>JAJKFI010000086.1:5247156-5274656 GCA_029204185.1 Lerista edwardsae
TCTCTCTCTCTCTCTCTCTCTCTCTCTCTCTCTCTCTCTCTCTCTCTGTGTGTGTGTGTGTGTGTGTGTGTGTGTGTATGGAGGGGAATATGTGCATCCACATTCCTCCCCCATGCAATTAAAGGAAGTGTCTTGAAGAATTGTCCAAAATGGGCCAAAGACACATTTAGGGGCCAATCCTAACCAACTTTCCAACACCGGGATAAGGGCAATGCAGCTCTGAGGTAAGGGAACAAACATTTCCTTACCTTGAGGAGGTGTCTGTGACTCCCATTCCACTGCAGGATGCAGCATTTGTCCCATTGGCACAGCTAAGTCAATGCTGGAAGGTTGGTTAGGGTTGCACCCTCAATTACACACCTCTGCTTTAAAAAAAACACACAACAACAACAACAAGAAGAAACAGTTTGCAACAAAGTAAAAGTGAATATGATGGTACAAATGGCAGAATGTGCTCGGTTTTGCATTTCTGTGAACTTTTTTTGCTACATGTTTGAAATCACCAAACAGATGTGTTTGTTGAACAAAATACACTTGATGTGTTGTATACCTATGATGATCTCCAAAGGCAGGAAACGCAGGCTTGTGCAGAGAGGTATGAACAGGGAGCCCTCTGCTTTCTAACCATGAGCAAATAATAAAACAATGACAGTTCCCTTTATCTGCAAAGTGGATCAATCATCCATCACTCTTTGGTTTATGATGCTTATAAAGGGATTGGAGGCAATGAGAGAGTGCAGGACTTGGTGTCATAAATTGTGTTCCCTCTTTGGAATGGGGAGCCTCTGAAACACAGTGTGGTGTCTCATGGCAGTTTCTGTTGCAGGGGCTCCAAAATAAGAGCCCCTGCACCACTGTTTCAATGGCTATTGTCAGACTTCTTCTTCTTGGGCTGAAGTATGGAGTTCCAACGCCCACCCTCTTGAACCCCGACATTTCCGTTCATCATTTTGAATCACGTAACCTGAGAACTGAATCCTTAATGTGTCTTACCTGATATGGCATAGCATATGGTGATCCATGTGCCCCAGGATAGCCAGTGGATGGTGAGCTGGATCTGGTCCCTGTGCTGAACCTACCAAATCCACTCTCACCCTCATGGAAAAGACAGAACAGTGTTTTCAATGTGTAAACACAAGAGATCACTCACTGGAAACATCTCTCTTTGGGTTTTTATATGGAATGCCCTGGCTATGTCTGTGCATGTGTGTCGCATAACCAGGACAGCTATGTTGGAAGGGAGAAGGGAAGTAGCAATCAGGCACCCGTCCCCATCCTATGATAAAGATAAATCCCACCACCCAGGCTAGTTGCTTTCAATAAACACACACATATACGCAGAGGGGATGGGCTTGGTTAAGGTTTAATACGAAATAATTTACATATAGTTTACGGTTAATTGTTTACATCTTCTGATTGTGTAGAGGCACTAAGACTTGGGAACAGAGAATCCTAGAGCTATTCTATTTGTATGCAAATGTGGAGCCTCAGCAGAGCATAACCTTCTGCTTTGGTGTCTGGAGAGAAAGCGAAAATGTGAGAAAGAGGGGGAGGAAATAGTGTTAAGGACCTTCTGCAAGAAACAGAGAGAGGATAGGTAGGTCTCAGGGACTGGACTGAACATTGCCCTCCAGAGCCCTGTAGGTGGCATTGCATCTAAATTCTAACAAGCTAGTGGGGCAAAATATAGTCCTGGCAGATAGATACTATCTGTTATCTCAAGATAATACTGATGAATTCTATTACACATAAGCACATAGGATGCAAGCTTCCTGATAGTGCCGTTGTGCTTGTGGGGGGATCACTGGAGGGTATCAATGGAGTCCTCCTGCCCCCTTAGCAAAATTTTTGCTTTGGTTTTGGCAAATTGTATGGTGTGGTTTGTACACACGTTGGTCATTATTTACAGTGGGAGGCCAGCGCCCCCCCCACCTGTATACAGATTCCCCATCATGCATAGGCAGCATCCCTTCCTGCAGGCATAGCGGCATCTGCAGGAAGTTAGGTTGTGCCGTTCATTTTCTTCTGCATTTGCAAACCGCTTTTAGAAGGTAGGTTAAATTTAGCACACAACAGCATTCTCCTGAAAGCCCTTGAAGCATATCATGACGTTTACAAGCCGTGGTACATAATTAGATGGGCAGAAGATTTAGCCGAGAGGGTTAATGCCTCCGTTTGCCCGAAGATAACAACTAAAGATCTCAAGGTCGTGAGCTCGAGACTCCCGGAAGTCTGTGTGAGCGGCAGACCTTGCAAACTGCGGCTGATTAAAAGCTGAGTTTCAGCTGCCCGTGGGAGGAGTGTGCTGAACGCAGCTGCGTCTCTGGTGAGAGCAGGGAAGCCGTTTATCAGCCAGCAGACGACAGACGGGTGGCTAAAGAAAGAAGGCTAAATCCAGAAAGAAAGATCTGTTTGAATGTGGTTCTTGAAAGATAGAACATTCTGTAAATTGTAAAAACCTTCGGGTTTGTGAAAAAGTCTGCCTATGTAAACCGCCTTGAGTTGTAATCATTAGAGAAATCTAGTGACTTTAAGAAAGGCGGTATATAAATACATGTATTATTATTATTATTATTATTATTATTATTATTACTCTTAAACCCTTAATTTCAGTCAGGGCATGTTGTTATCTGGAGACAGGTTTTTCTATCATTGTACAAAATGAGGGTTTTAAAATTAAATTCTCTTTTTCCCCATTCTTTGCCTTTCAGAAAGTTCATTTTTAGATAGGATTCTAGATTGATTAGGAAAAAGAATCAAAAAGATATTATTTTGATGAAGTGCCTGTTTTGATTTGGATCTTTTTCCTGTAATTTTTGCTCATTTGATGAAGTAATTTATAGGAGCTGTCACAACAACTGTTTAATTCTGCTTTAATTGTGGAAGAATGGATTAGGTGGATCTATTTGAAAATTGGTTTTTTAAAATGTAAAAAACCCTGATAATGTCTGATAACCCAATCCTAAGTTGCACTGGGATAAGGAGGCTAGCCGGCTGTAGCACAACTCAGAGTAAAGGGATATTTACCCCCTTACCTAGTGTCGCATGCAGATGTGGATCTAAGGGGGGGCAAATCTGTAAGTTTTGCAAGAAGCCTTACCCTGTCATGTAAATCCCTCCTCTCCCTTGCTGCTGTAGCCAGTAAGCAACACCAAGATGTTGCTGTTCCCTGTGAGGATTGGCTAGAACAGTGCAGGAGAGGAGTGTTTTCCACTGCAAGGTAAGGCTTCTTGCAAAACTTACAGATTTGCCCCCCCCCTAGATCCACCTCTGGTTGCATGCTAGCCACCCCAAGGGGGTTCCCCATATCTGTGCCAGTGAAATTGCTGATGCAAATCCAAATGGCCTCTTTAATGCAAACTGGGCTGGGAACATGGTTTAAGATCTGGCCTAAGTTGCAGAGGCCAGTCCCATCCCCTTCCAGGCCTAGTTTGCCCACTGGCCTGCTCTTCCATGCCTCCAAATGCCCTTGTTATGCCTTCCCACCACCCTCTCCAACCCCCTGCACCAGCCTGCCTTGACTGGTGCTTACTAAACTGGCCTGGGGTCTGCATCTAACAAGAGGCAGCTGGCATGCATCCTTGTGCCAGCCTAGCCTGCTCACAAGGAGGTGTGAACATGCCATTCCAAAGCTAGTGCATGATTTGGATTGCACTCCGCGTCTCATTCAGTTGAGTATCGACTTTCTATGACCTGAATCTTTTGTGAATTTATTTGGGACTACCTATCCAACCTTCCAGCACAGATGTAGCCATGCCAATGGGGTGTGTGCTACATCCTGCTGTGGGGTGACAGTCATGGAGTCCTCCTCAACATAAAGGAACATTTGTTCCCTTACCTTGGGACTGCATTGTGGCTGCATTGGTGCTGGAAAGTTGGATAGGATTGGGCCCTAAATCCCATTGAATTCAAATCATGAAGCTGCATCAGAAAAGGCTATAAATTATGAGATTGTATGTGAGCAAAATCCAGCACAAAGTTGTAGACCCACACTTTTATGGCAGTGAAAGCAAAATGTTCATCAGGACTGAAGTTTTATGAATAAATATGGATCTAGAAACCTGAAAGGCAACTTTCCTACAAACCTTGCATGGATTTGATTATGCAGTAGATTATGTAGTTTCCCAAACTTCTGATACCTGAGAAACATTGGATTAAATTGTAGGGTTGTGCAGAAAAAAACCAAACTCACTTGTCTTACAGGCACTCATTTGTCTTCCACTGAAAATTCTCAGATGTTTTGCCTTGGGAGGAATCCTGAAATTTTCTTTCAGTTCCATTTTGTGTGAAAATGTTGGTATAGAACCTTTTGAACAAGGCACATTTCACATGTTTACTTCATTTCAGCTGAAAATGTTAATGCGTAAAAGAGTTATTAGCTATCATAGGGTCTGTCTCTCATACTGCTGCAAATATATCTGATCTGGGAGAATGAGCTGATTAACAGGATATATGCCCAGAGCCTCACTCATGCAAAAATTCAATGGACAGTTTTCTCTTGCATTGGGGGGCCATCTGATCACACCCAATGCAGAGACATAGTAGAAATTCTCACTCCTAGCAGAGGCTAATTAAAAGAAGGCCATGCCTGTTTGCTTCATTGGTATGTGGGAGCTTTGGTTTCACTGGACAGTGTGATTTTTAATTAGTCTTTCACTTGTGGCATAACGGCATAACTCCCCTTTGTTTACAAAATGGTCCCAAGATCTATTTCTGCCATCTCCAATTAAATTGTCTTGGAAAGACAGACCAGATGACTTCATTATGAAATTATGAGGAGCCACTACAACTCTTAAAGCGCAATTGTAACCTGGAGTTCATAAGAACCATCACAGGAACCTCCACTACACAGCTTGAAGTTTGCTTCTGTCCTATAGCATCACATTGTGACGTTGCCTCTGCCATGTTCCTGGAGGCCAAGGGTATGTTGACTCAAGCAGCCCAATCCAATGTAAGTTCCCCATGGGAAGAGTGCACATTCCACTGGCAGCTAGCAGATCCAGGCAGGAGCCTGTTGGACGTTGTCCACCATTGTCTCATTCTCAGGTGTTGCCAGGCATTGCAGCCAAGCTGCTAATGCTGGCTGGTGACCATGCCCCCATCCACCAATGTGAGGTAAGGTGGTGGTGGTGGTGGGTGGAATAGGGGGATTTCTGGGCAGAGAGTGGGTTGGGAGGGAGGTGGAATGAAGGACGGGGAGAGCAAGGTCAGTGGCCTAAGCATGTAGCTGAATCCTCCCCCTCTCCTTCCCATTGCAATTGTGTGCCTCACTCCTGCCCCAGCAACATCTCTGACATAGAACCAAGGAATCCCATAGGGACAGTGGAGGTTTTCCCCAGGGGAAGTGAATAAAAGTTCACTAACCCTGAGGAGACCTGTCCAACTGCCCCTCACCACTACCACAGGATACACTGTGTGCCTCCTTGGCACTGCTGCATTGGGCTGGGTTACTAATGTGATGTGGCAATTCTTATGGTAAGCAAGTCTACCTCCTAGGGTTATATTAAGATATAAATCGTTTGTCACGGGGAAGCTGTTTTCATTCCCGTGGCTGATATAATAGCATGCGCTGTACTCCGGAGTGATGTATTATTGAGTAAATATACTTGATAACATAATCTGTCTTTATTTTGCTGCATGCGTATAGTTTGTCCTTGTCTACTATCGTGCCGTTTAGTCTGGCATGGATAACGCTATCTAGATTAAGCTGCTATCACTTCTGCTGATGCCAAAAGTAGCAAATCGATGGATAACGCTCAATTAAACCAGATTAATATCATACAGTGGTTGAGTAAATCTGCACCGTATATTCTGACCACAGTGCATTTGCTGAATTTTGTGCAGGATGTTGGTTTTTCTTCCGTTGTGACAAACGAAGGCCTAGTTCTCGCCAAAGTGGTAAACCTGGGGCTTGCTTGCAGTGCCACAGTGTGCAGGTGAGAATGCAGGTGACGGATTGTTCCTCTAGACAGCAGGTGCACGTCTGTGTGCCAACCTCTCTGACTCCAAGAGTGGTCCAAACATATGTTATGGTATCCCTTCTGTCAACTTTGCTGGCCTAACTGTGCCAGCCTAACTCCATGTTAGGATTGCACCCGGGGTCACAAAACTTCATTTGGGGAGTCATGGCAATCTTTCAAAACTTGTGCAAGATGGGGTTTGGATCCATCCCATAATGGTACTGCCTTATCAAAACCGAGTTCTTGATATAATCCTGTACAGCCTTTTCTTGCTGTCTTGCCCATGACTCCTAAGCCTGGCCTTGCTCAAACTGCTACCTTACAGGGTTGTTGTGATGACAGAAGCGGTAAGGAGAAGAGGTGGGATGGGCAGCGACAGGGGTGGGATCAGTGGTGGGTCTTTCCAGTCTCAAACAATTTATTTACTGGGGTTCAAGAATGGTTGAAACAGACTTTTATTATGTACTATGAAGAATGGAGGGGATGCTTGGTTTTTATGAAAATAATGTACTACTCTGTGCTTGCGATAATTTATAAGTAGTTCTATGTTTAAACTCTCTCTCTCTCTCTCTCTCTCTCTCTCTCTCTCTCTCTCTCTCTCTGTGTGTGTGTGTGTGTGTGTGTGTGTGTGTGTGTGAGTTAAATAATAAATAAAATATATAGGAAAAATTATTTATTTATTGGGGTCAAAGCATGAAAAAGATTGAAGACCACTGCTCTAGGTAGTGCAAAGAGGGAGAAAGAAACTATATATTGTCTTGTCTTCAGTGGCAACTGCATTTCTTGTTTGACAACTATGTGGCAAACCACAAATGCCAAAATTCTTATTTCATGTTCGGGATGGGCCCTTGATGGTCTTGTTCATATGCATATATATTGCAGCTTTACATTTGCCCTGATTTAGTAATCTCTATTAACACACCATTGTGTTTTGGGGTCGGTTATAATGCTGTTTTGAGGAAAGGTCTAAGATTCCGTCATTTAAAGTCAATGTTAGAACAATGATAAAAGACATGTCCAAGCTGGATGATGGATTATTTCTAGGGGTTGGAATTACTTGTTGCCCAATTCCTAGAGTGAAGTACAATCATTGAGCTTTAAAAATAAAAATCACTGATGCCTTTTCCGCGCTTGAAATAAAAAACGGGACATAACTCAGAAAAGGATGATAACGTAAACATTTTGCGCATTGGAGATAAGCAGCTCTTGAAGCAGCAGCATGGATTTGGCAGTATTAACAAATTTACCGTGCTGGATTTGTCTGTATTAGCTCTGCTGAATGGCAGAAAGTTTTGATAATGTCGTTTTATGGACATGCAAGTGGTGAATACTTTCAAATTACAGTGTTAGCAAAGTGTTTAACAAATCTGTCTACCATTTCACCTCTGTAAATGCCTACATAATTTGAACATTTAGAGGCTGGTACCTGTTTGCTACCAGACTCTTAAGCTAAATGCCTATAAATGAGCAGAAAGTAGTATTTTTTACAAGGCATAAATGTCTGGCAGGAAACGCGATGTGAATGGAATGATTTAGATAAACTTCGTTGCCAAAAGGCCACAGTTTTGGCTAGGATAAAACAGAAGCACGTAATTGTCAGGGCAGAAGTCAAAAACCTTCTTGCATCAGACTAGGATTTACCCCAGAGCAGCGGTGCTATGCTGCTGGAACGCTGGGCGGGACATCTGGGTGATCGACAGCCCGCCCGTCGCGTTACGCAGCGTCACGCTGTTTGCGTAACGTACGCAAGCGGCGTAATTGGTTACGCAAATGGCATAATGCTCCGGAACGCGATGGGCGGGCTGTCGATCACCCAGATGTCCCGCCCAGCGTTCCAGCAGCATAACACCGCTGCCCCAGAGGTTCCCAAAGTACTCTGTGGGAGGAGGGAACCACTTTGGGTTTTTTGGGGGGGTGGGTGCAGTAGCAATGCGATCCCCAGGATCACACTGCTGCCAGGAGAGAAGGTTTCTTTCCTCTTACTTACAGGTAGCGCCAGCATCTAGGGGGTGTGGGGAGCCCCATGGAAGCCTCCACAGGCCTCCCCAAGCCTCTGATTAGCTAAAAATAGTGACCAAAAACCACTTCTGATTTCAGTAGCTATTTTTAGCAAATTGGAGGCTTGGGGAGCTCTGCGGAGGCTTCTGTGGGGCTCCCCCATCCCCTGAATGCCAGAGGTTACCTGCAGGTCAAGGAAAAACCCCATCTCCCCTGGCAGCAGTGCATTCCTGGCAGCGGCGTCATACAGCCAGAACGCTGGGCGGGAGGAACGGGTGAGCAGCAGCGGGGGCGGGGAAGACAGCGAAATGGACTGGAACGCAACGGGCGGGCTGCCACTCACCCGTTCCTCCCGCCCAGCGTTCCTGCTGCATGACGCCGCTGATTCCTGAGGATTGTGACCCACCAGTTTGGGAACCACTGATTTAGCCGATAGCAGAAGCCCATGTTTATCTCCTCAGAAATAAGTCCCATTATGGTCAATGGGGCTGATTCCCAGGTAGGTATGCATAGGATTGCAGCCCTAGTGAACTGCTTGGAATTGTCTATGCTCAGAACCCTCTTCAGGAACGGAAGGGAAACAAGGGTCTCCAATAGCCACCCTCTGTCATGTGCAAGCATAAGTCCTTTGGCACGTATAAGTACACATTTGTCACACAAGTCCCTTCCTTTTCCTTTCTTCACAAAATACCCTGTCTATTTTAGAAGAAAAAAATTAGCGAATCATTTGGTTTCTTTCCCCTTTTAGTTCCCTGGGTTTTAGTGTCTTGGTTTTCTGCCTTCCTGCTTTGTATTTATAGCCACATACAGTGCCAATGATAAATTGCAGGAGGCTGTAGGGCAAAGCCCCTACAGCAGCAATTTTCAACCTTTTCATCTCATGGCACACTGACAACTTGCTAAAATTGTGAAGGTACATCATCTGTTTGTTGATAGGCACACTGTACTACTGATAGGGGACTCACATCCCTCATTGGCCATACCAATATATTACCTTCTCCCAAACTATCATGGCTTACTTGAGGATCATTCACACCACACCCATGTGCTGCAGGGCCTCCAACTTCTAAAACTCAGCGTTGCTTGAAAATCTCCCTATTCGGGTCCAAAAATGTGCTTGCTAGTCCTACAGTTGTTGCTGCTTTCCCCCAGTTTTATAGCATCATAGAAATTAATCACTGAAATAAATAAAAAAAAGCTATTAAATGTGTTACATTTAATTTAATGGGGAATCATGTTTGGTTATAGAAGTTATTACCATATATATTCTGCTGAGTGTGATGTGCAGGTAATGTGAGTGCTTTTTAGTGTAGGCCATTAAGGAACATGAGCTATTAGAATGAATGTACAGTGTATCTTTGTTTTTAAAAGTTTTATAGAACTGCAGAACAGGAGCCTAATTCTGCAATGTCTCAGAGGTATATTGGCGGTTAAACTACCGATTTAGCAAAAGTATCTGGTCCTTAATGTGTACCTTTCCCTGCATTCAGCATACATTCATTTAGCCAGTGGTCCCCCATTGGTGAGGCATGGCTCCCTGGGACCATGTGGTGAGTACGCAGTAATGTCATGGGACATAGGCCACCTAGCAGTAAGCCTCCAATGTGACACTGAGGGTGCAATCCTAACCTGGAGTTAGGCCGGCACAGTTAGGCCAGCAAAGTTTGGCCCGCACAAAGGCCACCGTAAAGCACATTTGGGCCACTATTGGAGTCAGAGAGACCAGCACACAGATGTGCGCCATCTTCCCTGAATCCAAGAGTGCTCCAAACACGCTTTACGGTGGCCCTTGCCAGCCAAACTGTGCTGGCTTAACTGTGCCGGCCTAACTACAGGTTCATCCCCCTTTCCCCAAGCAAAGCCCCAGGATATGAAATGGGACTATTTGAGTTTTCCCTTGCTATTTGGCCAGAGGAAACTGGAGCAGCATATCCTATGGGGCATAGGATCCAGGGGAGGCCACCACCAGTCCCACCCCCACACGGGCCAAATCCTTGCCAGTTCTGCTCCCCTCTCCACCTTCCCAACTCTGCCCTAAATCACCTTACCATTGGCCGGCGCTGACTAATGCTGACCCAATGCCGGTGCGGGCAACTCGCATGGTGCCGCAAATGTGCTTTACGGCACATTTGCAACACCTTTAGCCGGCAGTACGCATGTACTGCCAGCGTTTGGGCCTTCAAGATTGGGTCCTTAATGTGTATAGGAATGTGTAAAGAGTTCTCTGCCAGTTACAGCAGTTAGTACCCTGCTAGATAGACCAATGGTCTGTTTCAGTTTACGGCAACTTCATATAATTCAAACGTTTTAGTGATCACACAGGTTTCCCTTTTTGCAAGATTTTCCCCTTCATTAAATAGGAAAGATTATATGTAGAGAGGTGCACGTGTCCAATATAATATGCATGATCTGAGGAGAGTAACAGTGAAGTTTCCGGTTGGCAAACAACCCTGTCTAGTTTGCTAGATCAAGCGCTAGTTGCGAGACCTGGCACCAGGACATTGTAATAGTTCAATTTAAAAATGTGGATGATGCAATTTTCTTGCTGATAACTATTATTAAGAATTCATATTTTCCATGTTATTAGGTTGCTTATTTATAAAGGCTTTAGCATTTTTAATCTCCATTTTTAGTATTATAGGCCTTTTTAGTTTTTTTTATGCCTGGCAAATGAATGGCGTTCGAGCCATTTTGGCTTTAATTTGATCAATATTTAATGAATTATAATTAGCAATCGCTCTTAGAGCTTTGCAGTGCAATATATTGGAGCATAATTTTAATCAAGGAGAAAGAGAGACTAAAATATTATGGCTGGAGAATCGCTATAAAATCTATGCTAAAGAAATGTAGTAAGATTATTAACTGAATTACCAATGTCTAATTTAATCATTTTTCTAGCTGTTCTTTTAAAAGATTACAAAGCTTCCCTTGTTCCCTTTTCTGTTTTTGTAAAAACCTAATAATTTAGTTTAAATAATTTATTAAAACCTAATGAATTCTTTAACACTGATGTCCAGAATGAATATGCTCTAAATAGAACAATTCTAAGCCACAGTCTTGAGATCAGGAGGAAAACATTTTGTAATTGAAGTGAGGCTTATTTGAACAGACACACCAAAACACACATTAATATATGAGAGTTTCTTTCTTCTTTGCATGTATCACATCTCTTTAGAGTCATCTAAATGAAAAATGATATAAGCCTAATTGGAATTGCATAATCCATCTGATGGCAATCCAATCTTTTAAAATGAGTAAAACTTTATAAAAAAGGTGCTTTCATGTTGCAAAAAGATTTTCACTCTATTTTTTTTCTGTACAAAGTGTGCTTTTGTTCTCGTTTCCAAGTTTCATTTAAATCAACCACACCATTCCAAAGGCTGCCCTATCTTTTAACATCATGTGATCCAGGGCACAATCTTAACCAGGTTTCCAGCACTGACACAGCTGTGCCAATGGGGCATGTGCTGCATTCTGCAGTGGAGTAGTAGACACAGAGGCCTCCTCAAGGTAAAGGAAATATTTGTTCCCTTTCCTCGGAGTTGCATTCCCCTTATCCCAGTGCTGGAAAATAGGTTTGGACTGTGCCCCTAAGCATTCCTTTCCAGTGTTGTTTGTGCCAGTGTGGAGGGGGAAAGATTAAAGGAACAATAGACATTATCTAATCAGATATATACAAAGTAAATATTTATATTTATTGAAATTTCAGTTATGGGATATGGAAAAGGGGTTACATTAGGTTGAGGAAGACACAAGGATTGAAACATAAGGACTCTAATCAGATATATACATGAAGCCTGGGGGAGTGGAGCTCCTGAAGCTGGCTTGCAAATGTATGAGACAAACAAGTTACTGATTCCTCTGACATTGCCTGAGTCATTGGGTGTTTTCCCCATTTCCCTATCAGCAGTTCCTAGCAGCAGTAGTGTAGCTACAAAGGGGGTGGGAAGTATTGCAGTGCTGCAATGTGCCATGTAAGTGCCTCCTGCCAATCAATCAATCACTATCAAATCACTAGTATTTATATACCGCTTTTCAACACAAAGTTCACAAAGCGGTTTACAGGCAAAAAACAACATTAAAGTTACCACCATTAGAGCCATTCTGGGCAGCGATGGCAAGGTGCCACAAATAACTGCAACGCCCCCCCCATCCCCACCACTGATCAAAGTTTGACAATCATTTCAAACATACTGCTCCTTGATTGAAGTGGCTTGCAGCAAAAGAGGTGCAGAGATCTTGTGGGATTTCTCTCTCCATATCAAACTCTGAAGTTAAAGTGTTGGCCTGTGATTAGACTGCACGCTGACTCCACAGCAGCCTCTTCTTACTGGCTGTCCCAGGTGCCACCATCTGGTGAAATGGCACATAATTCAAGATTGCAGTGCCTATACTAGGAGAGCTGGCAATGATGCCGCCGTGATAGGACACCATGCCCACAGGCACCGTGACCACAGTAAGTTTGGAAAGTGCTGTGCTACGTGTATTTTTACCAAGTTCCTCGACACTCAAGTTCCCACTTGTAGGCTTATATTTCTATAGTCGTAAGTGTAGAATGGTGTTGTCCCAGGCCCAGTTCATGGGGAAACAGCATTGGAACCGTGCCCCTGTTTCTGCCTTCTTCTGTTGCCACTGCTGTTGTGCAGGGGGCATGCTCCCACCTTCTTCTCTACAGGTGGAACAGGTGGGTGCCCAATGTCTCCTCAGCAGAAGCAATGGGAACTATGATGATGGCTGCTTCAGCCCAGCCGTTGCTACCTCCTCCATTCATGAGGAGGGGAGAGATGGCAATGGCGGCAGTGGCAGAGGTCCTCGTAGCTCGCCTACTACCACAAACACTCCTTGCTTGTGGAAGAAGAGACAGTGATTGATAAACTCAGAGGGCAGCAGCCATTTGCACCTGTCTCCTCCTCCTCCTCACTCTTGAAAAGATGGCAGCAGCAATTGTGGCGACAATGGCAGAAGCAACAGCAGCATAAGCCTCCATTCTGACTCAATGCCACTGTTGCTACACCCTCCTCGCCTCCTTCCTATCTGCTCCCTTCTCGCTGCACCCCACTGTTTTGAAAGAAAGAAGCCGTGAAAAGTAGAAGTGAGACTGTGCTGCTTTCCGCTTCCTGGGTCCACCCTGATCTGATGCTCTATTTCAAACCACAGAGCAGGAGAGCCAGGAGAAATGGCAAGGAAGCAGATGGGCTCAGTTGAAGGAGAGGTGGGCCAATAGGCACAGGTTGCTCCTTGCTTTATCATTGAGCTGCCCTGCATGAGTGTGGAAAATTGAGGCTTGTGTTCCCTTATTGAGATTGATATACTTGTAGTGAATTGGACTCCTGTCCACCAGTGTAGCAGAAGGAAGAGACAAGGGTTATTATAAAACCTGTGTTGTTGGCATAATGCTATGACATCAACCCTGCGTGTGAGCTTGACTGATGAGAAGCATGGGATTCTGGGTAGGTTCCCTCTGCTTCCACATCAACCCCACCACCATCCTGTTCACTTTTGCCCTTGTACTTACAGAATGCTGGTGGCATAGAGCACTATGCTTGTATGTATCTACTAGGATAGAGTAATGTTTCATGCTGCTGGCATTTCAGAGTAATCCACTAATACCACCTTCATCCAGCTGGCACAATAGGAGAATAGGACTGGATAGTTTTTATTGTGAATTTGTTTTGTATATGCAAACTTGGGTTTTCGTCTGTTTCCCAGATGTCGCTATTCCTTTTCAGCAGAACAAATGACTATGTTGTAATATTATTAATGTATGCCAAGTACAACTTCCTTATCTGACACTATTCATCACATTCCAATTAATCATGTGCCAAAGAACCCAATATCCTATTCAAAGCACAGACCAATAACTCCTGGTGAAATTAAATCATCTTTCAGAAATATTTCATTCCTCCAAGCTAATAATTCAATGCAAATGGATTTCTAGAAGGATGACCGGGGTAGGTTATGTGATCTTTCCGTAAGGTTCTCCATCGTGTGTGTTAAAAGTGTCTCCCACATTCTAAGTTGGCATCTGTTCATAAATTGCTTATAGTTTTGAATAAATACTTAAAAAGAACCACAATCCACTGTCAAAGCAACTACTCCTATTGCTGATAGCCACTGTGGTGTAATGAGTATTATGCTGAACAGGATAGTGAGCTGTGAATTCAAATCCCTACTTAGCTGTAAAGGTCACTAGATGGCTTTGGACAGGCTTGATTCCCCCCTCACTTTATCCCCCCCTTAAAATGAGATGAAATAAGACATGCTGTCCAGATCTCCTTCGCAAAAAAAATGGGGCAAGATATGACAAATAAGAGTTGCTGTTCTGCTTGGGAGAAAAGCAAATCCATAGACATAGGGTGCAACATTGTTGTGTCGGTGCTCCGTCACTAGTGCTGATGCGGGGGCGCTGAGTGGCACCCCCGTGTCAGCGCTAGCTCTCAGGCTGACGAGTAGCGTTGGCATGATAACAGCGACAGCGGGCTTCCCTCCTGCTAACCAGAGGTGATTGGTGCGAGGGAGGCTCCGTCCCGTTCTGGGATGGGGATTGGCGGGGGGAGGGGGTTGGGAGCGGGATGTGGGCAGGTTCAGGATTCAGCCATACAGCCGAATCCTATACCCACTCGGGAGGCTGCGCGGCCTCAATTCAGGCCGTGCGTCTCCTCAGATCTGGTCCTGCTGTTTAGTAGGTGCATATCCGAGGAGCGCATAGGGGAGGGCTGGAGCCACAATCAATCATAGCTACAGCCCACGAAGTCTTAAAATACCTTCGTTATAGTGTTCTCATGTACGTTATTTCTGCTTGAAATAGTGCATTCATCTAAGGATGTAGCTCATTTCTTCCAAACTCTATGTGGAAATAGTGTAACACAAATGGCTAACAACCTAAAGGTGGATTTTTTTAAAAAAAAATTGCAATTACTCATGAAAGGTATATTACAGTGCCATCCTATGCATGCTTATTCAAAGTAAATTCTCATTTACTACCTGTCTCTCCTGGGGTACCTAGTTCGGTGAAATTATTAAGCCCACCAGCTCCCATTCCCATCTCTTAGGGACATGATCCTGGAATCTAAACCCTGCCAAGTAAATTCTGCCTGCTTTTCCTGCTGTCACTGTAGCATTGTGATGTAGGGGCCTGGAGCTGGGAGGAATGCCAAATTGCAGTGGCGAGAATGATTTTCACATACTGATTTGTACAAACCAGACATTTCTTTGGTTGCAGGCTTCTTGTGTTACTTAACTCTACAGCTATGCCTTTCAATTACTTAAGGCCTGAAAAGCTGTGCCCTTCAAATCAAATTTAATTACTACTGATCCCCAGAGTTCATAACCAGATAAATTAATATTTTCTTCTACAACCTTTGGAAACTTCTTCTCCAGGGAACAAACTCCACACTTTCACGTGCCTGCATGGAAGTTAAGCATGTGAATAATGGGCCACCTGCAATGGCAGTTTTTGCTGCCTGCGAACTATGGATTTGTGTGCACGGGCGAGAGACATTCTGTTCAATTACCGTTGCCACTTCTGTTTTGAAGTCAGGTTTACATAATAAATAATGAAGCCGAATATGTATTATTCTTTTCTGAATCAGGATAGTCAGAAATGTAATTTAACCCCTGTGTTTTCATGCAAGTGGCAAATTAATAATTGATTGTGCCCAATTAATATGCTAATTTGCTGACACCCAGAAGCTCAGATGCCCTGCTGTGTTTTCCAAGCTCTTGCCATTTCTGAGGCAGAGTCTGGGGGAGACAGCAACTGGGTGTGCATTCAAAGGACACGTGTAGAATTTAAGGACACAATAGCCACATTTTGGGCTCAATCCTATCCAACTTTCCGGTGTTGATGCAGCCATGCCAATGGGGCATGCACTGCATCCTGCGGGGTGGGGGAAGGGGGAATCATGTCACCATTCCTTACAATGAGATGCCATTTTTAAAATGATGGCTTAATTCTTGCAGATATGGGAGGTTGCACACACATTCTAAGCAAGTGTATGTTGTAGCTATAACAAATTCTCCTCCAGAATTCATCTCTGTGAGGGCACAATCCTAACCTGGAGTTAGGCCAGCACAGAGGCCACCATAAAGCACGTTTGGACCACTTTCGGAGTCAGGGAGGATGGTGCATGTCTGTGTGCTGGCCTCTCTGACTCCAAAAGTGGTCCAAACATACCTTACGGTGTCCCTTGTGCAGGCCAGATTTTGCTGGCATAACTTGTGCTGGCCTAACTCCAGGTTAGGATTGCATTCTGAATCTTGTGAACAAGCATATGCCAAACCATTCCTAGATAGTCAAGTATATACAGTGGTGGGATTCAGGCAGTTCTCACCTATTCTGCAGAAAGGTAAAGGTAAAGGTTTCCCCACAACCGAATGGTCTAGTCGTGACCGACTCTAGGGGGCGGTGCTCATCTCCGTTTCAAAGCCTGTAAAGCCGGCATTTTTGTCCGAGGACATGCTTCCGTGGTCATGTGGCCGGCATGACTCTACGCCATAGCGCACGGAATGCCGTTACCTTCCCACCGAAGTGGTCCCTATTTATCTACTTGCATTTTAGGTGCTTTCGAACTGCTAGGTTGGCAGGAGCTGGAACAAGCAACGGGAGCTCACTCCATCACGCAGTCTCGAACTCCCAACCTTGCGGTCGAAAGCCCAGCCGCAGCAGATTAACTCGCTGCGCCACAACGTCCCGGTTGCTAATTTTAGGCTGGGAGAGGGAAGAAAGGCAGAGGTCGCCTTGAAGGGCATAGAACCGGTTGTTAATTTATTTGAATCCCACCACTGAGTATATACCCAGCACTTCCCGATATCTGTCTTTAGCATTTAGTGGGATTTGATGCTGATATTTGTTGACATTGAAATTTGATTTCAGCATTGGATGTTTGACAGTTTATACTGCCACAAAACTACACAATGGGTATTTTTGAAACTTCAGCACCAACCTAATCAAATTCCAGCTTTCCAGGTAAACATATTCTGTGCATCTTCCAGGATGACACTGGCATGAGAAAGCAGAGGTCAATGATGCCATCTGCCCATTTCATGTGGTTCTTACCAGAGTGCTTTAAAGCTCTACCAAGTCTTTAGAATCCTTGTCTCTCCTTCTGCGACTCCCTGCTCTCATTTTTCTGAGATCCTCCCCTCACTTTGTTTCGTCTTTCCACTCCATATGTTAAGTCACACCAAAGGGGTTATCCCATCCCTTTGAGTCTTGCAATAGCCACCTTGAGGCAGAGGGCCTCATATTGGAAATCTCATAATACCATTTGGAAGATGAACTTCCTTATCTGGCAAGGATAAAACTATTGTGGCAAGGATAAAACCTGTCCTCTGACCTGACAGTGTGTAGTCCAGACCAATGGTATTCAAACTTTTTAGACCAGGATCCACTTTTTAGAATGGCACTCGTGCCGGGACCCACCAGAAGTGATGTCATTAACCTGGAAGTAATGTTATAGCAGGAAGTGACATCATCAAGCAGGAAGTGCTGTCATTGTAAAATAATAAAATGACACTCCTGAAATGCGAATTGGCTTTCTTGAATTGCAGCAATTGTACAACCATGAAACATCCCTGACAGAAAGCAAGATTAAGACAAAATATTCTGTAAAAGCACTGAACTAAAAAGAACATTTAAAGAAATCCTTCACTTGAAATTCAAACTGTTAACACTCAAAAAGGACTATAACAAGAGTAAGGACTGTAGTTTCCAAGATGGCTGCTTCCAGCTTTCCGCGACCCACCTGCCATTAGGTTGTGAACCACCAAGTGGGTCACGACCCACAATTTGAATAACACTGGTCCAGACTATTCTGAATGGTGATGATTGTATTAAAATCTATAATCCCCATACATATAATGATTGTGGTTGAATAATCAGTGATAGATCTATTCACATGTTAATTTCAAGATGCATTCAGTCTATGTACAGCACGCGAGTGTTGTTGGTCTGTATACATGCACAGTTATACACATGGTGTACTGTATTCCACATGTGTAAAGCAGTATACATGATCTGCACTCAGCCATTTGTAGGGTTCCAGTGCCTAAGTTGACTTTGAAAATGAATGTATGTGCAATCATTCATGTGAAATGTACACTCATGTCAATGCATACACTCATATGTATGTACAGCATAATGAGTTCATAAATCTTAGAATGAGAACTTTACTTGTGAGTGTGTGTAGAGGCCCAGTGTTTGCTCCAAAGAACATATTTCTTTCACTGCAAGTACATCACAATTTTCAAAATAACACCTTTTCTCCTCTTCTTCCAACTAGTAGACTCTTATAAGCATATATTAAAGAGCTAGAAACAGACAGCCATTCACTGAATTGAACAAACCATGGCCACTTACTATTTTTGACTATTTTTCCAACCAGGTTCTTTTTTCTATGTAAAACAAAGGAGGAGAAAAAAATTAAGCGAGAGTTAAAAGACGTTTTGTGAAGTCAAGCTAGTGGGCTTGTCATCGGTCTTTGGTCTGCCATATGGACTATAAAAGGTACTGCAAAAGTGAACAATTTTGCCTTCAAAGTTACATGTAAAGGAATGAACTGTTGAGTATTGAGTTTGCCCTTGAGGTCAAGGCAATAAAAGTCCACACTTTGCTAGCTTGAAATTCTTCCTTCCTTTATCAAAATGGACTGTTACTCTGAAGAAAAAAAGAGTCCAATTTTGGATACTTGAAAAAACAAATTTCATTTCAAAGCCATCAATAATCATGGGGGAGGGGAAAGAATAGCAGCCTAATTTACACCTAACCTCTCCCTTTAATGATTAATGGATACTATTTATGTAAACTGTTTCTTCTTTGTTCTGGCAGGAAATGAAATTTGAATTGCAAATTTTACAGTGGTATGTTTTAGCGGGTGACCCTTTCCCCAATCACAAATAAAAGAAAACCAATTACATTTGTAATAAAGATGCTAATGCATTTCTTGTTTCCAAGTTGTTTTTCCTGGAAACTGCTGTCCTCCCCCACTCCCACATCTTCCCTCGGCATTTTGAAATCAAGAATTACGGAAATGGTGTTTTCTGAAATGTTGGAAGACGTGTATATACATTTTGTTATTTAATCAAAAGAGTCACCTCTGCTCTCATAATGAGAAACAACATTGATAGGAAAGTGATTCTGTACTGCAAATGTGCTATGATTTTTCTGCCACTTTTCTTGATATGATAGATGTTCTTACCACCCAATCATATCCCCCGCTATTCTGAAGCGTGCAGCCATGCCATGTAGATGCCTGCTGCGTGCTATAGGGGGGCTGATCAGAAGATATGCTAGAGCCTCTGTGTAGGCCCCCCTGATGGCCTATGGATCTCCTTGGATCTATGCCAGCTATATATGTGACACAAGTCCAAGGAGAGCCAGGGGGTGATGGAGGCTGAAAAATGAGAGTTAAGGTCCAGCATGCCGCCGGATCCATCCCTTCCTTCCAACACAGTCTTGGTTCCTCCCCTAAACTTAGTCCCCTCCCATTCCTCACCCACTGCCCACTCCTGCTGCCAACCTACCTCCTCTGGCAGCAGCTGGATACTCTGGTGGCATGCTTGTGGTCACCAACCATTTGTGCTGATGGCTGCACTGCATACATCCATGTGACGTCTGCAGCACTGATGGAGAGGGCCTAGTTCTGTCAACAGAAGGCATCCTTAAGCTTTGGGCCTTAGTGGTCAAGTCTCAAGGTGACTGAAGTACCGCTAATGAAAGCATCAAACAATCTTGTCAGTTGTCAGCTCTGGCTGGGTCTATTAGGGCAGAATCCAAGAGTGGCTTTAGGCCAGGGCGTATCAGTTGCACCAGCTGTGGGGTGTTGCAAATGTGCTGAAAGGCACATCTGCACCACTCCAAGAGGCAGTTGAGCTGGCATGGGCAGTTGGATTGGCCTGCAGAGGCCAGATCCTGCCTATGTGCTGCCTCTGGTAAGTAGGAACACGCTGGCTGAGTTTTGGTGCATGGAGAGAGCAGAAGGAGGGCAGGTCTGTGAGGAGGCCAGCCTGTGGAAAGGGGTGGAGACAGGACCTTATGACAGATCCTAACCCCCTTCCTCAGCCTGGTCACCTTGCATGCTGGCGCAGAATAGCCCTATAGGGGCTGCTGAGGTCTACACACACACACACACACACACACACACACACACACACACACACACCAGGGTAAGGGGAAATCTCCCCTTACTACGAGGTGGCTTCCAGTGGCCTCCTGTACTATGCTGGATACAATGCAAGCCTGCTGGCCTGCCAGTTTCAGCACAGTATAGGATTGGGCTGCCCAACCATTTTCTCAGTGGCATGGCAGAATCTTGTGGTTCTTTCCATGCTGCTCCAATAATGTAATGTGTAGTAAGCTGTTTTATATCACAGTGACTGAAAAGGGAACTGGATGGGATGGGATGGGATGGGATGGAAGAGAATTGGGGGAAGAGAACCAAAGGGTAAGGCATGTGGAAATATGTGGGTAGGTGACAGGAGAAAGTCAGACAGAACGGAGGAACTACCTCCTTGCACCTTTTCAATAACAGTTGAAATTTCAGACCTAGTAAATGAATTGCACAAGGCATATAATATTTTCAGTTTTGAAACAGGAAAGTTTTGAAACTGACAACTTAAAGAAAAAGGCTGAGAAACGGAATTAGTCCAGCAGTCCTATGTATTGGGAGCAAAATGCATCCAAGAAGTCCTTGTAATGACTTGTAATAAGTTGCTGATTATGAGAAGGGAAGTTGGTGTTTAAGAAAGAGGAAAGGTACGATGCCAAAGAAAATGTTAGGGCTGCTGCACGGGAAAGTACCTGTTGTCTTTCGCATCTTGTATCCTGTACTTAAAGAGAATACAGGGGGGAAATCCAGCTAAAGATACACATAAAAAGGTAAATGTTTCCCCATGACCAAATGGTCTAGTCGTGACCGACTGTAGGGGGCGGTGCTCATCTCCGTTTCAAAGCCTGTAAAGCTGGCGTTTTTGTCCGAGGACAAGCTTCCGTGGTCATGTGGCCGGCATGACTCTACGCCATAGCGCACGGAATGCCGTTCCCTTCCCACCGAAGTGGTCCCTATTTATCTACTTGCATTTGGGTGCTTTCGAACTGCTAGGCTGGCAGGAGCTGGGACAAGCAACGGGAGCTCACTCCATCACGCAGTCTCGAACTCCCAACCTTCCGGTCAGAAAGCCCAGCAACAGCGGATTAACTCGCTGCGCCACCACGTCCCACATATTGAACCTCTACAGCGGATTAACTCGCTGCACCACCACGTCCCACATATTGAACCTCTATTGCTCTCAATGGGAAAGATTTCAGCTCGTGTGTGACTTTCCCTCTGCAATCACTGGCGTTCCAAATGCCATAGCTTTGGCAGGCTGGTGCCCATAATTTCCATTTGGAACGCATGTCTTCGTATTTGGAAAACATGCCATGATGCCTCCCAGGGCTCTGGCTGAATGACAATAGAATTTGTGGAGTCTGGCAGTTCAGGAGAACTGAGACCCCGGGGCACACTTGATCACTTAGAGTGGTGACAAGTTTCATCATTGTCTTTTCATACTTGCACGCCTTCATTTATCTTCTCCAACTCTGTTGCACTTCTGCAATTGCTTGGCTTAATGCTGACAATCCAGTGCTCTCCTTCCTCTTCAAAGGAAAAGAGGTAACTTTGGTTGAGGGTTGATTTAGACCGTTACACTACATACTCATGTATAAGTCTAGAAATTTATGCCTGAAAATTGATCCTGAAAACATGGATTGGCTTATACATGAGTCAATATGGTTAATAAAGCTTGTAACAGCAGATGGGGGCTGGGCAGAAAGCAGGGGGGTAGAAAAAAGGAGCAATTTTACTTACCAATAATTGTTCTCAGGCACCAATAGACAGCAAGCAAAAAAACAGTAGCTGTTTTCTTTCTTCTCCAAACACAGAGAGGTGAAGGTACTTATGGGAATTGGAGTTGTTATGAGGGCTGCTGCTACTGAAGTGCTATACTGTATTCCTCACAAAGCCTACAACTCCCATAAGCAACTTCATCTCTCTTCCTTCTTGTTTGGAGAATAGCTCCATTTCTTTGCTGCCTCAGAAGACAGTGAAATGGCTCCATTTTTTTGGTTGGCTGTCTGTTGCTGCCTCAGAACCATTACTGGTAAGTCATTTTCAAAGAATTTCATAAGCCCCCCTTAAGTTTTACCCTCGACCTATCCATGGGTCATAGCAAAATTCTATTATTTTTGGCTTAAAACTTATCCATGAGATTGACCTATAGCCAAATATATACAGCATATAAGATGAATATGAAGTGCATACTTTATTATCATTGGTGTATTGAATTTTTTTTTACACTGCATTCTTCCATCCCTTAAAAAACATAACACATGGATGAGAAAATCCTGTGTTTAGAATCTCATGTATCATGGAAGTACTCTGACCAGAGAGCCAGAACTGGTTGCAGATCCAACACAAACATACGGTTGCTCTGCACATTACGTGTGTGGAAAGGTCCCAAGTTTTCTGTCTCACCTAGGTAACTACACATAGAAATCATTATTCATCTTAAATTTGTTTTGCTAATTGGTGTAGCTTTGGTAATTGTTTCACCACAGGGTCTGGGAAGGCTGATGTAACAATTATGAGCATTGAACAAGTTCTGCAGACATCAGCTGAGGGAATTATTATCTGGCTGCTTGAATTCCATCCCAAACTTTCTTTGCTAAACTGCAATTCCACCCACACACATAAAGGGGGTAATTCAGCAGTCACAAGTCCTCTGGCAGCTTTTTTTTTTTATTTCATCCTTCAAGGTGGAGGTGAGAGGAAAGCCATCATTTTCCTCCCACACACTTCCCGTCTCTTGTGCTCAATTGCTTGTAGTGCCGACAGGAGAGGTAAGAGCTGGAGTGCTGTGTCCCTCCAAATGCCAAATGCGATGTGGCAGCTTGAGCAGACCAGACCAGTTCTCATGACACTCAGCCTGAAAACAAGAACTGAGCCAGAGACTCACAGCAAATCTACAGCTGTCGAAGTTTAGCTGATTAAAATGGCTTTGGCTTCACATGAGTGTTGGGCTTGGGTGCTGTTTTGGCCAGGAATTGCATCTGGAAGCAAAATGCATCTTTGATGATCACCAACATCAATGTCGGATGGTTTTGTGCATGCCAGGTCTGATGCTTCCTACAGATGGAAGCATCACAGAACTCTTGAACTGGGCAAGAAAATGGTCTAGTCCGAGAAGGGATCAAAGACACGGAGTCCAAGGTAGGAGCGGGTGGTGGTAGTTGGAAACCCAAACAAATATTCCAAAAGAGAAGAAAAACAGTATTCCTGCTGTTGTTGATCAGCTTGCCAGCAGCTTCCTCTGATTTCCTGAAGCAGGGCTGCTGGGACACAAGGACCAATCCAGAGGGGGTGTAACTGAGCCTGGCTCTTATTCAGTCCAGCAAGCAGCAAAGCAGCTGAACTTCTGGTGACTGGCAAAGGATTGCAGGCCCAGAACCTATGAGCCAGAATCTTGCTCACAATCTATGTGGCCCCTGGCTCAGAGTGGCCTCTGGCTATGGCCTCTGGTGGAGGCTCAGAAGAATCATGCATTGATCAGAAAATGGGACTTGGAATGGAAAGAGGAGTACAGATCTTAATTGTGCACTTTTTGAAACGTGTCTGAATATGAGTTGCTAGGCGGAAACTAAGCAGACAGTTGGTAATCGTTGAATTCACTGATAAATGGGAAGCCAAACAGCCAAGGACCCTCCTGTACAATGCTCTCCCAGGATGAGCTCATCTTCTCCCACCCCTCCCACTACTGGCATGCCTGGAGTCCCCTCTATAGTAAGTGGAGGAGGCTGTTGAGTAAAAGAACCTGGAAAATCAATGTGGAAAAAGTAAATCTTTGGGGTCTAACCAGAGGCGTCATCCTACCGGAATGGGGCGGTACCCCGTTCCGGTAGTTCCGGGGAGAGCGTGCTGTTTTTGCCCTCCCGCCCGCCCCTGCGCCTGGATCGCTCTGTAAGAGAGCTCTTCCAGGCGCAGGGAGGCATTGCCGGGCGCTGCAAGGGGGCGGGGAGCTACAGCTCATCCGTCCGGCCCCGCAGCATTCCGGATCCTGGTGCCAGCAGCGTTCCGGTTGCTGGCACCAGTGAATGACGTCACTGGTTCTAACTCAGCGACTCCTTCATGGTAGCAATGAAGACCCAGTGGATCTGTGGCTTGTTCAGGATCAAATAATATCAGGTGTTAAATGTAACATTAATTTTCTGACTTACTTCATCTAATCTGATGCAGTTCTTATCCACTAAAACTCATGCTATTACTTTAGTATTTCAATTACTGTGTATCTGCATGGAGCCTGGTTTCCTGAGCCTTTGTGTTACAACCCAATCCAGTGGGCCTGCTGCAGTGGCTTCTGGAAAAGCTCTGGTGCTGGACAGTTGGCATGGGCGTGGGCAGTGCCTTGGGAGGGAGGAGGAGGTACTGAGCAGAGACTGGGGTGTGTGTGTGAGGCCACGAAGGGGGTAGTAGTGGCGGCGGCAGCTCCGCCAATATCCCATCCCCTTTCCAGCCTCAATCCACTGGTCCAGGAAAATCACTGTTGCAGGTCTAAGAAGACTCATCAGGGCTATGGGACTTAGCCCTAGACAAGAGAAGAGATGTTCCTTTACCTGAGACCTCTGGGACTGCCCACCCCCCGCAGATGAAGTGCACACTCCAGTGGTATGGCTACATTGGTGATCAATAATATTAGATAGTGTTGGTCTGTCAATTTCTATTCCCATAACTTTGCTACAATTTGGGTATGTCATGGGTGGTGCTGAGAGAGATTCATTAGGAGCATCCCTACCTATCCCTCTACAATTGGAGCACTGAGTAATGCAAGAGTGATAACCATTAGGTCTGACAATGTTCTCACTGGAATGAGGGCACAATCCTGAAAGGGCTGTTGGGCTAGACACTTGCATCAGCCCATGGCACCAGCGCTGATGCAAGGGCACCAACTTGCGTTGGCACTGGAGCCATTGGGCTGGCCAACGCGTGCGCTGCACTGCTCATACTCCAGCTGAACTCGGTTGGCACAAGAGTGGCTCTGGGCGGGGGAGGGTGGGAGGGAGGGAAGAACTGGGTGGGGGTTGACAGGCCAGGAAGTGTGCTGGCCCAGGAAGGGGGCGGAGCTGGGATGCAGCCATTAGGTCGCATCCAAATCTCCTTCCCCAGGCTGCGCAGCCTGATTTGGGCTGTGCGGCGTCCTCGGCTCTGCGCCTGCTATACAGCAGGTACAGATCCTAGGATCACATAGGGGAGAATGCAGCCTATCCTGAGGCAAGGGTGCGAACATGCCCTTGACCCGTGGAGGCTCCTGAATGTTCCCAACTTCTATTGGATACAGTGCAGACCCGCCAGCCTTGCTGTTCCAGAACTTCCAGCACAAGTTAGGATTGCCCTCTCAGTGCCATGGGGACTTCTGGCTGTAGGCACAGAGATAGTTTAAGGAGTACCCAAAATCTATGTGGCCTCTGTGACCAGGATAGGCAAAAACCAAACAAGGGGGGGAATCCTTGTCAAACCACTGTTAGATCATAAAACCTGCCAATTAGCACGATTGAGGGCGCAATCCTAAGCAGCGCCGGACTGGTGAGGCTGACGGGCCAGCGCCATATCCAGAGCTGCTTAGGAGTGGCTGGATCCTACCTGCACAAAGGGAGCATTCGCTCCTTTACCATGGGGGGGCTCCAGCCTCCCCTATGTGCTCCTCGGATGTGTGCCTGCTAAAGAGCGGGCGCAGGGCTGAGGAGACCACATGGCCCGAATCGGGGCCTCGTGGCCTCACTGACGGGCTTAGGAAGTGGCCGTATGGCCACCTCCCAAGCCTGCCCATGTCCCACCCAAGTCCCGCCCCCGCCTCCCTCCCTCCCACCAATCCCCACGCTGCTTCCGCATGGAGCCTCCCTTGCACTGACCAGCTTTGGTAGGCACAAGAAAGGCTCAGCGGGGTGCAGCAGGACCGGCGCTGCCTGCAGCGCCGGTCCTGCTGCTCTAACGCAGACACGGGAGTGCCGATCGGCGCTCCCGCATCAGTGCTAGGGCCATCGCACCAACGCTATGATGTAGCATCGGCGTGACAGGCAGTGCAGGATTGCGCTGTCAGTCTTGTCTGGATTTGGCTTGAGATGATTTGCCAGGACCAGAGAATGGGCTAATTGTGAAACTGCAGGTCTGGGGCTAAAGGAAAAAGACGTTTAAATTATGAAACTGCCATACATTGTGCTACATCTGAGTCCCAACTCTCATTCAGATCACACGTAAAATAATTTTCTGCAGTACACCTATCTCGGGAGGAATATAAGAGTACAGCATTCTTTCCTGCAGACTCATGATTGGCATGGTGGCAGGGCTTTGAAGCAGTTTGGTGTGGAGGCAGGGGGTTCCATTACATTCTTGTGGATTTCGTGATATAACGTCTGCACAGGGCTTCAGTAACATTTCAGATACAGCTGATGCCATAAGCATAATCCCTTGTCTAGCTTGACCAAGGTGTCAGGCTAAACATATGCCTGGACTCATAAGCCCTCTGCTAAAAATGGGTTGGTTAGGCACTGCAGTGAAACTTTGAATGATTTCTTCTTGTTTACAGAAAGACCTGGAGCTGCTTAAATAGTTTATTAGAGCAGCTCTTTGGGAAGCTAATCTTGTTAGTTCACTAATTGAATGGTTAGTGTTGGCACTAATCATGACTGACATACAATTTAGATAGTGCTTCCCAATCTGTTTCAAGAGAAACTCAAATGACTGTGACAAACACATCCACCTGAAAATAGAACTTTTTGTGTGATTGTGTGTGCGTGCGCGGGTGCACACTTTCACATAGTCTGCCAATGTACACAACTTTGACTGGACTGTTAATGTGCTTGTGAAAAATAATAATTCAGGCCTCCAGAAGGGCCAATAATCTCCCTAGCCACAGTGGCTTCAGGGCAGAGTCAACCCTGAGATCTTGTGTTTGTCAGCTCCCAGCCCATATCCAGCAGGTTGCGAGAATCCAGCATTGCTGACAGATTCATGTAATGAAGTGGGAGCCAGTGCTACATTTATATGCTACTTTGCTCCCAGTACCTTCAAGGTGGTCTTGAATGGAAGCACCATTCCTCATGGGTTGCATTCCTCAAGGGTGCTGGTGGCTCTCCCTGGCCGGAGCTCCCTGCCAGAGCCTGTGATGGCTGGAGAAGGAGAAGAGAAGGAAAGCCTGCCTGCTTGGGAGATGATTGTTCAGCTGGAATAATGTCATTCCTGCTTTCTGATGGGAGGAGCGCCAGCCGCCTGACCTCTCCATCCAATCTCATTGAAACTTATTGCACATGTTTTGCTGGTTGTAGCTGCCGTACACCCAATTTGCATTCCCTACCTTTCTGCCTAGCAAGCTGCCTTTAATTTGCATCCCAGCTCTGGGGGACTGACTGGACTATTGAGTTCCAGCTTGAGTGAAGATTGTAATTTAAACACATAAGGAAATAGACCAAAATGCAATAGAAGACACATAAAATATAGCAATTTCATAACCATC
>JAJKFI010000086.1:5277156-5297483 GCA_029204185.1 Lerista edwardsae
AAACAGCCTTGATAAGATTTTTTTGCTCCTCTTACACAACACAGGTTTTGGGGGAAATTATTCCATCATATAGATCAATCCTAAACCAGGTTTTATTGTGAGGCCTTTGGGGTGACATTTTAGCACAACAGGGTGTGTTTGAGAACTTACAGTATATCAGATGAAGCCTGATGTGTCATAATACTGATTCACACTATGAAGTCCCACATGATAATTCTCCAGATATATCATTGAGGGTGAATGAAACAACAGTAACACCCTAGAAGCAAGGTAGATCTAAGGTAGGTAAAATGAGCAACCTTTCCTTGAATCAACCTCTGTGTATTGCAGGCATATGCAAATGTATTACTTAGGCTTCATTATCCGGAAAGGTACTTTCTACTCTATACATGCAATAGGGTATTTGCCAAGTACAGGTGGGCCCTTTTTATCTGCAGTGGTTCCATTCCCGGAACCCTCGTGTATAACAAAAACCTGCGGATAGTTAAACCCATGGATTTCCTCCCCCCCCCCCAGACTGGAGGGCTGCCTGAGCTACGTGAAGGCGTCTTCACACAGCCTCGGTGGGGCTCAGAATGGGGAATCCTCCCTTCCCACCCTCTCCTACTGTCTGGAGGGTGTGTGTGATGTTTTTAATACCTTGTGAGGCTTGGGAGAGCCATGGAGGGCTTTCCAGGGCCTCGTAATGCCTTATAAGACATTAAAAATGTCACTTCTGGTTTCCCCTGGAAACCAGGAGTAACTTTTTTTTTTGCCAAAATGGTCATTGTGAGACCCACTGAGGTTGCGGAAGGACCTGCGTGGCCTTGGTCGACCCTAGAAGAGCCTCTGGAGGTGACCAGAGTACAGCTCCGATCACCTTCAGAGGCTTTAAGTTGAGCTTAATTTGGCTCCGGGGGACCCACATTGAGTCAAATCCACAGATGAAAAATCCATACATTATTAGGCTCAACCTGTATAGTGAAGGTTTTTATTACTACAGACTGTGGACTATTTTAACAACATTGTCCAGAAGATATTATAGGCTTCTCCAATGTTTGCCATTTTTTGAGACACTCTTTCAATTAACCCAGAAGGGCTACTTCACACATGCTTGTACATGACTTGCAATACACCCTCATGCATGTTTTCTCAGAAGTCAGTGCAGCTATATTGATTAAGGGCCCAATCCTATACATGTTTCTAGTGCCAATGCAGCTGCAATGCAGGCCCAAGGTAAGCAAACAAACATTCCCTTACCTTGAGAAGGCCTGCCTCTCCAGCACAAAATGCAGCACACAACAATTTGGGACTGCTTCATCAGGGCTGGAAAATTGGATAGGACGTGGCCCTAATTTATTAGTATGGGGACTTTGGGAGCCTGAGAAGATGGCTCCACCATTCCCAGTCTAGCGTATGGCAAATTGGGCAGGAGGCTTTGCTACACAAACCGAACTCTCCGCGGCCCCTTCTGTGTGCTTGGCAACCCAGACATTTGGCCTTGACATGCTGATGTCACTGCCCAACATCCAACCCCTTTAAACAAATATCCCTAGAATGGCAGAATGTCGAAGGCATGGTGTACTATTAAGAAGATGACAATTGTTGCACAGGTGATACAGTTAGGACATGTTTTCAGAGTGAGGTAGGAGGGAAAGAAGTGAAACAAATCTGCTTCACCCCACTGTATGCTTAATTTCCTAGCAGGAATGGAAGAAATGCAGGAATGGAAGAAATGCAGCAATAATGGGTTATTTCTCAGTCATTTTTCAACGTTGGAACTGGGGGGGGGAGGATTGGGCATAGGAAGGGGGCAGAGATGGAGGCAGAGGTGGTGGCTCTGCCACTGTATTTCCTCACTGGCTAGAAAGCCCAACACCGGCCTCCTTGATTCTGCATGTGCTCAAAGCACAGATCCAAGGAAACCTATTGGGGCCACTGGGCTCTCTACAAATGCTCCCTTGCCCTGTGGAGACTCCAGTGGCTGCCTCGGTGCTCATAGGATGCAGCAGTGGCCATTGCAACGCCACTGTTCCTTTTGGCGCTGAGGCACCATGAGGTTGGGGTGCCCATTGGGAGTGATTAACAAGCGACCCAGAGAGTGCAGGGTAATAGGTAGTAGGTGACACTAACTCCTGAAGGACTGTCAAGCAAGGACCTCTCCCGATGACACTGATACAATGACAAGGGTCAGTTGCCACTTCTACAAGTGCATTTATTATTTCATTGGACATTTGGCCTTAAAACTGATGGCCCAATAACCCTAGTTTGAGAGGCCAAGTATGCAAAAAGTTTCAAGAAAAAAAAAATGTGGGACGCATTACTTAAGGAAGATCAACTTTCCTACAAAACCACAAGATGCCTCCTCTCTTCCCTTCTCTCCTTGCATTTCTTATATTATTTCTCAGGAGAAACCACAAAACTCAGGTCTGTATCTTGGTTTTTCGTCTGGCTTGCCCTTCCTCAGAACTGACATCCAATTAGTGCTTCCATTAAAATACTAAATGGCAACCTGATGGCAGAAATCTCATGGTGTTATTGAACTTCTTACATAAAAAATTAATGTCATCGGTCTTAATGAATGTTTCATTTAGACACCTTTAGATGAATTCCATAGATCTCAGGGGAAAAAAGTTTCCCTATGGCCATTGCTGCAAACTGTTTTTTGATGGCTTCTTTATAAGACCTGAAGACGCATACTTATATTTCCAAGAAAAGTAGCAGGGTGCCATTAGGGCTGAATGCAACTATCGTACATGCACAAACATTACACCAGATCCTTCTCCCTGTGAAATAAATTAATGCAAATTGGAGCTCTCTCTTTCCAATCCTTTATTTTCAAAAGCTAACTTTAAATGTGCCATCTTCCACCTTCACATTTTGATATATTATTCTTCATGCTTTGGTTGTCTTCTGGTTCTTCAGTTCTTATTTGCTTTTTTAAATGCTCTGTAAATTGAGAAGCAATATGTGCCTCTCTTGCTTAAAAAAATAGTTCCATATAGAATTTTTGTGGTTGAAACATTTCAGCACTGCAGAATCTGATAAAGAGACCAAGATGCCTGGGGTCATGGTCTACTGTTGAGTACATAGCATGCGGCTAGAAGCCCAACCTTATCCCCCACCAGCCCCTAGTATGCCATGCTATTGATGGAATGTGCTCTGCATGCTATGGGGGTGGGGTGGGGGTGCAACTAGTTGGCCTGGGATAGGTAATTGGAAATATTATTTACGGTAATGTGTGTTTACATCTGAACAATTGTGTCCTAGTCAAATGCGTCCCAGTCATTGGTGTTCCTAGACATTCATGATTCTCTCTCTCTTTTTCTGCCTCTGGCCATCAGCGACTCTGAAGTGCATGACGACAGTGCAGTTTTAGTGCTGCCAGATCAGAACTAATGGTGGCAGATTGTGAGATCCACTACCATAATCCCTGGATATGATTGGGGCCCAAGTCATGTATTCCAAGGCAGGCTCTTCTGGCAAGCTAGTTCTCCTAGGAGAAGGAAGTAGGGAATAGTAGAGCAGCAGCCTGAAATTCTTCATGCTCTTCATGATTCTGGCATTATAACTCCTGACTGTTCGATGGGTCATAAAATCCAAACCATCCATCCAAACTGCCTTGAATTTGACATGGCCCACATAATCGCAGTCTCCACCACCCCACCAAACGTGGAGCAAATCCGTTGAGAAATGAGAGGAAAAAACTTAAACTTTGAAAATTTAGAAAGGTGTTCACAGAAGGTGTGAACTTTTTAACCTCCAAATATTGCTATTTTTTAGTTATTTCCATGACACTTAATGTGCAGTTTGAAAAAATGTTAGTTTAGGGATATATGCCTTTTTATGGAACAAAATGCACCAAGTACATTTTGAGTAATTAGCCTTTTGAAGTTTCTGGGGACATGGAGAGTTTAGAGAATGACTTTATGCCCTCCACAATGATGTCAGCCACCTGCTGGACAGATTGCAGCCAGAGTTGAAAGTGTTCATAAAATTCACACTGATTGTCCAATCTTCCAGAAATTGCATGTGTAGAGGTCATGTTTCATCACCTTCCCCACATTTGATCTACAGCCTTGATCTGGATTGTTCCTTGGATGCATCAGCCAGACATCCATTCCTTGCAAATGACCAATGAATGCTCACCTGTTGACTTTCTGTTGGATGCATCCTTCCCCAGTCCAATATTGAGCTGAAAGTCCAAGGCAATATGCATGGAGTAATTTGTAAAGCCAGCATAACATGTAAGACTGTACAAAGTTCTTACTACCTATTGTTACAGTGTGTGCATTTAAACATATGTACCAAGCACACATGGGGAAAAAAATAATTCTTGTATGGTAATCCCTGTAGTGGCCAATGATACAGATCAACGATTCAGTATGAGAGGAAGAGGGAAGTGAGAGGGAAACTCTATTGTGGGGATAATTAATAACAACAACCACAATAGAGAGCAGGAATCTAATACAGCAATACAATATTATCTGGCTAATGCAATCATTCACTGCTAGGTCTTGATCATAAACAGATGCTATAGAGTAGGGGAGGCAAAAGAGACAAAAGGGACAAAAAGGAAGCCTTCAGAAGAAGAAAAAAAGGAGTGTACAATGGTATAAGTGTGGAAAAGAATGAAAGGAATGGTATAAGAGGAAAAGAATGGTGAGAAAGGATGTTGAGAAATTATTGGGTCTCCAGAGAGAGATGGGGTTAGGAAAGTGGGAGTTGTTGGGCATAGTGAAGGAATGAAAGTAATGAAAGAAGGAAAGAGGAGGAAAGTTGCGGAACTGGGTGAGAAAGAAGAAGCTTCCTGTGGTTCTTCTTTTTCCTGTGGCAAAAGTCAGTAGCTGCAGATCTGTTCTCTGGAGCCTGAACCAAGGGTTACAGACAAAGGGTGAGCCCCTTGTTGGGCCGTGAACCTCCCCACTGGATCTACTACTGGATAAACACTCCAAACCTTCGCTGGAGCTGCTTGAAGAGGGGCAACCTTGGATCTCCCAATAATTTGAGGAGCTGGCTAAGGGAGTTTGCCTGAGGAGACCTGAGGCCAATCTTTAAGTCTCAGGTCTCTTAACAGTTCAAAAATAGAATCGAGTTGGAGGGGGGAGCAGAGATGTGCTCCAACGACTTCCATGGAATGTGGACGAAAGGAGCACAGTACTGTAACTGATTTGATCAGCAGCTTGCATGGACATCCAACTTTAATTCTGAGGAAACTTCCTGTTTGGAACTGTGCATGTCTACTCAGAAATAGGTCCCACTAAGTTCAATGGGCCTTACTTCCAGGTAGGTGTGTACATAATTGCAGCCTAATACTCTTAAACTTTATTGTCACTTTTGGTTTATTCACATGTAAGCCTTGTGTTGAGTTGAGGCCCCTGTATATTGCCTCCTTTTTGCCTTCTCAAGAGTTTAAGAGCAAATTTTGTGAACTTGTTGAAACAACTTTTTATTCATGTTTGCTGTTTGTGCCAATTTGCTGGCCATATTCCTAATTAATTGCTCCTTTAGGCACACATTTAGTTTCTGCTAATTGCCAGTGTCTGCTTTCAAGAACTGCACCCTGTAGAGATATATTTTTGGGCCGTTTTGTGCTTTGGATGAGGGGGAAGTGGCCATATGAATTAAATTCCCCAAATGCTTTGAACTCAATTCCCAAGAGTTCCAATCACACATCCGTCCGTGTTGTGAGCCAGGGGCAAAGAATTTTTCATCTCACAACCAATTCAAGAGGGAGAAAAACTCCCCTTGCCCTGATTGCCAACAAATGAATATTTTAGGAACAATTTAGTATCAATGTGATAAGCTAAATGGAAATTGGTCTGTTCAAATCACACCTTGATGGAGAAGTGATGGGGAAAAAAACCCCAAAAGCATGTTGAAAGAAGCAAGAAGAGCCGTTGTCTCACCCTGAAAAAGGATATTAGCTACAGATGGCTGGTAGAGTGCGCATGTCTTTGCATCCATGCATTTGGACCCTAACAGATGGAGGTGCAGACGTACAGTATCATTTGCAGACTGGAATGTGAACTCTCTACTTTTGTGCTTGGTTCCTACTGCCAGATCATCTGAATCAAAATATTGATTCACGAGAAAGTTTATGAATCCAACAACACTCCACATGCTGTTTTATCATTGTATTTTTTTGTCTTTGTTTCTGGACAGTGGCGTACAAAGAGGGTGGCGGGAGGGGGGCTGCTCTAGATACCAGGCTGCAGGGGGATGTCTGAGTGGCCACCCCAAGATCCTTACAAATGACGCACCAATACTTGGTTCCCAAGAAGTGTAGAGTCTACCTATTTATTGAAGAGAAGTAAAAAAGTAAAATTATGAGGTGCATTTTCATGTAACACAGAATACTAAAGCAAGCCTGTGAGCCAGAAAGTGCCTTTCTTGTTGCTATAACCTAAGAGATGTTTAAAGTGGCTCTAAATGTCTTCTGGAAATCCTTCAGAGTTGGATTCTTTATCAGTAGAGGCAGTCAAAAATGTTTTTTTATGTGTGTGTGTTAACAGGATTTTGGGACCTAAAGCCCAATTCCCCAACAATAGTAGGCAGAGGCTTTGATGCTCAGTTCAGGAAGATTTATTCATGTCTGCAGGCATGGAGAGAAAAAGGCAAAGCAAGAAGCAAACCCTTTTCTCTGAAGAGTTTAGGAAGTTACAGCACTTTTTATACCCTGTCTCTACGTCAGAGCTCACAATCTTTAGACAAATCAAACATAGATACGTATGCATACAATTTAACCTTTTCTCATTCTTATTGGTACTATTATAATTAAGCTACTGCTATGCAGAGAATTTAAGTTCCCTTTTGTGTATTTCCCCTCCTGTCTGAGAAAGTCTGATTTTGTGCTATTTGTGTTGCCTCTTGTCTAGAGGGTCTGGGTTTGTACTATTTTCGCTCTCCTCCTGTCTGGGAGAAATGACTTTCACATGGGACCCAACACATCTGCATTTTGCTGATATATCAATAAGGTGACACACTGAACTCTGAGCGAGATAGGCTCTGCCAGGCTCGGAACTAGACAGAATTATTATTTCCCCTTTTCTTGTGAACGTGTGTTTCTCAAATGGTGGCTTTTCTACAAGTTCCCAGGGTCTGACTGAAATGGCAGTCAGAACCATTCTCTGAGTGAACCAAACTTAATTTTCTATTTACAATTCCTCCCTTTTCTTATTTTACCAATTTTGGTTCACTCACTCTGGGTCAGTTTCTTGGGAACTTATGGTTCTGTACTGAACTTCTGGGTATTTGAGCACCCTCTGTGAGGCGGCAGGCAAGAGGGTTGCAATTAGAATTAGTCACTCCCTTCTTTAATACTGCTGCTATAGTTCCCTCTTCCTGCCAAGTGGCCCAAGTAGCACAAGTCCAATAAGGCACGTAATCTTGTTCATAACTGTTATAAGCTACCCTACCATTACTATGTACAACATTAGTTATTTTGCCTAGTGATTTGTACACACGGACAGACTGGAACTTCAGCAGTGGATCATTAAAGACAATTAAGAATGCAAAGGACACTACAGGAGGGGGTTTTGTTGGTCTCGACTTTAGGGCTCACTGGTATGCCTACCATTCTGCCCATTCTTCGTTGCTCTCTCCTCCTTGGAGTGGCTCGGGGACTGAGGGGGGGGGTTCTTGTTCTGACACCTGGCACAGGTTAATTGGTAGAGGAGGGAGGCATTGAAGAGACTGTCCCTCGGAACTCCTTTCGAGAGACATGCTCCCTCTGGCCTTATTTCCCATCCCTTGCACGGTGTCCCATAGTCTGACCCCACACTTCAGTCCACTTACAGCTCGGATGATACGTTTAATCGAAATCAACAAATCTCCCCGTCCACTTGCTGTGATATGCGTCCACATCAGTAAGAAGGACAGGTCTGTTCCGTGACATACAAATAAAGGCTAAAGATATATGACCCCCAGCAATGGGTCTAATAAGGGTCACAAACACTGTAAATACCGCTGTTTTGGGGTGTATTGGGGATTATCAAAGGGGTCCCACTTAAAACTCATCGTCGTCACTATCTGTGTCAGTATCTCCATGCACAGGGTGAGTAGGATTACTACATTTTTCGCAGTAACCGTCATGCCACACCTGTGGATTAGTCACTTGACTAGCTGGATGGACGGGGTCCCCTTCTTCCCACTCTACTTTTTCCTTAGTATTTACATTTACCTCTGCAATTTTTAAAATTCCCCAAAAAGTGTCTCCCTCTAATCTAGTTTTCCACCCCTGAGGTTTTTCAGTATCTGCGTGTTGAAACTGAGCTTTCCACCTTCCAAAATTAATATCCCCTGCACAATGTATAATTCTAATATTATAAAACATACAGATTGGACCACAATACACTAAATCTTTAGGCATTTAGTTCTTGGTATGTCTTGTCACCACTCAGGGTCTTCCTTCTGGATCAGTTCTGCCGTCCACTGGTTACTCTTGGTTTCAGTCTTTAGGTCGATTGCGTGGTGTGTGATGCGTTCACCCTGCTTCTTTGATTCCAATAGCGGTCTCTATGGTCAGCAATGGACCCGACTGACGGGGTGTCAGGGATTCAGTTTTCCAGATTTTGATATGCGCCCACTGTCCTGGTTGGAAGGAATGGACTGGGACTTCCAATGGCACCCTCTGAGTAGTGACTCCTTTGATCCTATTAGCAAAGATTATAGAGAACAGTGCCAGCAAGTACTTCTTTAAAAGGGCAATTTTAAACAGTTGCAGGTTGGGATTGGGCCATGGGCTAGTTTTTCACACGCTCATCCCGTACAAACACTCAAAGGGAGATAGCCCAGTAACTTGACTAGGTCTAGTACAAAAAGTGCACAATGCTGTTTAAAACTTCAAAGGGAGATAGCCTAATTTTCGAGAGGTGACTCACTGCAGTCTGAACTGCCAATCATGATACAGCTATTGCTACTAGAATCGCTGCTTTGGTCCTCTGAGCCACATTTTAGGCAAAATGCCTTCATCAGCGGCTCCTTCCCCTGTACTAATATTCCTTCATGGAACCAGTTACCTGGAGTTGGAATCTGGCAAGGACGGCACTGCAAGTAGTCACCTCTGCTATACATTTCATATATAACATACCCACATTCTTGAGACCGTACACGTCTCATCAAAAATCTTGACTGGAAAGATTCACTTGGTACTTCCCTGCATCGTACAAGCCAATTTTCGTCTGCTTGACACCAAACTTCCCAAGTTTGATGCGAGCAAGAACGAAAATTCCGAAGCAGTCGGAGATCTTGCAGGAGTGGGTATACTAACTGATGGTACAAAAATCCCTCAGGTGTTCTAGAGTAATCTCTACACTCGGTACATTCTTCTTGCAATAAGGCGGTTTTGCCAATTTGAAACAATCCCTTTATAATTCTACTGTTTGCTGGCACTTTTTCCTTTTCAACACTCCACTCTTTATTTTCAAAATCTGCACCCTGTACAGTATATATTTGAAAAAATTTACTGTCTACTGCTTGAATTACATACCAAGGCAGCATAGGTGTGAGGGACAATGTACAGGTTATTGCTCGACTTGCAACCCAGGTTAATGGGTGTGTGTGTCCTATTCTTAACTCCCAAGATAAATGGGGGCAGCTGCTGAACTTTCTTACTACATTGTTCATTTCTAAAATTGGGCGTACTAAAGTTTGATAGCTGGTTTCCCCACGCCATTTTGAACTTCCTTTTCGCCGTTTTGTCGGTGGCATACTTAATCTGCTTGAACCTGAAATTTTAACAATGTTTGTTTACTCTTTGCCCATTTTAAAACACTATACAGTCTGTTTCACTACAATGTATAAACATCTCTGACTGGATATTAATTTTGCCAATTGGGCTGAAATCTATCTTCTATTGGCAATTTTCTGTTTTAACAGTCCCTGCATGTTTAACTTTTAACATTCCTTAAACAAATGGAACATAATACCAAGAAATATCTTACTGCAATATCCTCCACTTTATTTATCTAATTTTAATAAAGGGTTAAACACCCTCCATTTCTCCTTATGAACTTCTAGTTCATTTACATTTAACTACTCAATTATCTGGAGGATCTATCAGTGTATAAGTTCCAGCCCCCTTCCATAGGGGTTTCCCGCAAATCCTTTCTATGTTTATCTTCTTTCCAAATCCACTTTATCTTTTGCAGAAAACCCTTCGGCTGGCCCCAAATGATCGTTGGTGGTGACTTAAGAGGTCAGGCTGCTCCAGCAGTGTGGCTTCTATCTGCAACAGCCTGGCATCCGTCCTCCACCTCCTAGCAGCATGGGTTAAAACAGCCTTCAGTTGATGAGGGGAGTGGATAATTATGGCCTGCCAAGGAGAGAGCTTTCTGACTGTTTATTCAGATCTGTATTCTCTTCATGTTTTAAATGGCTCCTGGTCTCTCCCATAAGCAGACTACCCCTTTTTCGCTACTCTGAGGGTAAACTATTCCATGCCTACCAGGTAATCTAATTCCCTAGACAAGCAGGCATACTGTTAGCGTCGCTTCCTTTAATTATTATGTGAAGCTTCCCTTAAACGCCTTCGTCTCATTCAGCCACTAGTAACATGAAAAACTTCACCACCTCGGAAGGATTAAAGTCATGCCCTTAACCTTCCGATGGTAGAAGTTTTATCTTCTATTTTTCCTTTCAAACAAATGGGTGCTATTTTTCCCACCACAAAGCTTACTCTGATCCTATGCCTTGAAGTGCAGCACAATACAAACGCATTGGCAATGGATACAACTTATTTTAATAACTAGGTAAAACCTTGTCTGCCAATTAGCTTATAATTTCCTTTTTCGTTTTGCTTTATTTCACTAGGTAAACCAATGTCCTTGACAAGCAGGCACATGGCTGGTGGTCTTTCTGATTATTGTATGAGGCTTTCCTCACCTGTGCCTTAAGCTGCAGCGAGGTATGCTTCTGACTAGGCTGCCTTCTAGGGCACTTTGGGAAAATCTGGCTTTTTCTGATTACTCCACGTCTACTGTGGCTGTCTCTTTAAAACTGGAAATATGATCTAAAAAGCACGTTTTCTCTATTGTGCTTTATATACCAATCTTACCCTTTTGGCTACTTTCTCTTGGGTATTTCTTCCCAGTTCTTCTTAGGAGGGGGGGGGGCTACATGTGGCCTATATCTTTATCTGATACCCATGCCTTCTCCCCCTTTTCTGACTGAAAACCTAGGTGCGAGGCTTTCTTTAAGGTTAACTGAGTAATATTTGCTTAGTTGGTTTTTACTTTACTTTTCTTCCCCCTTCCTCTAACTATGGGGCTTTTCTTTATATCTTAAGACCTGCACAACTCTTGTGCCATCCTCACTAGCTGCTCCATTGGCAGTAGGCCAGCTAGTGGGCACAACTGGCTATGTTTTCAATATCTATTTCTCTGGTTCCAGCCCACCTGGCTGCCAGGGCACAATTTTATTCATCCTAACATTTACTTAATAGTTTCTCTTTTCTTTTGATTGATTAATTACCAGGGAACACTTGTTAATGTGTACTGACTGATGGTCCTTCCTTTTAATACTACCTTTGGTCCTTCCTAAATTTTGAGGGACGATGATATATTTTTTTATTTTTCCGCCCCAGCTTCTTTGGCCAGTACACAGACATTCAATTCTGGGGTGCCAGTAATTTAAACGTGGCCCCCTTTTATCACTTCTACTTATACTGGGGTGGCTAACATTGAACTATTTACCATTATGTTTACTATAGCTGCCACTTGGATTTTTCTTGCTTTATCTCTTCTCACTTGCTTTGCTTCAACTTACTTTTTCTTTCTTTTATCTTAATCCATACCTGAGCCCATTTCATGGCTTTAACATTTCCATTTCTTCATAGCTTCTTCCCGCTTTAATCTATTCACGTGGGCTTTTCGAGACCGCTTTTCCTCTTCTTCCCTGAAAATTTGCTTTATTTCCTCTTGCTTCAACTTTCTCCTGTCCTCTTTCATCTGCCTTAATCTCTCTAGTTCAAGGGTATCAAGGTCTATGCCTGTTTTGGTATTGAACTTTGATCCTCCCTTCCCCATGTTATTGGATCTCTTACAACAAACAGAACTCCAACTCTACACAAACTTCACACTTGCCTTTCAGCCTTATGGCATTTCCTTCAACTATTATTCTGGTCCAGTTCCAGCTGCAGGCGCAGTATTTTTAAGGAGCTGGACACCCCTCTTTTATACTTTCTCAACTAGCTGGCAGCAGACGCTGTGTTTTTAAAGCTAATTTTCGCTTCAACTTCTTGCAATCCTTGGTCACTGTTTTACACCTTAGAGGTGGCTCTTACTTATGCCAATTTCCCTCCTTCCCCTCTGTATGGAGGTAACACACCTTGGAGTCCTGAACAAAACCCAAGGGGTCTTCTTGTCAAGGATGATAACTGACTCTTACATTCTTCTGCCTTCTCTATCTTCCTCCTACATCCTGTAAATTTTATGCAACAGGTGTTAACTCAGGGAACTTTATTCTAGCCTGGTCTTCAGTTCCATATTCATCCCTCCATATACTACCCATGCCTTAGTTAATGCCTGGTTTGTATAAGTATTTCCTGCCATCTAGCGGCAATATACAGGAATTCAGTTGGACTATATATTGAAGGTCCTAGGGCATCCTGCAAACCCTGGACAAAGCCTAAAGGGTCTTCAGTTAAGGATGGCAATTGGCTCTTAATTTCTCTCAAATCACTACTAGTCAGAGGAACCTCTACATAGCCTAATTGGTCCTCCATGGGCACCTGCCTTAATGGTGCCTCCATACAGGCTCCAAATCTTGGTTTGTTTGTTTGTTTGTTTTTCACTAAACCGGGGACCCCTGTTTCTGTGTTCCCCGGTTACTTCCCAGTTCTTTGCCTGAATTTCTAGGCCTTTCAATTCTCTACTTAATTTTTCATAGAGCCTTTTATTTTCCTGTTCTTTTCCTTCACCCTGTCCTGGTGCCTCATGTTCATCGATGTTGTAAGGGGGAGGGGTTGGCTCGGGCACAATAGGAGCAGAGGGACTAAGATATTCTAAGGGGTCAAATTTGCTCAGTTCCTCTATTTTGGATGGACCCCTGACTACTTTTAAGTTACATTTCTCCTCCCCAAATAACGCCAAATATTGGACCCACACTTGTATATATCCTGCCTCGATCTTTTCCTTACACTTTGGTCCATCATATAGGCGGCCAATTCTTAGCAGATTAGCCCACTGATCTGATCCAAACACCGGCCATCTGGTATCAAGTGCCGGCCACACTTGGGTGCACAACCTAACCATCTCCTCAGGTACCTGATCCTCCCTTAAGTACACCTCATCCCAGTGAGTGAGTAGTTTCCCCAACGGGCTACTCTCCGGGATTCCTAATTCCTTGCTCACAGGAATCGGGGCGTCCCCCACGGAATCCGCGCCTTTCCTCCCCTTCCCTTGGGGAGCCTTGCTAGCCTTATTTCCCATCCCGTGGCCTGAAAACAAGACACAAACAGGGCAGGGGTTTCGGTGAGGGAGGTAAGGGGTCCTCAATCACCTAGAAACACAAGGATAGACAGACAGCACGCACTCGGGTCTGACTCCCGGCCCCGGAGAGCTCACGGCCACCAAGGAGAACCGCAGACCTCACACACACAGACACACACGCGTGCACAACACAACTCCAACCCTCCTCCAACCTGTCCGGACAGCCTCGAAAGTGCTCAATGCCCTATTCTTTTACTTACCCAGGTCCTCTGGAAGCGACCTGCCTTCACCGGTTCCTCCTTCCGTCCTGAGCGCCTCTATGGGGTTCTTGGAAACAGGCTGTCGGGCGGCAATCAGAGAAACTGACTGTCACAAAGGGACAGGGGCACCCTTCAGCTTCAGAGCCGACCACCCTTTCACCCTGAATCCAACGGGCACGTTTTTGCCCGACCCAAAAGGGCCTTTAAACATCCCACTTCTGACACCAGAATTGTTAACAGGATTTTGGGACCTAAAGCCCAATTCCCCAACAATAGTAGGCAGAGGCTTTGATGCTCAGTTCAGGAAGATTTATTCATGTCTGCAGGCATGGAGAGAAAAAGGCAAAGCAAGAAGCAAACCCTTTTCTCTGAAGAGTTTAGGAAGTTACAGCACTTTTTATACCCTGTCTCTACGTCAGAGCTCACAATCTTTAGACAAATCAAACATAGATACGTATGCATACAATTTAACCTTTTCTCATTCTTATTGGTACTATTATAATTAAGCTACTGCTATGCAGAGAATTTAAGTTCCCTTTTGTGTATTTCTCCTCCTGTCTGAGAAAGTCTGATTTTGTGCTATTTGTGTTGCCTCTTGTCTAGAGGGTCTGGGTTTGTACTATTTTCGCTCTCCTCCTGTCTGGGAGAAATGACTTTCACATGGGACCCAACACATCTGCATTTTGCTGATATATCAATAAGGTGACACACTGAACTCTGAGCGAGATAGGCTCTGCCAGGCTCGGAACTAGACAGAATTATTATTTCCCCTTTTCTTGTGAACGTGTGTTTCTCAAATGGTGGCTTTTCTACAAGTTCCCAGGGTCTGACTGAAATGGCAGTCAGAACCATTCTCTGAGTGAACCAAACTTAATTTTCTATTTACATGTGGATGGCCATGTTATTCTAAAAAAAAGAGGGCTGAAAGTGGTGTTATGTGTTTTTATTCCAAATTAATATTTCAAACAATTTTAAAGCATTTTATCAAGTGTTATTACTGTAATATAGGTGGTAAGTGTGTGTGTTATGGCTATAGCTGTCAGCAGACATAACCACAGGACAAAACCAGACATAACCCTCCCACCGCAGAGCACATCTGCTTGCAATTCTGTCTTATGCATATGTACTCAGAAGTAAGTTCTATTGTTTTCAATGGTACCCCTTGGTAAGTGTGCATAGGATTGCAGCCATAGTCAACTACTTGAACTAAACTTACAGGAGCCATTTAAGATTTGCATGCTACGCTTGTAAGAACAACAATAATGAACCGAATGCTGCCAAACACAAATAAATCAAAACTTAATCAAATTAAAACATTGAGAAGATAGCAACTTCAACCAACAGAATTGGACATAGCACTGAATTGTCATGGGAAAAAACTGATTTTAAAGTGCAGGGAAGAAACAAAACAAGAGACCAACATAAATACATTTACGTTTAAAATTTAAAAGAAATGCATGGATTGCATGGCTGGCAACACACACCTCTAACCTTCAAAGGAGCAGGCATTCAGGTAGATAAATCTCAGGGGCAAAAATTGGGGAAAGACCAGGGGCTTCTAAGTTGCTTCCAGACAAGGGAAGAACAACAACAACCATGGATGCAAATGAACACAGGATTGTAGGCATTCAGGCAAATAAATCTCAGGGGCAAAAATCGGGGAAAAACCAGGGGGTTCCAAGTTGCTTCCCCATCGTCCCGCCCTCCGCATTAGTAGATAAACTAAAATAAAGATAGTAGGAAAACTTTGAGGATCTCACCAAACACCCAGTAGAGCAAAGGGATAAAGCGCAGGTTCAAGAGTCTGCCTACATTTCCCCCCTTCATCAGTAGATAAACAGCAATAAATCACTCACAACCTGTGCTATTGTAGTGGTCCCAGTGTGTGCTTCCCCACGTGCTCCAGATCTCAGCAAGGTCAAGGCTAGAGCTCTTGTTATGCCTTCTACAGGTCACACAAGTGCTCAATAGGTCTTGGGTTGCAATCCTAAACTCACTTAAAAGAGAGTAAACTTCATTGACCATAATGGGACTTACTTCTGAGTAAGCATGCATAAGATTGCACTGCAGTCCTTGTGCAGGTCAGGCTAAAGCTCCTGCAGCCTTGTGTCCCACCAGCAGGGTTGGAATAAATGTGTCTGGTGGGCCATTTGCCTGCTCACAAGTAAATGCAAACATGTAGCTCAGGTTCACTTTCCATAAGCTTTCTCAGCTTAGAGGGAGGTCCTTCTTTAGTGTATTTGGGGCCTACATTCATAGGATTGGGACCATCCTAGTGGCATTGCTTTCCTCTTGGCCTGCCCTTTCCAATGGACCAAAGCAGAGTCACCGACTTGCAGGTAAATGTGCAGTGTGGCTCAGTTTCACTTTCCACAGGACTCCATGAATTTTCGTGGGCAGAAGCTGAGCGTGCTTAGAAGAATACAGCCAACTAGAGTTCTGTGGCTTGCACTTGGAACAGCAAGGGATTTGCTTGGCCACCATGTAACTCAGAGCACAATCCTAAACTGCACAGGATTAGTGAGGCCAGCAGACATGTGCCAAATCCAGAGCAGCTTTGGTGTGCTGGGGAACCTCCCGGGGACAAGGACTCATTCATGCCCTTGCCCCAAGGGAGGCTCCAGCCTCCCCTATGGATTTCTCAGATCTGTGCCTGTTGTACAGCTGGCACAGAGCCAAGGAAGCCGTGCGGCCTGAATCTGGTCCCTTGGGCCTGTCTAGGATTGTGCTATATTTGCTATATTTCCCCATGTATAAGTCAATGTCAGGTTTTCTGGGCAAATTTTTTTCTTATACATGAGTATACATGGCAAGTCTGCACTGAATATTTTTCACTTTCATTTTTTTTTCAGTACTTGTGTTGGTAGGGCGAAAATTTCTCCACCAAATACTTAACTGTGTGAATATTTTTATTCTGTTTTATAACAGTGTGTTCTCTGGCTGCTGCTGTTTTGGTATAATTTTTTCCTGGTTAATTTTTTTCTTAACTCTTCCTGGAATACTTGTATGAGTGATCCCAGCCAATCAGGGACCATGGTGAGAATGGGATGATGTTATAATACACTACTAGCCAATCAGGCTTTGATACATAATGACATTATGGAGGGAAATTTAAATGAACAAATGGTTAAAAATGGGCAGTTTTTTCTGGCACCAGTGAAATGTTTTCAAAAAACAGTGGGGAGTTTTTGGCCAGACCTATCCATAATACCTTACCTTTTTTCAAAAAACAAGGTGAGAGCAAGTTTTTAATCAAGGCTCATGACAACTCTTATCACAATCAATTAAACTGAAATCGGAGCAGGACAAGAGCTGGCTTTCTGAGAAGTTCTTTCCTCAAAGGTGTTATTGAAAATGCAGTCTGCTATTGATTTGTGAGGAGCTTGTGAAGACAGAAATTCTTTGCAAATACTCTCACCTAATGTAGCCATCAATTACAATGGCCTTCTTGCTTGACTTCTCCTGATCGCTGTATAAGTCAGGAGAGCTGGGAGGAAAAGCTTCACAACCAAGGAGGATGCACAACTCGTTTCTATTGCAAAAGCCATCAAATTTTTATTTAGGCTTTACTAACTATGACCTTCTTTTGTCCAGTTATGATTGCTTCCAGTATACAGTCTGACCCCAAGTAGTCTTTAACCTTCCGCATGTCTGCTTCTCACCAAAGTTGTCTTATGGCAAAATGCATAGATGAGGAATGGCAGCAATGGCAGAAATCAGCATGCTTCCTTTCTGGACTAATGTTTTTTGTTTTTCTTTCTGTCTCCCACAAATACTCTCTCTCTCTCTCTCTCTCTCTCTCTCTCTCTCTCTCTCTCTGTGTGTGTGTGTGTGTGTGTGTGTGAATGAGACTGCCTGAGAGAGGCCTGTGGTCTCCATGGCAACTGAGGCCCGGCTTGCCCTTAACCCTTTTTAAGTTGGAATGGCAAAGTGCAGTAACAGTAAATTATCATTTTACTGTTTACTGGGTGATCGCCAGCCCTCATGTTTATCCCTGTGTTCCTCTGACAGGAGAATTAGAGAGGGGCACTGGCAAGAGTTGTTTGGTGCAGTCTAGCTTCCCACACAGGAGGAATTTTATCTTAACTGTAGTTTCTGTACAGAGCAGCTGAAGGTGCCTTTCACTAGCAATGCCTCTCCTCTCCAACCCCACTGTCTGGGCCTCCCTCACGCCTTTGGCACCCAGTATGGTGCAGCAAAGGTGGGATGGGGGTCTCTCCTCACCAACTCCCCCATCCAGGCTCCCTCCTTCTCTCACGCCTTTGGCACCCCGGATCTCATCTCTCTCATCTCTTTTGCAATAATCTGGGCCCTGCCCAGCAGTTGCATGGGGCTCAAGCCTCTCTTGCAAGCTGCAGGGCACTGCAGAGCTCTTGCAACCACATGGAGAGCCTGCAGGAGCAGGTTGCAAGACGAGAGGCTGCAGGTCTGGCCTGTACCTGAGGAGATCTATGCTTCCCCCACTTCCATTATTACTACTGTTAGCGAAGCAAGGGTATCCAGCTAGTAAAGATATATGCATCAAATGCACCTAAATGCGAACTAAGAATATAGAGTTCTTATAATGGCTGGAATCCTATACATGCTTACTTGGGAGTTAGTCCCATTGAACTCAGTTGAGTTAACTTCTGAGTAGACATGCCTAGGCCTGCACTGTAGGAAGTGTGTAATGCAAGCATGTCTCATCCATAGTGAAGTGCATTAAGCTGCAGGATTTAGGATGCAGGATTGCACAACACTGTCCCAGACTTGTAGAGCAGTGTTATTCAAACTTTGGGTCAGGACCCACTTGGTGGGTCGTGGAAAGCTGGGAACAGCCATCTTGGAAAATGCAGAGACCTTACTTTTGTTATATTCCTTTTTTTGAATATTATGTTTGAATTATTTTACAATGACAGAACTTTGTGCTTGATAATGTCACTTCCTGCCACAACACCACTTCCAGGTTAATGACATCACTTCCAGTGGGTCCCAACACAAGTTGGTCTAAAAACGTTTGGATCTAAAAAGTTTGAAAACCATTGTTGTAGAGTACTGCTGTGATTATTGATACTATGTACACTATGTATTGTATTTGTTGCATTGCCTTATTAGGTCCTGAGTTAAGCATTTACTATTTCAGTTTTCTGTACAGTGTCAACATAAGGGAGGTCACCTTGTCCATACCAGGGGATCATGTCAATGTGCCAAAACTCCCCGGCGAGATATAGCGATGCCGTGTTGACACCGCTGCATTGCCATGCAGGGAGTTATGGTGGATTAGGCTGTGAATTCATCTCCAGAGGGTCTACTATACTGAATACATATTCATTAATTTTATATAGGAATTTCAACCCTACCTTTTTGCACAGGCAAAGGAAGCTTTCAAAAACTCAAAATCAAATACTATAAAAATAAAAGTCAAAAACAATTCAAACAAAATTCAATAAGGATGAAATTTTGGTCATTAAATGGTGTTACTTGTGGACCATTTAAAGAGGTTGGAGGTAGCAGGTCAGACTCTCATTATTATTCCAAAAAGTTGGGGGACTTGTGGGGATTTTTCTTTCTGTGGCACAATCCTACCCTGAGCTGGAACAGGCAGGTCAACAGGCCTACCCTATATTCAGTACAGGTGAGGAGCAGGCTTGGGGTAAATGCAGAAGGGGAATTTCAGTCCCTTCACTCAGTGTCATGTGTCAGCCAGCCCGATTAGGACCTACAATTTGGGGGGCTTATTATATCTGAATTGACAGTCCTTCTTAAATGCAAAATGTTACATTCATCAAAGTATTTCCAACAATTGCTGTCTATATTAGAGGAAACTATTGTATATTCCTATATTAGAGGAAACTATTGTAATGGTAAAGAGATTGGGTTGTGAACTAAGAAATCTCTTGTTCGTATCTTTAGCTATCAACTAATAGGTGGCCTTGGGCAAGTTATTGTCTCTCAGTAGGTGGCCTTAGGCAAGCTATTAGTTCATTATCTGAAATATGGGTATAATAATATTGGCATACCAGATGGGACTGAAATAATAGATGCAGTTAAGCAAACACTATTATTAATTGTTTTTATTACTTAAAATCATGGCCTTTGAACACAATTGTGAATTTTTCTTTAAGTGCAGGTAGAGTATGCTTTATTTTTGTTCTTTTTTAACCTTTCCCAGAATTTGATCAATATCAAAAAAAACTTCATGTGTTTGGGTTTTTCTTTTCCCCAGAAAATTTGTGTCAAAATTCAGGCATCGCCAACAAAAGGTGCAGGACATTTATGACCTTGGGTGATTAGTGATCTCGGAATCTAATCTTAAAGTTCTTTAATAGACTATAATTATCTACAGTGTATAGTTACTGCCCTTTCCTGAGATTGGTTTAAAATTGCCTCCGGAGGCAAGCACTCTTTAATTATCTGATAAGAGCTAAATTTGATACTCTGCTGGGGCGAGGGGGGGACTTTTGGAGACACAAAAATAAATACAGGGCAGGACAAAACCCTGGGTTAGCTCTGCAGATCTAGATACAGAAAGATGGGAGGGAAGCATGTGTGTATATGTGTGAGGGGGGATGTTCAAACGTCTTTTCAAAATATCCAAGTGTTTCAACAAAATACTTAGGTGGTATGTCATTTCAGTTGTTGTTGTTGTTCAGTCGCTAAGTCGTGTCCGACTCTTCGC
>JAJKFI010000086.1:5297883-5330791 GCA_029204185.1 Lerista edwardsae
TGTTAGGTCCTTGCCATTTTTGTCCTTTATTGTGCCTACCTTAGCATTTCAGTACATACCCTTAAAAACAACCTCTCCTCCCCTGAGAAATGTCACTTGTCTTCTAGAACAGTGTTTCTCAAATTTTTTAGCACTGGGACCCACTTTTTAGAATGGCACTTGTGTCAGGCCACACCAGAAGTAATGTCATAAACCTGGAAGTGATGTCATTGCCGGAAGTGACATCATCAAGCAGAAAGTGTCATCACTGTGCAAACTGGCATTCTTGGACTGCAGCAATTTCACCACCATGAAACATGATAGAAAGCAAGGTTAGGACAAAATATTATGTAAAAACCACGAACTGAAAACAATTTTGTTTTTCTAAAACCCTTGAAAATTCAAGTTGTTGACATTCACAAAAGGAATATAGCAAAAGTAAGTTCTGCAGCCTCCAAGATGGAGGCTTCCAGCTTACTGTGACCTATCTGACATCAGGTCACAATCCACCAAGTGGGTCCCGGCCAACAGTTTGAGAAACACTGCTCTAGAACTCATCTGGCTTCCCTTGAACATTCTTAGATATTTTTGTCTAGGAAAGAATCCTGGCATTTACTTCTGATTTCACTTTGAGTGAAATTTGGTGCCACCTCTAGGAATCTGTAGACCAGCTAATGGTGACAGGAGGTGTCACCTGCCTTGGGTACCACACCTTAACAGGGTACATTTCTGAGGCTTAGCCTGAGCCTCAGGATGCCTCAGAAAGGCAACTAAGGCCTCTAGGAGTCCTCCTGAGGATGGGAGATTTATGGATATGGCCTAGTTATGCCACTGGTTTAGACAGTTGAAGAAATTTCACTTTTCTATACCTATTAATTTGGCTTCCATTGAAAATTCTTAGGTGTTTCTCCTTAGGAGAAATTGCTTTGAATAGCACTTTTCCTTAAAAAAATAATCAGGGCCCATTGGTATGAGAAAGATGTTTAGGAAGAGAAAAGAGAGCCCTTCACATGAATGCATACATCAAAAGATTGTCATCATGTGATTATTCAAGACTTGGTAGCTCATAGCTGAACATGAATTTCAGGTTTTCTGACTGGTGTTTTATCTCTGTGCTGCTTTACTCAACATCAAACACCATGTCCCACCAGAAGACTCTGAGATACCAGGAACTTCTCTCACTGTGCTCCTCTATCATTTCCTTATTTAAAATGTTTTAACATATGTTCCCTGGCAGCAACTGCTGCAAAAGTGCTGTAAAACACTTTGTAGCAGCATGCATGTGTTGTTGGCTCTCCTACTGCCCACCAGAGCAGGTAAGCCAGTGGAAGAGGTGAGAGGGCTGTGGGAGTGGAGAAACTAGGCTGGGCGGTTGTGGGAAGGGGTGGATCAGGGAGCCTCCGTGTCCTCTTTCCCGTCTCAGATTTGTGCCTTTTAAATCACTGTGGGTCTGGAGGCTTATGGTGGTATCAGGGAATATGAATCCCCTTTCCTTGAAGCATTCAAAATTATGCATGGGAGCGATATTCTTTTCCCTCTCTCACAACACCGGAACCAGGGGACATCCACTAAAATTGAGTGTTGGGAGAGTCAGAACGGATAAACGGAAATACTATTTTGCCCAGTGGGTAATTAATCTGTGGAACTCCTTGCCACAGGAGGTGGTGATGGCATCTGGCCTGGGTGCCTTTAAAAGGGGATTGGACAGATTTCTAGAGGAAAAGTCCATCGTGGGCTATAAGCCATGATGGGTTGTTCAACATCTTTATGTTAGTAGTAGGCTACTTCAGAATGCCAGGTGCAAGGAAGTAGCAACAGGGTGTAGGCATCTTGTCTCGTGTGCTCACTGAGGCACCTGGTGGGCCACTGTGAGATAGAGGAAGTCGGACTAGATGGGCCTTTGGCCTGATCCAGGAGGGCTCATGTTCTTATATTATGTTCCTGATCCACCCCCACCAGGTAGATATAGCACACTCATTTTTGGCATGGCTACACCAACCTGGTAAAAGGATAGGATTGGGCCGTATATCATGTTGGAGGAGCTTGCATTCAAAAATAAGGCTGACAAATTTTATGAAAGGCTTCACAAGCTCCACACTCACCACTGATATGGGCAACGCAATCCTAACCTGGGCTGGAGCAAGCAGGCCAGCTGGCCTATGCTGTATCCTACCAGGGGAGGAGGCAGCTGGAGCTCGGGGGTAAGCCCCAGGCAGCTATTTTACTGGTGCAAATCCAAGCAGCACGATTGAGCCCACCCAGCCCAGTGACAGGGATTAGCATCCAGCATAACGGTTGGATCCACTCCCTTTCCAGACCGGCCCGCCTATAGCCCAACTGTTCTCTGCTCTCCCTCTGCCCTGTTCTTCCCCCTCTTTCCTCCCCAAGCTCCCGCTCTGGCCGGACTCAGCCAGCACAGGAGTGGCTTACGTGGCATTGTCTGCGGGTTAGTGCAATTCCCTGCACTGGCCCAGCACTCTCCTGTCTGGCGCAGACGTGCCTGATGGCACATTTGCGACAATAGTGGGCCAGCATAAGGGACTTATGGTCCAGCACCATTATTGGATTGCACCCTTAGTTAGAAGATTCAGTCACAGCCAAGACAATCTGGACATTGATTTTAACTGGCATGCCTTCCTAATCGGCAGATGGTCGACTCCTGTGCTTTGCAAAAGATTGTGCTTTGAAAGGGTAAATGAATTCCTTTATCATGAGCAGAGTCAACACAACCTGTTGGCTTGCACCTAATTTCTGGAGTTATGTGTTTACTGTTTATCTGTATACATAAGACTTTAGTGCTTTAGATTGTCTATGACATTTGTGGCAAGCTTGCTGTCAATCATTTGCCTGAGCTGAGAGGAAGAGGATACCTGAAGATCTGAAGAACCTGGTGACTGGATGAGATCTAAGAACTCACGTCATGGCTCACGTCTGTGTGCTGGCCAAACTTTGCTGGCTTAGTTTATGCTGGTTTAACTCCAGTTTAGGATTGCACCCTAAATTATTGGATTAAGGGCACAATCCTATGCATGTTTACTCAGAAGTAAGTCTGAGTGTTCTGAGTGTTCAATGGGACTTACTCCCAGGAAAGTGTGGATAGGATTGCCACCTAAAACATTTCCTATTGTTCCTCAGTTTTCTCTTCCTGAAAGTAATGGGCCTGAAAGTAACCACTGTAAGAACAGGGATTGGTTGATACACCAACCTCCTTAGCCAGCAGAATTGAGCTGAAGGTTCCATTGCAAAGACTTACTTCTGCTAGGATTTATAGAAAGTGAAACTTTTGGCCTTTCCATTTTTCCTTGGGTGGCTTTGGCTATTAGCTGCTGGCCCTTAGCAAGCACTCCTCTGAATAACTATTCACTAGGAGGAGTTCCAATTTGACTGTATTGAAAAAGTTTCTTCTTTAACCTCCCCCCATGAAATGTTCAAATTTTACAAACTGTCAAAAAGCTTTCACTGCTCTTAACCTTTATAAAGTACGGTACTAATCCTTGTCTAAAGAATCAAATACTGGGACTAATCTTTTATCTCAGTTAATTAAATCAATGGAAAATCTCACACCATCCTGTGTGTACAGGTTGCTATTAATACCTGATTATTTATCTCTCTCAGACTGTCCCAAAGGGCAAATCATCCAGCATAATTCTTTCCCATTGAACTCCAAGACCACGATCAGTTCCATCATTTCTGTTAGCAGAGATGCATTGTCAAATTTAATGTCAGAGATGCATTATGGGTTTAAAAGCTAGGATTAAAGCACAAGAACAACGACCCAAACAACTACAGTCCCTTCAGCCCAGTATCCTGTTATCAACAGAGGTGGGATTCAGATTGGAACTGCACATTATCAGATACACATGACTGCCATAGCAAACAACAGTCCTGCATTGTTTTTCTTCTTTTCCTTCCCCATTACATGGTGTTCAATTTCCCTTGTATCCTGATATTGTCATGGGGTGCATTTCCCTATCTCAGATTGTTGTATGATGCTCAGCAAAATAATGGCAGGTGAAAACATTAATTGAACTGCATGTTGCGAAGCAAGAAGAGCTTGCTATGAGACTGCCATTTTGGACAGGCTTGTATTTTCAGTAATGAACAGTTTTTGTTTCAAAAGATTAACTGCTTAGAATACAGCAGAATTTTCTGTTTAGTTTTCATCCCTTTTTAGGAATAATCTAGTACTAATGACCTAAGTTACTTGCTATATACAAGTATATATGTGAGGAGTTATATGTGAGGAATTTCCCTTAGAAATGCCAGTCTCACCCTCTCTACTCCCAGTTCTTTTAGTTTCCTTCTCAGTTCTTCAGATGTTTTGGAGCCTCTGTTTTTACCTCAAATTGGAGCCTCTACTACTATGTCACATTTTGCCTTGAGTGCAATTTGAAGCACAATCCTATGCATGTCTACTCAGAAGTAAGTCCCATTGTATCCAAAGGGGCTTATTCCCAGGAAAGTGTGTATAGGATTGCAGCCTCAGTGACAGTTTATGGATGTTTGAAGGACTCCGGTTTTATAGAACATTGCTTCCCTCACAGTGCCCCAGATGTTAATATCAATGTTCACCTTGAATTTCAGACTGGACAAAATGTGGCACTGCTACTTCTGAATCCTGTCATGGTCTAAATTGATGGTCTCATTAGGTCTGTACGAGTTGAACCAATGCCTCATCTCCTCACATATGAATCTTTGGAAAGTTACAAGTATCATTCAGATTATAATATGTTGAAAGCAGAGACCTGGACTGAGAAGGGAATAGAATTGGAGAAATCCAGCACACATACAAGTGCTTAGAAAAACAGCCTGTATAGAATGTGCTATTATGTGTGTGAGTAGAGTGTGGGAGCAAAAGATACGTATCCAAGTCAGTCCTTATTTAAGGACTATATATGAATATATACATGAAACCGCTATGAGAGATCATTGGGGGTTTGGAGTGGGGTGCATCAGCCTTGCAGTGCTGGAACACCCCCGAGGTAAGCTGCTCCTGCGCCAGCCAAGTTTGGCTGCTTCAGGGGCTACTCTGGGCGAGGGAAGGGAGGGAGGGAGAGTGAAACAGGGCAGGAAAAGGGCATTCTGGAGGTGGGCTGGCCGGGGACGGGAGTGGGGTTTGGACACAGCCATTAGGCCACAACCAAATGCCTGTCCCCAGGCCGCGTTGCCCCGAGTCGGGCTGCACAGTGTGCTTGGACCTGCGCCTGCTATATAGCACCACAGGTCCGAGTAGCCTATAGAGGTAGCTAGTGCCTACTCCGGGGCAAGGGGATGAACATGAAGCACAGCCCTGTCAGTCTACCTGTTCCAGCGCAGTTTAGGGTTGCACCCTTATTATTATTACATTGTACTTTTATGTTCACTCTAAGCCATCTTGGGCATTTGCTTCGACATGGGAAAGGCAGGGTATAAATTCTTCAAATAAATTCTTCCTGGGATACCAGTTAATGGGGAAATAGTTGACTAGGCTCTTAATGCGAACTCCCTGCGTGTGCAACAAAATTTTGACTTAAAGTGTATGATATATGCATTTCAGACAAGACTAGTTTCTGAAACTCAACTGTAGAGCTGCATTCCTCAATATTTTACAGCAAATAGTTCCGCATACATCAATACGCAATGCAAGTGCACAGAGTTCCAGAACTAGAGCATCAAATAGAATATCTGTTGTCCCTGCCTTGTTTTATATACTTCTTCCTCTCTTTCTTTCCATGATACTTTTTTCCTGCCGAACAAATAAACAAAATGTCAGTCCCCTGATTTGTGCAACACCTGTCACTACCTGTCACTACTTTATAGCGGAGACAGAGGGAATTTAAATACATCTTCTTTTTCCATTGTAAAGAGTAAAGAAAGTATATTTCATGCAGTCCCTGGGGAGAGGAGATGAACATTTTTTTCTGGTTCCCTGGCACATTCCGACTGTCACCACTTAGCATGTGGTACCCCTGAATCAATAATTGCGCTTTCTCACTAGTGACAAGTTGTGCTCACCAGCTGCTAGGGATTTTGGCAACGAGCTTGTAGAATGGGACAGGATGTCTTGTTCTTTCCTCTTTATTAGCAGAATTGTATGCATCTCACTTCAAACTCAACATATTGCCTTTTAGAATTTTGCCTTTGAAATATCTGGATGTGTTTCTAGCTGTTACCTGGTACCCATCATAACAACAGTTCATTTCCCTCACACTTATTTAACTTTTTGAAAAAAAATTGAACTGCATTTTCTTTTTCCATAGCATAAAAACTCTGCTCAGAGCCATGAACCAGCTTATTTGCATTTCGGTCAGTGAACTCCACTGATATCACTGGGATGAGTTAAATGTGGATGACAATAAAACAGCAGCCACCTTCCCACCATGCAAGAGGCAAGTACAATGCCCACTTCAGGGCTTGTGTAGTAGCTGTATGAGAACGGCCATCTCCACTGGTATGGGGGTTGTTCATGCTTATGCTGCCCCACCACCAATGAAACTTCCCCCTGTGCTCGCCTGCCTGCTCTAGTGTACTGTAGTTTGCTGGCAGCAGCTATGCTTCTCAGTTGCAACTGCTGTTTTGTGGTGTGAGCCTGGAATGGTCCACCAATGACACTTTGCCCATGCTATCACAAAGGCATTACAAAGTCTTGCTGTTGTAGATGGCTTTGCAACAGCATGCACAGCACAGTAAGATTGGGCTGCTAGTTTAGGGAAAGGAGAGAAGAACTGCTGAGAACTGGTGGTTACTTCTTTGCTGCTGGAACTACTTGCTAAAGCTGCCTCAAAATCTAGGTATTGTTCCTGGCGTCCCTCAGATGGGAGGGCAACCCATGACTGAAGACAAATCCTGTCAGAGTCCTCAAGATCCCAGAATGTGCCAAGTCTTCAGTGCACACTTGCTTGTAAGAAGCTTGTGAATGAATTTCACAAAGCATCTAGCTGCTGGAAGAACTATAGACCTATCTCACTACTTAACGCAGATTATAAGATTTTTGTTTCCATCTTGGCTACAGGGCTTAAAAAGATTTTGAATAAGATAATCCACCAGGACCAGTCAGGATTCTTACCAAGAAGACATTTAAGAAATAATGGAAGGATATTAATAGATATTTTGGAATATTATGAGGTGCATCCAGGAGGGAAACTGGGCTTGGTATTTTTAGACGCACAAAAAGCCTTTGACAATGTGAACTGGAATTTTATGATTATGCAAATGAAACAAATGCAATTTGGAGATAGGTTTATGGCGGTGATTAGAAATATTTATACTAAACAAAGAGCGAAAATATGGATAAATGGAGAATACACTAATAATATTCAGATAGAACAAGGGACAGGACAAGGATGTCCTTTATCACCATTATTATTCATACTTACCCTAGAGACCTTAGATAACTAAGAGTTGTGAGAAATGATGAAAGGATAGATTAAAGATAAAGAATGAAGAATATAAAGTACAGGCCTTTGCAGATTATCTGCTTTTTATTTTGGATGATCCAATAAATCCAGTACAACAGCTGATGGAAGATTAAAGCAATATGGAGAAATAGCAGTACTTAAGATAAATTTTGCGAAAACAAAATTAATGAAAAATGTGAAGCCAGCAGAAATGGATAATTTGAAAGAGAGTGGATTGCAGTTGGATTCAAAAGTGAAGTATTTGGGGATAACCGTAATGAAGAGGACTAGTACTTTGATGGAAGATAATTATTTAAAATTATTAAAAGATATTCAGCAAGATTTAAATAGATGGGACAAATTGCAACTCTCCATGATGGGAAGAATAGCGGCAATAAAAATGAATATCCTACCAAAATTATTATTTTTATTTCAGACAATCCCAATTATAATGAAGAAAAGTATCTTTGTAGAATTAAACAAAATGATGCTAAAATTTATCTGGAAAGGGAAAAAACCATATGACTAAAATTGTTGCAGGATGATAAGAAAAGAGCTGGTTTTGGACTACCATATTGGGAACTATATTACCAAGCAGCCACACTAAACTAGATTAAGGAATGGATTACATTATGAAATGAGAGAATATTGAATTTAGAGGCCCATGACATGCAGATTGGATGGCATGCTTTTCTGATATTAGATAAGGCAAAACATTTTGGATATTTCAAACGACATGCCTTGAGGAAGGCTTTATTGGGGTCATGGGAACAGATAAGATACAAGGTCTATACTAAAATACCAAGATGGATTAAACCTTTGGAGTTATCAACTAAACTGGATTGGCTGAGAGACGACCAAAATATCAAATATGACAACCTTTTGAATGAGAAAGGGGAATTGTTACAGGAGGAGGAATTAGAGAATAAAGGAGTATTTCTGGATTGGTGGATAAAAGCACAAATTAAATCAAGAATAAAGGAAGATGAGAAAACAGGCTTTTATGAGAAGGAGACAGACTTTGATAAATTATTGCTAAATGAGAAAGATAAATATGTTAAAATGATGTATGAATTCCTTTTGAAAATGAAAATGGAAGATGCAACAGTAAAAAGAGTAATGGTGCAATGGGCCAGAAATGTTGGACATAATATAGAGATGGATGAATGGGAAAAGATTTGGGTAACAAATATTAGATTAACAAAAGCAACGAATTTGAAAGAAAACCTTTATAAGATGTTTTATAAATGGTACTTAGCAGCCGAGAAATTAGCAAAAATGTGTCCAGGTAGCCCGAATAAATGCTGGAAATGTAAAAATAAAGAGGGGACATTCTATCATATGTGGTGGACTTGTGAAAAGGCAAAAACATTTTGGCATTTAGTGCATACCATGTTACAAGAAATGTTGAAATGTGAGATATTGGTTAGACCAGAGCTGTTCCTCCTTAATATGATGGGTAATATTCAAGACAAGGGAAAAATGCATATTATTGTACATGTAAATACAGCAGCAAGATTATTGTATGCTCAAAAATGGAAAACTGAGGAGATTCCAAATGTGGAACAATTGATAGAGAAAATATATGAAATTGCAGAGATAGACATTTTTAACGGAAAGGATAAAAGAGGGTAACATTGCAAAGATACAAGAATATTGGAGATTGTTTTATGATTGGATAGAAGTAAGGAAATAAAGATTAAACGTGAATGAATTTTGTATAGAAGATTTAGGTTGTAGAAAAATTATGTAAATAAGAATGAGGAACAAGAGATATTAAGATTTGTATACATAACTTTTGAGTTGATAATAGATGAATGAGATTGTATATAAACAGGAACAAAGTAGAGATGACTAAGCTGCAATCAATGTATACCTTTTGTGTGGACCTTTGTACCCTTTTCCTGTGTTTTCCTTTGACCTTACCCATATCTATATATAAAATAAAAAACTTATAAAACAAACAAACAAACAAACAAACACGCCTTATGGTGGCCCTTGTGCCAACCAAGCTTTGCTGACCTAACTGTGCCGGCCTAACTCCAGGTTAGGATTGCACCCTTATGCAAAGCAAATCTAGGCAGCAAATTCAGATACCGGATCTCATCCTTCAACAACAACCCACCCACCCTGCTGCCACTTTACTCTCACACCATCTATAGAGCTTGTGCAAATCTGAGAGGACCCATAGGCCATCAGGGGGCCTATCTAGAGGTAAGGGGACAACAGTTTCCTTACCAGAAGGACACCTCCTGGACATTTCCCCCACCGCGGCATGCAGTGCCTGCTTTCATAGCACAGCTGCATCGGTGCTGGTGGGGGGGGGATAAGATTGAGCTGTCTCAGTCAGGACAAGAGGGGCGAGGGGTCTGTTTCACCTCAAAATCCTTCTCTCCCTCCTTTTGGTCTTCCTTCCCCCTGAGTGCTGGTCATTCACATATCACACACCTGCATGTCCACTCACCATCACTAGCATTGGAGACTTGGTTTTAAACCTGCTGCTGCACTTGAAGCATGCTTCCTCCTCCTTTGCCTATACGAAAGGACCCAATATTAGCATTTGTGTTACCATGGTAACGTGGCCTTTTATTTGTGATATCCCACATTACGTGAGATCTTGACTAGACAACTTTCCCCACCAGGGCAGATTGTTGCCAGCTTGTGGGTCTTTCTCAGATCCTGTGAGATTTCCTGGCTTCTGCTACTCTCCTGTATCAGTATAGGCACAATCCTAACCTGGAGTTAAGCTGGCACAGTTACGCCAGCAAAATGTGGCTGGCACAAGGGCCACCGTAAAGAATGTTTGAACCACTCTTGGAGTCAGAGAGGATGGTGCACATGTGTGTGCTGGTCTCTTTGATTCTGAGAATAATCCAAACATACTTTACAGTGTCCCTTGTGCCAGCCACATTTTGCTGGCCTAACTGTGTTGGCCTAACTCCAAGTTAGGATTGCGCTCCCACTCATTGAGTAATCCAGGTACAGAGGTATTAGTAGTCAGATCTTTTCAGACAGTCCATTTCTTTTAAAAAAATAGTTAAATGCATTCTGAACAAATAACACATAAACAAACTTTATGCTGTGCTACAAGCAAAAGAGTGAACAGGATGCCTGATAAATGGGATTGTAGCTGGTTATACTATCCCCATCATTTAAAAATGTTGGTGCCATAAAAAGTCCGGAGCTTTCATTATTTCCAACACTACAAATGGCTCTGTAAGCCATTAACAATGCCTTTAGGAGACTATAAACGTAAATACAAAGACTACCCAATATGCACACCCCTAATTTACAGCAATCATTGTAGCTGGGGTGCCACAATATGAAAATGATAGGCATACTGATGTGATATTTCTCCTGTGCACTGATTACCTGGTGAGACAGACGTAGAAGTTATTCTTGTCAGAGGAATGATTGCTGTTATTGGACCCTAAATCAAAGGTCTAACTAATAATGACTAACCTTGCAGCCTTGCCACCAGGCAGTCTCCCATCTCGTTGTTGAGCGAGCTAGTAAATGTATTCCATTTACAAATAACTAACACTGCTACATATTTCAGACAACACGCTCGACAAGCTAGTGTGCCCAGTAATGAAAAAAAAAAAAAAAAACCCAAGGCTGCATAACCATTTAACTTTTAAAAATGACCTTTTATCTTGTCAGCAGCTTCCTTTCCAAACAAACAGAGAGTCCGTTCAACATGGAAGGATGCTGCATAGTCACAAATTGGACACTTGGTGGCTTGGCATAGAAAAGCAAGGGAAATAACTCCCACCGTCCAAAGATCTAATTGGGGCATGTTACCAGTTCCATAAGGCAAAGCACAGATTCATAACTCTGTGTTTTCTACTTTCTGTGTCTTTCTCAAGGATTCCCACAGTTAATGGGTGTGAGGTTTACCTAGGCTTGGTCACTGGCGGGTCTTCATAGACAAATACTACCCACATTATAATTGGATTCTGAGGCCTCGATAAAGGGCTTGTGGAATATGGGAACATTTTCCAGGATTGCTTCATTTCAGACTTTAGGTGGGGATATCACAGCTCTGATCTGACACCATTTATGAAGGGTGAGCATGCATGCCTGTCTGTTTTGGGAGCTTCAGTAGAGTAAGATGGAGATGGTGGAAATTAAGGCAGAGACAGTGTTGGATCTGCAGGGTGGGAGAGCAGCAGAGCTGGGGGAAAGGAGGGCCACAGCTCTGGAAAGGACTAATAAGAGAGATGACAAAAGCCTTGTTCAGTCATTTGGAATCCATAAAGAGCAGAGCAGAGCAGAAGTATGTCTGCAGTTTCTGCCTCCATCTGCCATCTGCTGATACAGCCAGCCGGCACATCGCTCTGTTGTAGCTGATCAACATGTGGACCTGGGGAACAGACAGGGGACACAATACCTTTTCCCCCTTACAGGTTGTGTGTTCAACACAGTTGTGAAAGACGGAGCTAAGTTGATCCAGGGAAGGAACAGAGACCTGAAGGTTGGTCAGAGAGTTGATTCCTCAGTGGGGATCCATTTTCCTCTACTGAACCAGACTGGCCTTTATGCCTTCTGCGATATTTGTTGCTACACACTTCATAAATGATGCATTCAGGACATGGGAGAATGGGGTTTTTAAAAAGAGGAATTTAAACACTGTGCAACTCTTTCTGTGATAAAATAAATGGCTGCTGCTCTCTTTCCTTATTGAGTAGTCTTCCCAGACAGCCTCCCGAAATGCAACAGTGTAGAAAACTTGCTCTCTCCCTCGTACATAATTTACACCTTCCAGTAAAGTCAGACATGAATTTGCTACACAGTAGCACAAAAGATGGCTCAGGCGTTTATAAGATCATGAACATCATTTTAAGAAAACAAAAACAGCATGCTTCTTGTCCAAGTTTTTTTTTCCAAATTCTGTGTGTCTCTTTGTAAGTACCACCAATGCCACTAAAGACGGCAACTGTGCACAGGATTGAAAGGCAGTTGTGGCTTTGTTCTGCACCCTTCTTCCCCAAACCATGCCTCTTCCAAAGGGCCAGGTAGCTACACAGCCACATCTTGCCAACTGATGTACCACTGCCTTGGTCATCTCTACTTACAGGAGGATCAGGCAAGGCAGTGCCGTGTGATCACCTTGGCAGTCAGGGGCGAGTCCCACTTTAAATACAGTAGCCCCCCCCATATCTGATGATGATACATTCCAAGACTGACCCACAGATGCCCAAAACTAGTGAAACCTATATACAAGTTGCTATATACAAGTTGCTTTTCATTTACATGCTACGTACCTATAATAAAATTATTTTCACAACACTGTGAATAATGCAGCAATGATTCTGGACAGTGAATAGTTTATTTCTGGAATTTTCCATTCAATATCTTTGGGCTGCAGTAAACTGGATAACTAAAACTACAGAAACAAAACCTGCAGATATGGGGGTTCTACCACACTGTGAAGTAGCATTAGTGATACTAGTACCAACAGTTGAAAAGCACTGCTCTGGTCCTTGTGGTTGAACAACATTTTGAAAGTGTGGAGGCCACATCTTCTGCAGAAGTTGAGAAAATGCAAGGAGGTTTGTTCAAAGGCTCAAATGATCAGGGTGCACCTTCTATGCCTTGAAAATCTCCCAGTCTGTGACTTTTTCTCCAGCCTCTTTAGCAGCACCAGGGGTTTAGCAGGGAGAGGTTTAAACTGGGGCAATGTGCATTTCTGAGTTGAGTTGAGCTTTGTTCCACATGGCACATTTATGAAGAAGAAACTATCATACCGCCCACCCAAAACAGAAATGCAAGTGAGCCTAATGGAATTTGCTTATCATTTATATTGATGTGTTTATATTGATGTGAAGTCAGAACTCACTGACTTCAGGAAAAGTACCTTTCTCTCAAGGAACCACAGAGGTCCAGCACTGTGGAGCAGATGGGGAGGGAGTTATTTGTCTGGGAGGCACTCCCCCCCCCGGCATTACTGAGGCCAAAAGGGCTGGCCCAAGACCTTCCATTACTTGAGGTAATATGCCAAATGCTGCCTCACTTTTCTTGCCACTTGGTTGTGTCAAATGCTCCTTACCTGACACTGAACCATTTCTCATCCTCCCAGTCTGGATTGGGAAGAGGAGGAACAGCAGAGCTGGGCAGGCTGAGGCAGGCCTCCCCAGCCAACCTGTCACCTGAAGCACATGACTCTGGACGTGAGGAAATGGTACACGCACTGAATGTAGAGGTCCTTGGTTATGAGGGAAAGCAGTCAGTCCTGCCCACAGAAAGGTGGTCTTCTCAGGCAGTGGTTTAGAAAAATTCCTTCCTGGGGTGACTCCAGCTACTGATGCTCCTGGGGGGCAAAAGCCATGTGAGAGCCCTCCTCAATGAAGCTCTGTCCTATGCTCTGAAAAGCAGGCGCACATACCAGCCTACCCCTAGGAATAGTGTCCCATGGCAATTAGGCAGTGCAGGGTTGGCCTTAAGCCAACATGACCGATATCGTCACATTGGGCCCTGCACTTTGGGGGACCCTGCACCAGCGCAGCAAGCATATAGCCTGCAGCAACAGCCGGGATCTCTATGGGCTATAAGTCAGTGGACGAGCACAGCAGCTTTACCTTGGGCCCTCCCACCTGCCCCTGCCTGAACCCTAACCCTGCCCTGAACCACCCAAAATGGGCTTCCTGGAAGCTGTTGGCGGTGACATCATCATGTCACCACCAACTAGGTCCAGATGCCAAACGTGACACCACAAGTGCTTTTTTGGGCGATTGGGGCCTTGTGGGGAGGGTGGGGGCCCCCACAGGAATGGCCCACATTGGGCCCCACTGCTCATAGAGCCGGCTCTGGCCAGTGGACAAGCAAACTACTATAGTTCTGGATTGCAGCAGAATGGAGGGCTCAGATCTGCTTTTGCCGCCTGCTCTCTGCCTCTTGGTTAGTCTTCCCATTGGGCTGTGAGCTCCTGGTTTGCAATGGTGAGGACCAACAGCAGCAGCAGCAGGATTTGGAAAATGGTTCCAGGGGAAGAAGAGGTGCTGTCTCTGCTCCCCATGGCTTCCTGGAAAGGGGATCAGGGGGCAATAGTGGATCATCCTCTTTGTTGTGTCAGCACTGCATAACCACTCCCAAAAGTCCTTTAGGCAGCACTGGGGACAGGATATCTGGGAACTGTAATATGGTCCTCTGGGAAGAAGATGGCAATCCATTGTGGCTGCTGCTCTTCCTCAACCACCCAAAAAGCATCCCTATAGATGCTGGCTTCACGAGCAGCAGTGGAGAGCAGTGGTAGCAGTACCCCTTGCTAATTGGATGGGCACAAGTGTGGGTCCACACCTGGGTGTGGGTTCCGGCCTCCTATCTCAGAAAGCTCCACCTGTGAAGCCACTTCTGCTCCAAGGAATATTTTCCACACCCGCTTTTTCTGCTGAGCAACCCCTATTTGCATGGCAAATAGTTCTGGGGAGTGTCCTGGTGCACCTTACTGGGCCCATCAAGCCTTACTGTAGCCCTATGAGAACTGATAGCACATCCTAGGTTCTCAAACTTTTTAACACCAGGACCCACTTTTTAAAATGACCATCTGTCTGTAACCCACCAAAAGTGATGTCATGGCTAGAAGTGGCATCATTGTGATGCCAGAGTGTATTGGAAAGGCAGGAGATACCCTGAGGAGTTAGGGAATGGAATCAGCAGTGGCCTCTTGTCCACATCAGCCAGGGATTACAGGGTTAACCCTCCAAGGTCTTTGCCTGCAGCAGGAACACAGGAACATCCTGCAACTCTGGCAATGAAGGGAGGTTAGCACAGGTAAAGATGGGTGTGGCTGATGAGCTAGAGCCTGTGCAGGTACAGACACCAATTGGCCTGCCTCAGTATAAAGTTAGAGGCAGGAGCTGCAGTAAGTTAGCACTAGGTAGGTGCAGGATGGATCTTAAAGGACTGGATAAAGGAAGGGTGATTGGCACCAGGTAGGTGTAGGCTGGATGGGTTGGGACTGGCCGATGGATGGAGTGTTAAAGGACTGGATAAAGGAAGGTATGAAGACTGTGGGGAGTTGTTGTATGGCTGCCACGCCCCTAGAGCCACCGAGTGGAAGAGGCAGGTGTGGCTTAGGCAAGCTGACTGCCTATTGTTTTGTGGTGGGGTTTTGTGGTGCCAAGTTAGACTTATGGGATCTTGAGCTAAGCTGGTGATGAGGGCAGTCTGGAGGAGGCTGGCCAGCTGGTGAATCCAAGCAAGGCTGCTAGAAGAGAGGAGAACCAGTGGGTGAAGGAACCCCTCCTGCTGGCCTATCTCTGAAGCTGCTTAAAGGGGAAACTAGTCAGCCTAGTGTGGGCATTGGGGCCCTTGGGGAGGCCTAGCAGGGAGTTTTTTTGGCAGAACACAGAGCCTGCTGCTTTCCTGAGAATGCAGCAGTAAGTTGGGTTATTTCTCAGCCATTTTTCAATAGCAAAGTGAATCAAAAAGAAAAAAAAAGCTTATTTACAACCTTGACACAAGCAAAACAGCCACACAGTCCTCCCCCTTTCCAGTATCCCATCTTTCCATGTTTTCAATATGGCTGCCCTAGGTGCTTCACAGCCCACCTGAAATTGGCTCCTGAAATTGTGGGTTCTGACCCACAACTAGGGAACCACTGCCCTAGAACCCAATCAATGCTCCCCGCAGATGCAGTTTGCAGGGGAAGATCAGTAGTGATAGGTAAAATGTATTTTAAGACAGCTTGTCTGCTGTTACTGACCTTTGCTTTAAGGAGCAAAGGTTTCCTTAGACCACCTTTGACAGCCTGTGTTCTATGCAATTGTGTTCCACACACTTATTCTACAATACTTCATTTTCAGAGACAGAGGGTGCTGTACACAAAGGAATTAAATTATCAAACATCACTAGTACTGTTTCAGTACTAGCTTAGGGAAATTTACAGTAACAAATGATGAGTCTCTGTGTTCTCTTGAGATCAGCCAGTATCGTTCTGTGAAAGTAGTTCAGAGGGTTTCTTCTCCCCCCTGTATAAAAGCAGCACTGTGACAACCAGGATTTGGAGGACTTCAAATTTTGTCTCTGCTTCTCCTAAGGATGACTAAAGCACTCAGAAAGAGCAGTCTTTCTCCCAACATATTGCTAGAGGCTTGCTTGCTTTTTTTTTGCAGACAGCTGGGTATTTACAGCTATGTGCCTGAGCCTGCAGTCCTAAGCAGGTGTTGTTGGACGCAAGTCCATTTAATACCTTGGGACTTACTTCAGTGTAAAGTATGGTGATGATTGGGCTGTCAAAACATTGCAGAGAGTACTTGGGAAGACTCTATTGCTTTTTGAAGCCAGTCCCAACAAAGATTTAGCTTCTAAGAGAGACTGCATCTTAGTGCTGGAGTACCTGTTTTGTATGCCTAAGGTTGCAGGTTCAATCCCCAGCAACTCCAATTAGAGAAGCAAGGTATCTGCCTGAAAACCTGAAGAATAATATATAAGAATAATTCTAGCCTAAGAATGCATAAGAATAATGCTAGCTCATCATGAAGGGTTTAAAAAGCTACACCTGCCAAAATCCCCTCTTCTCTACAATGGTTAAAGGTATAGGCACTCTGTCCCAGTTTGAATCTGGTAACCCTACGTAGAAGCAGTGGCGTTATTCACCCGGTACGCTGGGCGGGACTTACTTTTGAGCGGCAGTCCGCCCGTTGCGTCACGCCGCTCAAAGATAAGTCCCTCCCAGCATACTTGGAGAATAACGCCACTGCTTAGAAGCAGTTAACTGCAAACCCTAGCCTGGCAATTCTCAAATTGTGAGTCTGTGGCCCACCAGTGGCAAGTAGAAAGCATGGATTTTAGGAAGGGCTAAGACAATTCCAGCTTACTGACACTTCTGCTTGTTTTTGTACCTGTTGAACAGTTGCCCTCTTGTCTGGAACACAAATGCATTTGCATTGTTTTGATGTGGTTCTTCTTTGGCCCATTTTCAGCTGTATTGGCCTGCAAGGACTTGAATCCTATTGTCTGTGCTGATCCACAGGAATTTGGGGGTGATGTCATGACATTACCTCTGATGTGATGATGTCACACAGGCATGTCAATAAATTCACATGGATTGTCACAGCCAATAGGATTAAGTTTCAGTGTAGCCAAATTAGGATCAGGACAAAAATTAGCTGCTGCCACAGCATGAACAAAGGGACAGGAATCTACAACAAAATGATGTATAGATTTAGTGGAGTGGTAATTTAGTGGTAATTTAATTACCCCACCCTGGTAATTTGTTGAGCTGTGTTGATTGTGTGCACATGAAGGCAGGCTCTGCTGCCAGAATGCTATCAGATCCCAACGGGATTGGGCTGTACGATCTCTTGTTCTTCTTGGTGTTGGTACAGGGAGGGATTAAGGTTGGAGTTGTCTTAATGACCCCGTTCCTCCTGAAGTCATCCAATTAATTTATTCCCCAAATAAAGAAAATGGGCACCAATAGTGACAGATCCATCAGGGCTCTTCCTATACTCTCATGAACATTAATGTGAATCTCACTGAAAACAATGCACATTCTAATATAATAATAATAATAATAATAATAATAATAATGCATGTATTTATATACTGCCTTTCTTCAGATCACTAGACTTCTCTAGTGACTGTAACTCAAGGCGGTTTACATGGGCAGACTTTATTCATAAACCCGAAGGTTTTTACAATTTACAGAATGTTCTATCTTTCAAGAACTACACACATTCAGATCTTCCTTTCTGGATTTAGCCTTCTTTCTTTAGCCACCCGTCTGTCTTCTGCTGGCTGATGCTTCCCTGCTCTCACCAGAGACGCAGCTGACTCTCAGCACACTCCTCCTCCCACGAGGCAGCTGGAGCTCAGCTTCTAATCAGCCGCAGTTGCAAGGTCTGCCGCTCACAGAGACTTCCGGCAGTCCCGAGCTCACGACCTTGAGATCTTCAGCTGTATCTTCGGGCAAACGGAGGCATTAACCCTCTCGGCTAAATCTTCTGCCTTATATTTAGGTATAAATATGCCTGGAATTTATACCTACATGTTTCTTAAAAGCAAAGATATCGAAAACACTCCATGGAGTTTTCACGGAAGCTCTGAGCCCAGGCAGACGCATGGAAAACTCCATAGAAATAAAGTCATAGGCTTCACATATCCCCAGACAAGACCCAGGCACACATTTATGTCCTGACCTTGTATCTGGTCCATTGTGGCCTCTGATGGCCTGCTCTCCTCGTCATGGCAGATGTACCTGCCTTTGAGTGTCTTTAAATCAATCAATATTTCATTAATTAATAATTTGGGAACTAGTGCATCCTGAAAAAGGGCTCATGGTACTATGTCATGGATCAAGGGCTTTGCTACAATTGATCGTGTTTCATATTGGTGCACCGTTTTTATACAGAAGCGATTTTTTTAAACCTTTCCTTAATTGTTGTAGACTGCATTTGTATGAAACTGAATTGAACATTGTGGTCTGGAGACTATTGAACTACAGCGAAGCATCTTCCTGTGGTTGAAGATAAAGACCCAAAACCACTTGATGGAACTCCCAGCAGAGAGCTGAGTCTGCATAATTAATAACGATGGTATATATCCATCCCATACTGCGTGCATGTGTTAAAAAACACACCATACTGACCTTCTTAACTAATCAAGACAAAGGAACAAAGAAGAGCCTTGAATTTCCACAATGGGTTTTATCCTTGATATGTGTAAATGGAAAGGTGAGATTTCTGATGGATGGCGCTTTTAATTGGTAGACCTTGATAGACAAAAAGACATAAACATCCTTTTGCTGGAAATTCTGTTCTGGAAATTGTATTTCTATCAAGGTATAACAAAAAGCTGTTCCTCACAACTGTACCCCAGGTTGTAAAGCATCCGCACTTCAAAAGGCCTGTTCTATTGATATGACCTTAAGGAGAAATACTATAAATTCTGATGAGGCAGTAATGGCATTGTGAGTATAAAATGATGTGTCACTGTGGGTGCAAGAATTTATAAGTGGGAAAGAAAAGACTGTATGCTCATGGTGGAGTGGTCCAAGTTTACTTGAAACGTTGAGCCCGGATGCTCTCATTTCTAGTACCCTTTTGGGCTTGCCTTTGGAGCTATATGGTGCCTGGGCACGGGCCAGTTGCCAATGGGAAAGCGAGAGGCAGAAAAGGAAGAAAAAAAGAGAGAACTCAGTGGCAGTGGGGAGTAGTAATTTCTTCTAATGATAGATCCATTGTCTTCTTGCTTGCTTCTCAGCTTGAAGCTCAGAATGGTCTGTGCCCTTCTCACCAGCCCTCAAAATGTACTTTTTACCCTCTAGTGGCAGCAAGCAGCAAATAAGGTCCACCCTTACTTCCTCCCCCTCCTTCCTCATTCAGAGAACGCCAGAAGTATGCAACATGTGAAGGTTTCTGTGCCCTTCTTCTCTCTCAGGAAATAAGGTGCAATGGATCATGGGAGTTATAACCTTTGCAAGGGCTAGAAAAACCTTAGGGCACATTCCTAAACTGGAGCTAGGCACCGTAAAGTATGTCTGGTCCACTCTTGGAGTCAGAGAGGCCAGCACACAGATGTGTGCCATCCTCTCTGACTCCAAGAGTAGTTCAAACATGCTTTATGGTGGCCCTTGTGCTGGCCAAACTTTGCTGGCTTAGTTTATGCCAGCCTAACTCCAGTTCAGGATTGCACTCTTAGCAGCATGGATATAAGTTGCATCTAAATGGAAAAATATAAATAGAGCTTCCATTTCAGAATGGTTGCATGGAATACAGTGAATGACAAAACAGGAGAAATTAGCAAGCAACACCTATGAGGAAATAGAATAGATAAGGATATCTTCTATTTGACCTAGGGCCCTTTTATAAATATTGGAAGGCATATTGTAATTTAAGTACTTTAGAATTGTGTTCTAAGTGATACAAACTTAAGCTAAGCATCTTTACATTTGTGTTTTATTTTACTTTGGGATGTGTATGAAATACACATTTGACAGTTTTGTAAGATGCAGAAAGCCTATATTTTTCATATAGTTTATATTGTTTTCTGTAAAAATACACATAATTGGAAAAATGCAGTAATGTCAATTTCCGTCACCCAATATACCCATAATATTTTGTGAAACAGAAAAGCATATGAAATTGATGTTCTCCTAATGAAAATCAACATACGAATAGGTGTAAATATTTTGTTAACATAAACAGTATCAGCTGTTAAAATTCTTGTTTCCTTAATTCTGCCTGGAGTACTTCACACAGTCCATTTATCATCCATTCTTGAACGAAACATCAGAGCTGTCATGCCTAAGAAATAAAATGCACAATGGATTGCAGTTCTAGGAATGTGGTTGACCCCAGCAAACTGCAAATGTCCCTTGTATACAACAAGTAAGCAACAGAAATGACAGGTAGATCTGAATTATGCTTTTAACTTTAGCCTTCGTATGTATGCAGCAGCAATTTTTTTAAAGCCCTCTCACAGATAGTTAGCTGTGGTTGTCCTTTGGGAATTTTGAGTGATGTTAGGAATTCCTTTGTACAAAGAGTGTTCCATTAGCTAGAATTAATTGGATCTGAAGGTCAGTTCAAAGTGGCTTAGGCGAGGACAGGCAATGGGAAGGCATAAAGCTCATGTTTTGTACATAAGTGAACCTGTGATGGAATTGCCACCATGCTTATATTAAAAAAGAAAATCAAAATCCACCTTTCACACATACTGTGAGATGTTAATATTTCACAACCATTGTATTTGCATGTACTGTATATAGAGAACAGCCGAAACTCAGTGGCTGCAAATCAACTCTGTCTAGGTTGCTCTAACCCACCTCTTTTGTGGCATGGAAAAAGCACAGTTTGGTTCAGAAGTAAACCTTTCCATCTTGCATATCAGCTGACATAGAGTTGCTTCAGGAAATCCCATTCCTCCCAAAACCTGACCTATGACAGACGTGTGCCCTCATGGTGCATGCATGTCCTAGCCCCTCTCCTCACTTGCCGGTTAGTTTAGGTAATGGCTTAGGAGGCTGTTTTCCAAAGTTCTGCACAGTTAGATTTAGTAGCATCCATAAAAGGGCAGCTGGGACAACCTCACATATAACCTAGATGACTAGTACAGAGGCGAACAGGAGCTTTATGTCACCAGGAGCTGAGTGATGCAGTGAAGTAGAAATGTCACTCCCTCAATCATCACATCACCCTGCGCCAGACACTTGTTCAAGGACAACTCTATTTTGGAGCAAAACAGAGGCAAGAAAGGGCTGGTGAGCCCAATTTACAGCACTTGCCGCTTCCAGCCATGAGCATGTGCCCACCCAGAGTACCACTGGGGGAGTGCATTGCCCCAGACACCGACCGCATGCAAACAGCCCCTTTGACATCCTCCTGCAGCCTGGTATCTGGAGCCCAGGGCCTCCCAGGCCACCCACTTTGTCCACTATTACTCCGTTCTTTCCAAGTCCAACATTCTATGACAGAAACTTGTCCAGAAGAAAGGGGAGGGACTAGAATGTGCCAGGACTATTTGCGGACACAACTATTATCATTTGGAGCTGGTTCACAGTCAAGGATATCGTCCAAACCAGCCCTGTCATTTACTTGAGTAGGCAGGGTCCACACATGCAGGCAGAACCTATGCACATATAGTTTGTAATCACACAGCATAATCCTAACTGGGAGTTAGGCCGGCACAGTTAGACCCACAAAGTTTGACTGGCACAAGGACCACCGTAAGGCACATTTGGTGTCAGGGAGGTTGGCCCATGTCTGTGTGCTGGCCTCTCTGACTCCAAGAGTGGTCCAAAGATACTTAACAGTGTCCTTTGTGCCGGCCAAATTTTGCTGGCCTAACTGTGTTGGCCTAACTCCAGATTAGGATTGCACCCATAAAGTGTTTCAGTCCTTCCAGGGAACATATGTAGAGGTGCGGCTGGACCTATGGATGTGATCCTGCTCCTCAGGTTCTGATAAACTTCTTAACAGTTCTTATACATGATTGAGCAAGACAAAGGAACCAAAAAGAAACATTTGTACAAATCACTGAAAAAAGCATGCAAACTATTGACTGATCCAGTCAGGCATATATGCATACACGGAAGCAGGTGTGTCTGTCCATTGCTGGCTGAGGAACATGTACTTTAAGGAGACTATTTTCCTCTCTAAAATGGACACTGTGGCATGGTCCATTAATAATCTGGAATCAACCAAAGTTCATGGGGTCCAGCAAATATCCTGTGAGAATACAGATTGAGTACCCCTTATCTGGACTTCTTAGGACAGGAAGGTGTCTGATTGTGGAATAATTGCATAAATATAATGAGAAATGCTTCCTTTTGCTCTTTTCTCTGTTACCCATACAGGTGTCTGCTGGCCTCTGACATTTTTCAATAATATTTATACAGGTACAAACCACTGAGCAGAAAACAGAACTTACAGCCTGTACCTGCACGGTACATGGGAACAAGCACAAGACCATCTCGTGTTCACACTACAGAAAGTTAAACAAAAGATATTGGACAAAAATGTCTAATTAGAGGTTAGAGTTATCTACCTGTACTGTACTGTGAAAACCAGCATGTCAATGTGCATATGTTCAGACACAGGGGGCAGGGCTAAGCACTGCCATTGCATGAATAATGGCAATCACTGAGAGCACAATCCTAAACTGGAGTTAGGTCGGCATAAGCTAAGTCAGCAAAGTTTGGCCAGCACAAGGGACACCGTAAAGTGTGTTTGGACCATTCTCGGAGTCAGGGATGAAGGCTCACGTCTGCATGCTGGCCTCTCTGACTCTAAGAGTGGTCCAAACATACTTTACAGTGTCCCTTATGCTGGCCAAACTTTGCTGGCTTAGTTTATGCTGGCCTCAGTCAGTTTCAGATTGTGCCTTGAGGCAGTGTAGTGGCTGGTACAAGCCCCAGAAATCATCTATGTGTCTCCTAGCCTCTGGGAGTTTGTGCAGAGCTTCTTCCCTGACATGGCCCCACCTCCCCCTCTTTCAGGTAACTCCAAGGCTCGCCACAGGGGTGAGCCTTTGGCGTGAGCCGAAGGGCCGAGAGCCAAAGGACTCTTGGCCCGTGGCTCTTAGCCTGTGGATCGCAGCCCTGGAACCATCTTTGTGCCATCGTACCATTCCATCCAAGGCCTGCCCAGACGCCAGACTTCAACAGAACTGCTACCTATGCCTGAGCTGAGAACCCCGGCAGCAAGGAAGCCCTCAGCTTGAGGGGTCTGGAAAATGGAAGGGGGAGCTACAGCTGTTGTGACATGCAAGGTATATGCTATGTTTGTCTTCTTGTCGGGGCGTGGTTTGCTGTCAAAGGAAAAAATGGTTGCACTCTCCCCAAGCTCTGGAGAGTGTAACCAGTTTCCACCTATACTTGGATCCTTTTCGGAGGAAATTCCACCCAAGCCTTTAGGAAAAAAGGCATGGGGCAGCAGGCTTTAAGGTGATCCAAGGAGCTTTTATACACTGGAGAAGGCATGATGTCATATTCTTGAAGTCATGGGTCTGGTCTAACAATATGGCTGACGCATGGGTCTGGTCCCATGGTCTGGTCTAACAACATGGCCGCTAAGCCCGCCCCCTGGCTTCACTTCGCTCCTATTAATTGTAAAGGCAGTGCCAGGGGTTGAAGTGATCTTTCTGGATAATTGCTAAGCCAAAGAGGTCGCTGCCTGGACGCAGTCAGCTGGAAACCGCCGGCTCTCCACCGGCACTACCTTGTAAACAAGCACGATGATGGAAAACACCATGAGAAGAAACAGACGATGTCAACACTGTGAAACAATCCTCCCTAGTAGACCCCAACAGAGAGGTAAGAAGATTGGGCTGGTGGAATGCAGAATAATAAATCTTTGATGTCTGAACAGATGGCTGTAAGGATCGGGCAAGACTATATCTGTAAAAACCTGGACTTTATCTAGATGTTTCTGGGATTCTAATAGCACAAGAGAAGAGAAGTTATGCTTACTTTATTAAATTTACTGGTGAAATAAATTTGAATGCGGAAATAAGAGAGAAAAAAAAGAATTTAAGACTGATTTAGCTTTTTCAACATGGAACCGTCTGGAGAGGTGAACTTAGCTGAATACAGAAGGGGAAGCCTCCATTTTAAATCTTCAAGCAGAACTTCGTACTAATGATTTATGACCAAGAGATAACTATTCCAGCAATGAAAACATTGGATTTTAAGTTGATTCTTCCATGCCTGTTAAGCAAGACTGAAAGAAAATACCTAAAGAGATTTTTCAAGGAAATATTCAGGAGATCGTCACACCGTGATATAATTAAATAATTCAGTCAGGATGATGTCACAATAAGAAGCAGCTACAGACTCCCCCCTCTTCTTTTTCGGCTTCAAAAAATACAAGAAGTGACTATTTTCAAAGCAGGAGCAAGAGTCATTGGTAGATCTGATCAAAGAGGAGAAGAAAAGGGGAAAAGAGAAGGAGGGGAAAGAAGAAGAAAAAGAGATGTACTTTAAAATCTAAGCTGATTTTACTTTAAAATCTAAAATCTAAGACCACCATTTTGAGCAGTGAGAATAATGAAAACTCCATAAGGGAAAACTCTGCATGGAAGCACGTGACTGTCAGGAGAAGGAAACCCAAAAGACATGCAGAACCATTGGAACATGCAGAACCACTGGAACTACACAACCAATTCCAATCTCTCTCAGATACTAGCTCTTCTGAGGAACGCTTCAGCTGATGTCTGACGGAGTCCGACAACAAAAGGGAATCCCAACTCAAGAAGAGGAGCATAGTTGTTGTTGGCGACTCTCTGCTTAGGGGCATGGAAGCTGATGTGTGCCGCCCTGACCCACTTGCTCGTGAGGTGTGCTGTCTTCCTGGCGCCAGGATCTGGGATATGACAGACAGTGTGGGAAAGCTCATTAAACCTACAGACCCCTACCCCTTCTTGCTAATACATGTAGGAACAAATGATACTGGGGGACGAAGCTATGAGCAGATAGTTTCAGACTTTGAGGTGCTGGGCAGGAGAGTGAAGGACCTGGGGGCCCAGGTGGTATTCTCATATGTCCTCCCAGTAATAGGCAGAGGACTCCAGAGGGAGAGAAGAATCCTTTGAGTGAACAACTGGTTACGCCGATGGTGTCGCTGGGAGAACTTTGGCTTCTGGGACCATGGACTACACTTCTTGGATGAAGGACTGTTAGCACAGGAGGGGTGCTTATGAGAAGGGGAAATAATGTTTTTGGTGGAAGTATGGTGAGCCTGTTCAGGAGGGCTTTAAATTAAAGGCTGGGGGGGGGGGGTTGGAGACAATGGTCAGAGGCCTGATCTGCAGGTGGGTGCCTCGGTTAGGAACCGTAGGGGTACCATTGTGGATGCTAGGTCCTTGGAGAGGCCCAGACTAGCTGGGTAGGGAAAGGGGACATTGAATCATGGACTCAGGGGCTTACATTTCATATATACAAATGCAGGGAGCATGGGAAACAAGTAGGATGAGCTTGAACTTCTAGCAAGTGATGGTAAATTTGACTTGATAGGAATAACTGAAACCTGGTGGGACGTGATTGGAATGTGAAAATGGAAAGCTACCAGTTGCTTAGGAGGAACAGGTGTGGCAAAAGAGGAGGGGGGTTGCATTATATGTCAAGAATATACACACCTGCTCAGAAATCCAAAATGGTCATGATAGCTCTGTGGAGCGTTTCTGGGTAAACATTAGGGGGAACAGCAGCAAATGCAACATTGTGGTGGGTGTCTACTATAGACCTCCAGGCCAACAGGAGGAGGTAGATGATGCTTTCCTTAAACAACTTACAGACATTACAAGAAAACCTGAAGTAGTCATAATGGAGGACTTTAACTATCCTGATATCTGTTGGGAGACTAACTCGGCCAAGTGTAGGAGTTCCAACAAATTCCTGTTGTGCCTGGTGGATAACTTCATCTTCCAGAAAGTAGAGGAAGGAACAAGGGGAGGGACCATCCTTGACCTGATCTTAACTAGTAAGGAGGAATTGGTTGATGAGGTCATAGTAGTAGGAACATTAGGGGAAAGTGATCATGAACAGCTGGAATTTTCAATCTTATTGGAAATACGGGTAATATGCAGCTAAACCCGTACTTTAGACTTCAGAAAGGCTGATTTTAATAAGCTCAGAGAAATAATAGGTAGGATCCCATGGGTCAATGAACTTAGGGGAAAGGGGGCCCAAGATGGGTGGGAGCTCCTAAAGAGGCAGCTGCTTCAGGCACAGTCGAAAACAATTCCTTTGAAAAAGAAAAGGGAAAGAGACCTCAAAAAGCCAGGCTGGCTGAACAACCATCTCAGTGGTGAGTTGAAGATTAAAAAAGATATGTACAGAAAATGGGACTGATCACCAGTGGGGAGTACAGACAGGTAGCCTGGACCTGTACAGCAAGGGTCAGAAATGCTAAAGCTCAATATGAGCTGAGGCTGGCTAGGGAGGTCAAAAACAACAAAAAAGGCTTTTTTTGGCTATGCCCAAAGGAAGAGAAAGAGAAAGGAGAGGGTGAGATTGCTGCTCGATAACGATGTCCAATTAAAGTCTGGTGAAAAAGAGAAGGCAGAGCTGCTCAACTCCTACTTTGCGTCTGTCTTCTCTCAGAGAGAAGAGTATGCAAATGAGGGTGCTGGATCCTTGGCCAATGGGGGGAAATGTGTATGTCCCCACAGAGGTAATGAACACCCGGGCAGCACAGATATGCAGATTAAGATTGACAGGGAATTTGTCAGAAACCACCTAACTGGCCTGAATGAATTCAAGTCGTTTGGACCAGATGAGTTGCATCCTAGAGTCCTAAAGGAACTTGAAGATGTACTTGCTGAGCCTCTGTCCATCATCTTTGAGAAATCCTGGGGAACAGGGGAGGTGCCTCTTGACTGGAAGTGGGCTAATGTGGTCCCAATCTTCAAAAAGGGGAAGAAGGAAGACCTGGGAAATTACAGGCCTGTCAGTCTAACTTCAATATCCGGGAAAATAGTGGAACAAATTATAAAACATATAATCTGCACACACCTAGACAACAACTTCGTGATTAACAGAATTCAACATGGATTTGTCAAAAACAAATCTTGCCAGACAAATCTCATCTCCTTTTTTGATCGGGTAACTAGCTTATTGGATGGTGGGAATGCTGTGGATGTGATTTATCTTGACTTCAGTAAAGCATTTGACAAGGTTCCACATGACATCTTAATCAGCAAGCTGGAAAAATACGGACTGAACAAAATCATTGTTAAGTGGATCCGCAACTAGTTGGATAACCGTACACAAAGAATGATTGTCAATGGCTGTGCTTCAACCTGGGAGACAGTTTCAAGTGCCATGCTCCAGGGCTCTGTCTTGGGCCTGGTTCTCTTTAACATCTTCATCAATGACTTGGATGAAGGGATACAAGGGGACCTCATCAAATTTGTGGATGACACAAAACTGGGAGGAGTAGCAAACACTATAGAAGACAGTAAAAGCCTTCAGGAAGACCTTGACAAGATGGAATACTGGGCTGAAAAGAATAAGATGAAGTTCAACAGGGAAAAATGCAAGATTCTACACGGGCAAAAATAACCTAAGACACAGGTATAGAATGGGGGAAACCTGGCTTGACAACACAACATGTGAGAGGGATCTTGGAGTTGCAGTGGATCACATGAGTCAGCAATGTGATACAGTTGCAAAGAAGGCTAATGCAATTTTAGCCTGCATTCATAGAACAATAACATCCAAGTCGCAAGAAGTTGTGGTTCCGCTTTACTCCGCATTGGTGCGACCTCACATGGAGTACTGTGTTCAATTCTGGGCACCTCAGTTCAAGAAAGATGCAGCCAAATTGGAGCAGGTTCAGAGAAGAACAACAAAGATGATCAGGGGTCTGGAAAACAAGTCCTATGAGGAAAGGTTGAGGGAACTGGGTATGTTTAGCTTGGAGAAGAGAAGACTGAGAGGAGGTATGACAGCACTCTTAAATATCTGAAGGGCTGTCATAAGGAAGAAGGGACAAATCTGTTCTCATCTGCCTTTGACAGTGGAACTAGGTCCAATGGGTACAAACTGAGAGGAGATTCCGGCTGGACATCAGGAAGAATTTATTGATGATAAGGGAGGTTCGACAGTGGAATAGTCTGCCAAGAGAGGTGGTGGATTCTCCCTCACTGGAGACCTTCAAGCAGAGGCTTGACAGGCACCTGCTGGAGATGCTCTAGGAGGATTTCCTGCTACAGGCAGGGGGTTGGACTAGATGACCTTGTGGGTCCCTTCCAGCTCTATGATTCTATGATTCCCAGGGGGAAGAGCAAGCAGAAGTTGGACACAGCTCAAGAGCCCCAGCTGCTACCAATTTTCCCTAACAGGGAGAACAGCTTTTAATTGTTAGCAGCAGCATGTGGCTGGAGAAGATGCAGAGCATCTTAGCAACAGCCCAGGTATATCCACCATTGGCTAATACTTCAGCCAATTAATTCCTGTCCACTCAGAGGGCATATTGGCCAATAAAATCCTCTTGTCTTGGGCCATTGCTTTGCCTTTTGCTGATAAATGCTAGCAGGTGGTGGCAGTGGCTGGTAGGGCTGCCTAGGTAGATCTCCAGCTCTTGCTGATAGATGCTAGAGGCTGTGCCGCTTGGGGTGGGTTGGCCTTGCCATGCTCCTGGGCCTGGTGTTGGCACTGGCAAGCTGAGTTGTCTGGGAAGGTGTCTGGGGTTCAGAGGTGCTGCTGTATGTGGGTGTGGGTGGGTGTTGATGTTTGTAATAAAGCTCCTTTTTGTGTAAGTTAGTCTTGGACTTAGGCTTGCTTGAACCTTCAGCCCCTGGCCATGAGCCATGGGTGGGATGGAACAGGCAGCCGCCCCATGGAGACTTCAAAGAGCATTTCAGCATGAGTGCTGAGGGGCCACAGACCCAATCCTGAGGCTGCATAATCCTAAACACTTGCTTGGGGGGTTCCTGCTAGTCTCTGAAAAGCAAGGATCAAAATTGCACTAAGCAGCTGTTGCATTTGGGTGCCTTCAAATCAAAAGTACTGTTATTCTCCTTATATACTGTTGCTTTTCTCAATTACGCTAATTAAACCGGCTAGTGCTTAATTAAATAGCCTTCTAAAACCAGCCAGAGTGAGATTGTTTAAAATGATCTCTACTTTCATTTTTGTGTTCCACATTCAATGTTATTAATATGTGAATAAATATTAACACCTTTCAGGGGTGTGAAAGGCAAACATATGGCAGCATTTAACACCTTCTCATGGTAACTATTAGGGTAACACCACTCAGGATATTTGGTGGGTGTTTTTTTGTTTTAAGATGCAGAGTGTGGACTGATTTGGACATAGCCTTGAAAAAGGAAGTGTTGTTAGATGCGTGTATGATATCTGTTGATCAGCTATTTTACATGCAAACGTAAGGAATGTTTGTGGATGTCTCTGAATTCTACAAGTTCTGTATCCAGTGCAGTCCTTGGAACTGTCAACCACTGTTTTCCCCCCTCTAAGCTAAATGTGTTTCTTCAATCTCAGGTGTTCCTAGTCTTTAGCCCAGGTCTTCTGAAAGTGACTATAAACTGTGTGGGTCACACCACTAAAGCCTGCAGCTCACATGATTGAAAGCCTCTATAAGCCCATGTCCACTTCTTTGTAAAAAAGCAACACCTCAGTCATGCTACAGGACCCAAGTGTGTTTGAATTACATCTCAATGAGCAGAGATGGATCTCATGGTGCTAAAGTGAGACTGCAAAAAGGAAAGGGAAAGCAAACCTCTGCACGCACAGAAAATACTATCACTTTTTAGCCCACTATCTTCACTCTGCAAATCTTCCCCAAGTATATGACCATTTCCATGATAAGATATCTTTTCAGGATTGCTCCATGGATGAATTTGATAAGGATTGTAATATATTTTCCATTCTAGGCACAATGAATGAAAACAAGTGTTATATTATCAGCCACATCTCAAAATCAACTCGAAGAGCATTTCGTCAAGAAGGAAAAGCCACACAAAGCAAAGAAATGTTATAGAGCAGATGAGGTTAGTGCACTTGAAACATCAAGAGGATTTGGGACCTTAATTGATTTAAGACCGCCTTAGATTAAAGTGAGATACCCCCACCAGTTCTCACATTAAAAAAAGGCTGCACCCCTAGCCATCTGCAGGTGATCATTCATATAAAGAATTATAGCATGTGATCTCAGCCTTCTGTTATTACGGTGTGGTTTCCAAGCAGTTATTCCAAACAACTGTTCTGTTGCTACAGTACAGTTTCCCAGCAGTCATTCCTGTGATTGAGATGACTGAAAAACCATGCTACAGCAATTGCAGGAACAGCTGCCAGAAAGCCACAGTGATACCTGCAGAAGACACAGTTCACACACCGCCTTGTCCATAGGAATAAATTTCTCAGATCTGTCAGGTATATCGTGTAGAGCCACAACACTCATGCTCTGAATTGCTTCATTATCTGCAAGGCCTTGCCAAAGTTAACACCACCACTGGAATTTCCTCCCCTGAGAGGCTCATTGGGCCAACACTATTCTTTCTTCAGGAAAAATAGTAATGGATGGTTTAATGGAGAACTGTGATTCGTTGCTGAGAAAAGAGGTTATTTTATTGCTATTCTGTGGTGTCTTACATAGAAATTCTGTCTAATTTTAGCTATTTTTGTTATTATGAGTTTTACTGTTGCACTTATCTCTGATATTATAACCCAACTACTCCATGTTCCCTTCAAATTAAATGAATTGGAAATAGGTATCTGTCACCTGGGTTCTAAATGTTTGAAAACATCTGCCTGAAACATTATTCCAATGTCATTGCAGTAGTGTCATGTTGTGTTAAGTTGCACTGCGACAGCAGCTGGTGCACCCTATCAAGGATCTTTCTTGCTGGTGTGGAAATTCATAGGCAACAGATTCAGGAATTGTTCTGTTTCAAGTTGCTTGGAGCATTGTCTCTGTGCCACAGGAGCATGGGAAATGTAGTTCCCATGGCTCCCGGCAGCCATCTCCATCATGTGGGGTTTATGGAACACTTCTGCTTCTGGTGTACATCAGGGAAAAGAAAGGTGGCAGGAAGAATACTTGTTGGGAAAGGAAGGCCTTGAGGCCTTTTTTTGCTCTAACTGATAGCTAAGAGTGATGGGGTCTGAATTTCAGAATGGGCTTGATTTTAAAAAATGATTTAAATAAATAATTTTAAATCCCTAGTACTGGGCAAAGAAGCACCTTTTAAAGTGGTGTTCTCTTCTATTTAGTGGGATGGGGAGTAACTTTCTCTCTTCACCCCAGCATAGCCATGTTTCCAGTGGCCGTTGCTGGCGTCTCTTCTGCATTTCTTTTTGGACGGTGAGCCCTTTGGGGGACAGGAAGCTATTTATTGATTGGTTTTGCTATGTAAACCATTTTGTGAACTAATAATAATAATATCTTCAAAATAGGATAAAAGCCAGGCATCCCAGGTCTTTGGGAAGGAATTAATGTCTGGATAAAACAAACCAGTCAATAACACCTATCTGAGTGATGATGTAGTTCCATCATCATCATTGTTGTCTTTATTTATTCTGAATGAATGGCCTTCTGCTAAACTTTACACACTCACCTGGGAATGTTTCAATGACCCCAGTAAGCTTTAATTCTGATTATATTAGCCTTGACTAGGATTGTACATGTTCAGCCTAATTATCCATGGATTTTACATCTGCAGATATGACTGTACTCTGTGCAGCTGTACTCTGGTCAGCTCCAGAGTTTCTTCTGAGGCCTGCTTGGGGGGGGGGGTTCAGAATGGGGACTTCCCCTCTCCAGACATCACAGAGGGCTTTCTGATGCCTGCTGAGGCCGCGCAGGTCTTCCCATGGACTGGACAGGCCTCAGGTTAAGCTCAACACAAAGGCTTTGAAGGGTGACTGTGCTCTGGTCACCTCCAGAGGCTCTTCTGAGGCCCGCTGAGGGGATCAGAACGGGGACTTCCCCCCACCCCCCACTTCAGACACCACTGGAGCTGTGCTCCCCTGGTGTCCAGAGGGCTTTCTGAGCCCCGCTGGATCCACATGTGTTTGTACACGGCCTTGGTGGGTCTCATAATGGGGGATTCCCCTCTCTGGGCGCCCTCTCTAGAGCTGTGCTCTGCTGGTATCTGGAGGGCTTTCTGACGCCTGCCAAGGCCGTGCAGGTCCTCCCACGGCGGGCCTCAGAAAGTCGAGGCCGACAAAACTTTTTTCAGCCGACAAAAGTTACTTCCAGGGAAAACTGGAAGTGACATGTTTAATGTCTCATTAGGCATTAGGAGGCCCAGGAAAGCCCTGGCACCTGGCACCTTCCCGAGGGCTTTTCTGGGCCTTGCAATGTCTTACGAGGTATTGAAAACGTCATGTCCAGTTATCCCTGAAAACAGGGAAATAATTTTTTTCCCCAGCTGAAACGACCATTCTGAGGCCTGCCAAGGCCATGGGAGGACCTGCACGGCCTTGGCAGGCGTCAGAAAGCCCTCCAGGCACCAGCGGAGCACAGCTCTGGTGGGGTCCAGAGGTTGGGGTGGGTGAAATCCCCCATCCTGAGCCCTGCCGAGGCTGTGTGCAAACGTGCACAGCCTTGGCAGGGCTCAGAAAGCACAGCATTTGTTGGGTGTGG
>JAJKFI010000087.1:0-42619 GCA_029204185.1 Lerista edwardsae
GTGGTCCCCCTTACCTGGTGGTGGGCCTGCTTCTCAGAGATACTCTAGCACAGCACTCTCCTCTCCCCCACACTTTCTCTGTCTGATGTGTGTATTGGGGGGGGGGCGCTAGCTTAGAGACAGGAAAGACCCTGACAATTTAGAGAGCTAATTTCTTGTGCCTTGGAGAAATATATATTTTTCCTAGAAAGAATGCATAGAGAGTAGTTTGGAACTGTTGGTAAATTGCATGGAAAACCTTAAAACTGCTGAAACTGGGGCATGGCCTTTCTGAACTCAAGTATCGTGGCATATCTTGAAGGCCAAGGATTGTTCATTGTAGAATAAAATCATGTGTAAGGCAAAATCAGTTAGCATAAGCATAGTCATCTGAATGTATCGTATCCCTAGATAAAGCAAAGATGCACTTCAGATAGACAAGAGTGTGTACTACCAATGGAGGAAGGTGTGACACATTTGATGTTATGCTGATTTGGGCTCTTGTCTCAGCATCCTTTGCCTGCTCAGTAAAGATAATCTCAACTCTCCATTGTCTGGTGTTTTGACATGCACTGGACATAAACCTGCAACCTACCTGATCTTTGAATCCAACATGTGCACAATACCTAATGCGCACAACGTGTCCTGCTCAACTTTTTCCAATCTAGGGAGTGGAGGCGGGGGGGGGGGAGGCAGCAAGTGGATGAACGCCCCATGTTAATCTGCTACCTGAGGCAACTACCTCAGCTGGCCCAGTTCTGCTTTGGAACTCTGCCACAGTAGTGTGTGTGTTTGGGATTGTGTCTTCCAGATACTGTCCCCTGGGATGAATTTGAGGGTTCGGCAATCAAAGATCTCCTCATGTCTGGGCAGTGCTTGGAAACCGATGCCAGACTGCCAAAACCCTATTATGATATCGTGAAGAATTGCCTAGAGTTCAGGCAGAAGGACCGTACCATGAACTTGCAGGACATTCGCTACGTTCTGAAGAACGACTTAAAGGTGAAACTAAGTGTTCCGGTTCCTGTTCAATCAGACTTTTAAATTATTTTCCTGATCACTTGTGACAAGTTAGAATCTCCTCGGGGAGATTCTCCTCGGGGAGACAGGGAAATATTTGAGAAATGGGTGAGAAATTGTTCGCTTTTTGTCATTTAAGGTACAGGCCTTCAGCATATCACAAGTAACAGTCTTTGGTGGGCTGCTTGTTTTAAATGTAGTAAACTTGATTGCAGGATTGTTTCAAGCACACCTAAGATCCATAAAACCCACCTCGCTATACTCCATAAGATAAAACCCAGTGGTAAAACTTGCTTGCCTTATATGGATTTTATAAACCTCTCCTTTTTAAAAAGAAGACTTATTCTTGTTCTCAATGGTTTTCAGAGGAAAATTTAGAATCATGCAGAGGAAAGCTATCTTGAAAAAAAACAGGAGGGCCTTCTCTTGTGGTCAGGAGGACAAGCACCTCAAATCCTGCCTGTGGCAGATGAAATAAAATCTGCATTGTGTTTATCTGCCTAATCTGATTGGATTATTTGTTTGTGGGCGTGGGGGGAAGCTGTTAGGACAAAGATCTCTCTCTTCCCTCCTCCACACATGCACTTTGTCACTGTTCTTTCCATTCCAGGATTTAATTGACTCTCGCAGGAACCACCCCACCAAAAATTCCAGTATATCAAAGCCTGAAGCTCGTCCTGACATTAATATCTACATGCCATCTAACTTCGCAATCCAAGTGGAGACAGCAGAACTGCAGGGCAAGGAGACAGCTCGAATTGGTCTGTGTCTGCTTTTCAGGAGTTCATAGAAGGGGCATTTCCTGGGCAGAGCCCAGAGCTGACCCTGGGAATCTTTGTGAGACTAGAGAGTGAAGGATCTTCTCACCTCCTGTTCATAGTCACTCTGTACAGTGGAGCTGATGGTGGTGTGCCTGCCCCTGGATGCAATGAAGCCAACTGAAATAGCCTTTTCAAGTGGTGGGTTGGAGGAGGTGATAGACTGGTGAGGGGTGCCCCCATAACTGCACTATTCTGCCACCTTCCCTGGCCCTCTGTCTGCCTGGCCTTTCCACCTAACTGCTGCTCCAAGGTGGGAGAGGGCTTTTCTTCTTCTCCGGCTCCCTTGCTGCTGCAGTCATTTTACTGAGTACTGAGTAAAGAAAAGAGTTGCTGCCTTTTCTCTTTTGCTGCTTCTCATTTTTCACATTTGTTTCTTTACAAAAGATGATCTCAAGAAAGCTATGACTAAGCATCATTTAAATCAGTGAGGCAAATTTGTTGTAACTAACTTAAGTCCCCCTCGTTTCAATATGACTTAGAAATCCTGATTTATTTAGAACACAAACCAATAGGACTAAAAAAAAACCCAAATAATTTTTCCAGTTCTCTCTTAAACTTCTCAAAGATATAGCTCCTGTTCAAATGCCTTGCTTTCTTGTTCCCATGGACAATAATTAGATGTTCACATAAGTAGCATGGGGAGATATTGGAGAGATGCTGGTTTAGTTTCTCTTCATGTTCTCTTGTGCACAAACAACATTCATGTGGGACAAAAATAGTGTGCACAACAGCCTCAAAAGCAGCCTTCATGTGTACAAACTATGTCTAAGGGCACATGCCCTTCATTGTAACTTTTGCCTGATTTTTCCAGCTAGGAGTTTTACTGTGTCACGATGTGCCGTTTCCTCTCCCGAACTGGAAGCTGCTGTCATCCACAAGACTGAGACTGCCATTTGTCCCACTAAACCAAGCCTGGCCTGGGATGCCACTCTGGAAGCCCTGGGTAATGCCAGCGACATGGATGATAGCCTGTGCAGCTTCGAAATCAATGAGATCTACACATGCTATCCAGAGCTGTGTGAGGAGAGTGCAGAGGAGGAAGAGGAAGAGACGGTGGGCTGCGGTTCAGTGGCCCAAAGGAAGCCAACAGGTGCTCCAGGGGATGGGGGTGAAGTCCCTTCACCACCTGCTGAAATTCTGAGTGAGCAGACAAGCTGCAGCGAAGAAGAGGGCTCTTTTGATGCTGAAGCAGAGTACAGAGTAGAAGAACTGAGTGAGGCCCCCAAACCCTGCCTGATGAACCAAGCTGGAAGAAGCACCAATGAAGGCAGGAAGAGCCTCTCCCAGTTTGAACAGAAGTTTGGCAAGTGTGTCTTGAATTTGAAGATTTGTCAGACCTTCATACAGCAAGCAACGGACTCCCTCTGCAGGACAGAAAAGAAACTGGATAAACTTGAGGCCATTGTAAAGCAGTGCCAGCCATGTAAGCAGAGCCAAGGAGAGCAGTGTGCCTCCCTGAGTTGTTCTGAGGCCTACTTGGAGAAGGCTGAGAAGATACTGAGCAATAACAAGATACCCTACAGCAGAGGCAAAGCCCTTCTGTGGAAGGCAGTAGGTCCTCCGACAAGGAACTATATCCCACCACCACTGCGTGTCCCAGGCGCGCAAAGGCCTATGGCTATTCATCTTTCCCAAGTCAGAGAACATGAGCTTAGAAGTGAAGTCAGGAGCCAAGACACCACATGTTGGAGCGATTTTGGATCAGATATCGCCCCAAGCCTTAGAGATAGAGGAGGAGAGGAGCCAAACTATCAGGTGAGAGAGACAACAGTATTTAGACAACAACACAATTGTAGCATGTTAGAGCCTGAATAAAAGGAGCATTGGTAACCTTTTGTATTTCCCACTAACATCTGCAGAGGCCACAGAAATGGGGGCAGGTATACAGTTTCTATTTATAACTACCACTCTTGCAAGGAAAGTGAGAACCTAATCCATAGCCTTCGACTCTCAGACCTTTCTGCAAGTGTTCTGCAAGATGTCTATGCAATCGCTCCGTGATTTGGCTTCTCAGCCCCCTGAGGTGTGGCTCTCTGATGTCAAAATCAGCAAGCTCATTGTTTTAACCAGCAGTCCTGCCAGCCTGCCCAGGGTCCTAGTATGCACTGATCTCAAATGAGATGATCAGAGTCAGCGTGGCATTTGTCTTTCCCAATCATTGGGAGTGCCATTCCCACCACGGCCAAAAAGCTAGGTGCTGCTCACCTTATCAGCCCCTACTGTCTTAACTGGCTGACAGGCATGTGGGTACCAGCCAGTGCTAAGTGATTGTTGGCTGGGATGTTTTTCCAGCTCTTGCACCCAGGTGTGTCTACCAGGAGGCCTCGGAACAAGAACATGCAGCCACGTCGAGGGAGCAAGTCAAGCTTTTCAGGAGATGGTAGCGGAGATGAGGACAGGTGAGTACTTTTTCCTGCCATATTCCATACAAGATAGCAGGAGAGAAATGCAGGTGCAGTTGGGAGTGGGGCAGAACTTAATTGGGACCTCTGAATCCTTCTGATTTCACCCTGGATCTGTTAAAAGCTGCATGTCATAGAAGAAGCAGAATTCTCTGACCTGACAAAGTTGCAGTCAGAAGGCACAGGTTTTTTTTGCTAAACTTAAGCAAGCTTGAGACTGGCCAAGATGTTAGGAGACTACCTGCAAGCCTCCAAGAATGCTGAAGAATTCTTTAGTTGCACAGAAGAACAGAAGGTTTCAATAGATTATGAATATATTTCTCAAAACCTCAGAAAATGGTGGGATGAAAATCCATTTCTGTCATTGAAAAGAGACAGGAGGTCTGAATTTCTGCACTGCAGAAATGCAGAACTCCTGTGTCTGATCCTTCTTTTTTTAATATGAAAGATTTATTGAATGTTCAAATGTGCATAACAAACTAGTGCAGTGGTTCCCAAACTCCTATGAGGGAGTTGGGAACCTTGTAAGTAGTTGCGGGGGTGGGGCAAAGGCAGCAACGTGATCCCCAGGATTGTACCACTGCCATGACCAAAGGGGCTTATTTTAAACTCCCCCCTCACAGCGCTGGCCTTCGGAGCGGGTGGGGAGCCCCACCCTCACAGAGCTCCCCAAGTCTCGCAATGTTGTAAAAATTCTATTGTGACCCACTTCCAGGTTGCAATCGTGAAACCAGAAGTGGGTCACAATCACATTTTTACAGATTATGAAGCTTGGGGAGCCCTATGGAAGTGTCCCCAGGACTCCCCACCCCCTCCAGAGGTCAGTGCTGTGAGGACTGAGTTTAAAATAACCCCTTTGGTCAGGCCAGCAGCACAATCCAGGGGATCGCATTGCTATCTTCCACCTCTCCCCACCCCTTAAAGGGGTATTGGTCAGTGCTTCCCAGGGTGATGGGTCACAGCCCACCACTTTGGGAAGCACTGGACTAGTGAATGATCCCTTCCAACACCTCTCTCAGGTTCTGTGCAGGACCAGAGCCTGAAATTTATGAAGAGAGTTTGAGAAGTGAAGAGAGGAGGATGGCCCAGACTGAATGGACAAGTGAGTATGTTTGTGCTCATTTTGTATTTAAACAGAGGCTATGTGGCTCCTTTATCTCACGCATTGTATTTGCAAGTTGCAAAAAACTTCCTTTTTGGTGTCTTGAGGTTACTCAGGTATAACATTTGTAGCTCATTTTCCCCCTAGGATAGAATATTTGGGGTGTATTCCTTTGTATACCTAGGAATACACCAGCCTTACCAGCCTTGGAGGGTAAGCTAGGTTGCAGTAGTAGCTTGGTCAAGGCCACACACTGGGCATCAAGGCTGTGCAGGGCTTACACAAGCTTTTTGGTCCAGGAGCAACATTGTCCTGTGCACCAGTAATTTTCAAGGTTCTTGTCATCAGAAAACTTCCTACATTAATTTGCTGCAGAATCTCCTGCTGCAGAATTTCAGAGGGTTCTGGAGAATGTCCTAGGATGCACACAAGGTTCATACAAGATGCTACCCAGGCCTGTTGGGCCTGCTTCACATGGGAAAAAAGGAGGGGGAGGGAAGAGCAGCACCAATATCACCCCTATATAACAACCGCACCCCCCATAGGAACTAGAAATGTGAAGACTTGGAAAACTGGAGAAAACAGAGTCTTTTTCACTCTTTTTATGAGACATTTTTAGTTTGTTCAGTGGGGAAAAAAATCAAAATTTTGGAAAAGACCAGGGAGAAATAAAAACTTCGTATGAAAAACAGGTCCAGACTGTTTATATGCAGATTTGGGACCCACAGTGCAGGGTTCTGAACCTGTGGTGCTGGCCGGACCTGTACCTGCTGTATGGGGCTGGAGTTATGCTCTGCTTGTGTCCAGAGGGTTTTCTGAGGCCAGAGGAGGCCACACACGGCTTCCCTGGCCTTCAGAATACCTTCTAAAGGCAAAAAGGAGAAAACCGGAAGTGACCATTCTGAGGTCTGGGGAAGCTGCGTGCTGTCCTCCCCAGCCCTCAGAAAGGGTGTCCTGACCTGCAGATTTGTTTATCCATGGGTCTCGGCATCCATGGGGGTTCTGTGAATGGAACCCCTGTGGATGCTGAAACTTGGACCTCTTAGGATTAGTGACTTTTTTAAAAAAGTAAAATTTTAAAATATTCTGCCCTTTATTCCTTAGGAATGCTTTCTAGTAAGTATATAAGACTATCTACAATATTAGACAATTACAGTTCCTGTTTTCTAGTAGGTATCTGTAAGTGTAGCTATCAAATCTCCTCAACTGCATAAGATGCCTAATTACAGCACTTTTCTTTCCAGTTCTCAAAGTGGCCACTGGATGTCAGTGTGAGGCAAAGAACAAGAAGTTTATAACCAGAAAATCTAAACCTTTACCAGCTAGCATGAGTGGCAGATACAGGGTTAGGAAACCAAGTTGGACTCATACCAGCTGCAAGGGAGAAAGTAGAAGAGTTGCTTTTCACTTAGGGCTAAAGTAAAATTCCTTCCCCCCCTTTCACTGCTCCATTTACAGGTGACAAAATTGGGCAAAACATGGTCTAATTGGTGGAGGTGCTGCTCCTCTATGTGGAATATGGATGCAATTCCTGCCTCTTTCCTCCCACCCCAAACAGGTCCCCTAGGAACAGTGATATGTGAGGACGTATTCTTGCCTGTATTCTTGCCTTTTGGGTCAGAGACACTTTTTCAAGTGGTGCTCCTCTTATATTTAGCAGGGGGAGAGTAACTGTCCCTCTTCACCCCTGCACAGTCTTTCTAGTGGCTGTTGCTGGCGGTCTGCCTTTTTTTAGATTGTGAGCCCTTTTGGGACAGGGAGCCATTTAACTTTATTATTATTACTATTTGCCTGTAAACCGCTTTGTGAACTTCGTGTTGAAAAGCGGTATATAAGTACCTTGATTGACTGACTGATTGATTGATCTCATTGTTTGGAAAGCCCCGTTGTACATGGATATCACTTTGTAAATAAATACTGATGGTAGCCTATTGTGGAACAATTACAGGTATTTTGTTCCCCTATTATGTCGATAACTGAAAACCAAAATCTCTCATGTTTTTATTAATTGCTGGAGCCTGGCGCCTTCAGATTAAGTGACTATGGCATACAGGAGACGTTCATGGGTGGTATGAGGTGGGAAGGGCATTCAGGCCAGGGTCCTTGATATGAAAATTGAGACATCACACATATGTCTCAATTTTTCTCAGTAAAATGCGGGAAAGGATGTGTGCTGTAACATCTTTTCCAATCTTCCCTCTTCAATCTGTCCAGTTTGCTTTAGAAGGAAAGGGAAATCACAGAGGGCTTTTCTTTCTTTTTACCATTTTCTGTTGCCTAGTGGAAGTGAAACAAATGGCCAAGAAGGTGGCTTCTGGGCAGCTCAGCCTTCCAACCCATCAGCCTTCCAGTGGATGGACGTCGGACAGTGAGGCAGAGAGCCTCAAGGATGCTTTCAGAAATTCCAGGGAGCGAACTGAGCGAACTGAGTTCTACCAGCAGAAGACAGAGGTGGGAAAGCCGCAGCAGGATAGCGGGATTGGAGACCACAAGCCTGTTTGTGGCCTTGAAGAGGAGAACAACCTGGAGGCTGCATTGGAGAGATTTGGGGGACACGAGAGCCAAAGTAAGAGCCTGGTAGACAGGCCTCAAAACTACACCCCAGGGTGGAGAGGCAAGAAGGCCAGGTTGCCAACTCTCTTCCCTACTCTTTCTTCTTTCAATAGCAGGCCCCTTAGGATAAACAAGAGTCCATCCAAAACCATCCAGTAGGCCCCTGGAAGAGTTTGCATTGGCAGGCACAGCAAAATGCACTGCTGCAATCCCCTCTTTCCTGTCTAGCTGTTGAAGTCACAGGAGCTCTGTCCTGCCAACTGTTTCCAAGTGTGCTTTTTCTACACTTATTAACATGTGCCTCTTTCATGTTCTGGCATCCTATCCAGTGGCTAGTGACATAGCTCAGTGTTTTGGCAGGAAAAGACAAAGGAGAAAGCAATTTAGAGTGCATTCTTAAATTGTGCTGGATTGGCGAGGCCGGCAGGCATGTTCAAAAGGGCATATTCATCCCCTTGCCCCGGGGAGGCTCCGGCTGCCCCATGGGGTTCATTGGATCTGTGCCTGCCATTTAGCAGGCACAGAACTGAGGAAGCTGTGCAACCTCCCAACGGGACCTTGGATGTGGCCTAATGACCGCATGTCAGCCCCTTCCCCTCCCCAAGCTGGCCCGCCCACCACTGCCCAGTTCCTCCCAACCACCCCCTTCCCTTGTGTCAGCCGAATTAGGCTGGTGCAAGGGAGGTACTCGGTCAGTACTCTCGGGTCGGCACTAGTGGTAGCGTCGGCCCAAGAGCTCTAGCGCTGACGCGGGGGTGCCGCTTGGTGCTTCCACGTTGACACAAGTGATTTGGCACTAAGGAAGGAGAGAAGCTGGAAGAAAGAAAAGCAAAAGTTTTTTTCCAAGCAGGCCTGATATAATTTGCGGAGTGGGGTGCAATTATGTATGAAGAGGGTGTCTAGGGTGTTAGACTGTGGCAGGGTGTCTGAGAGACTGCCCCAAGGTGTTTAAACTTGTTTTTCAAGAAGAGGATTTAGTTCTTTTAAACTTATTTTTAATTGTTTATTGTTATGATTAAATATATGAAGTTACAAATTTATATATCTACACATACACATAAATTTACAAATTTATGACGTTAGATGAATATTACATATACAAAGTTCAATAAAAAAAATTGTTCATTGTCTGCATTTCTTCTCTGACAATTCATTTCATGTCATGATTATTATTGAAAATTGTCGTGGTGTGGGGTTGTTCCAAAAATTTATGGGCTATGGGTGCCAAATGACCTGGGTACAGCTGGTGGGGGGGGGGTTATTGCTCTGATGAACCAAAGTGTGGCCTTCCTCTAGGCCTGTGATCTGAGGACGCAGATCTCTTACCAGTAGTCTTGCTTCCAGTCACATTCCTGTTCCGGGTTATGCTCTCCTGGCAGGCGCTCATGCCACTTATACATGTATATGTGTTTCATACATTCAAAAGACAGAAATGAAAGATTGTCAGGCAACACAACTGCTGGCCCAAGAATTGGGAACCCCCTTTGTTGCTGTTGTTTCTTTGAGTGTTATGGATCCAGGGTATTTGCTGGAAGGATTTGCCCATTTTTGGCAATACTGTACCACTAAAATACCTTTTAAGGCCATCTCATAACTTGTGTCCCACACACTTGCAAAATGCCCATCAGAAGCAAAATCTGTGCTGTTATTAAATGGCATTGGAGTTGCCAAGCAAAATTCAGGTAGAAATATTCCTCAACAAAGGGCAGATCATTATCAGGCCAAGACACTTTTTGATCTTCAAGGAAGATTACTTGTGACTTGATATAATATCAATCACATATGGGAAGGGCCTTAGCTTATTGGAAGAGTATGCATGCAGTAGAGCCCATGCTAAATCCCTGCCAGCATCTCCAGGTAGGGCAGGGGAAGATGCTGCCTGAAACCCTGGAGAATTGCTGCTAGTGAGTGTTGGCAGTGCTGACCTGGATGGCCCAGTGGTCTGATCCTATAAGAGCATAGTATAGGAAGTTGTTTTATCCCGGGTCTGACTTGATCCATCCAGCAGTCCAGAGTTTTCAATAGAAATCTCTTCCTTGGCCCCTAAGACCCCTGATCCTGGGACCTTACAGAGGCAATACATGGGCCCTGCCACTAATCTATGCTTCCTCACACAATGTGGAAGGAGAGTGAAAGATGTTATGGTACAGCAAGCTCAAGTTTGATGTCAGAGGGCTTAAATTGTGCCACAGGCTCACCTATATCAGTATCTATTTCCTTCTTTCAAGTAAATTTCACTCTTCATCCAGGATGCTCAGAGTGGCTTGCATTAATCTTCCATCCAGGAAAGTTTCATGATCAGGCTGACTTAGCTTCAGCATGTCATGTGCCTTGAGACCAATCTTGTCTTGTTTTTTTATATTGTTTTTGATACAATACAATATTGTATTGTTTTTTATATTGTTTTTGAAGTGTTTTTAATGTTAGTTTTTATATTTTGTAAAGCCGCCTTGAGCGCCTTTAGGCAAATAAGCCGGGGTATAAATCTAATAAATAAATAAATATAAATAATAAATAAATCTCTGGAGACAAATACTTTGATCAACACAGATCTTGATTGAAGCATCTTAATATTATAGTTTCTGTAGCTGCCAGCAGGAAGCACTGTTGAATTACAAACCTCTCTTGCTTGACACCTGCCTAATAGAGTTAGAAGGGAACAAAAACCCTGATGGGTTCTTGTAAAATGGCAGAGAAATGAGGGATGTTTAGCAAAAGCCAAGGCATGCTAAGAGTTTTGGGACTCCATAATGATTACTGGTTACTTTCCTTTCAGGTACTTGCTTGGATATCAGTATGCAGCAAATCAGAACTTTCTAAATGGACTCTTAATTACCTTTACAGAGGAATAATTCATTGGGGGTTCTTCCCCCTTCCAACGTCCCCAACTTTATGGACATTATAAAGTGACTTTATAGTGCCATTATCTTCATGGAGCCCTGTCTGGCCATGTAGTCTCTGTTGCCATTAGTTTTTATTTGTATTCTGTCAGTTGGCTAAGCTGTTCAGAAATGGAATTTGCCTTTGTGTGCAGATGTTTTGTTTGTGTGTGTGGGATTTTGGTTTTTTTGGTTTTTGCCGTTCATAATGCTGTAACTTATTATTAGGCAGGAATGGCCAGTTTCCAGCAAATGAGGCACAAACCAGGTGCAGCATCACCTCGCACAAGACTTCAACTATTTCTGTCATAGCTGAGGACCTTTTCAGGGTATGTACCTAAATATATGCTATGGCTTGCTTACTTGAGGAAGCCAACTGAGGGCACAATCCTAATCAAATTTCCAGCAAAAAGGTAAGGGCAATGCAGCTCTGGGGTAAGGGAACAAATACTCCCTTATCTTGAGGAGGCCTCTGTGACTATTGCTCCATTGCAGGATGCAGCTCATGCCCCATTGGCATGGCTATATCAATGCTGGAAAGCTGGTTAGGATTGTGCCTAAATGATGTCTTCTTCCAAACCAGCCAGTTCAACATCTCACAGTGATGTACTAAAAATTTATGAAATACAATAAATTGATTATAATGAAGTTGAGAAGATGGAGGTGCATTGCTCAGTACAAGAGCTGATCCTGGAGTGAGACTGACCTCAAAAAGTGCCTGGGGTGTATGTAAAAATATACATGGGGTATATTGATGGGGTATACATGGGGTATAAAATAAAAATATACATGGGGTATAAAAATATTGATGGGGTAGCACTTCCTCTGAAAGAGCAGCTATGCAGCTTGAGGGTACTCCTGGATCTGACCTTACTTCTAGGGAAGGACAGGGGGCTGCCATGGCCAGGAACACATTTGTGCCAATTTGGCTGGTGCACTAGTTGTGGCACTTCCTTGACCCCATCCACCTGTGCTGTAGACACATCTTGATTGAATTGTTGCAATGCACTGTACATGGGGCTGCTCTTGAAAGGTATTCTACTACGATAACAGCCTAATCCTATTCAGACATCATGCTGACAATGCACTGATGCCAATGCAGCGACCACCATATCCTACTCTTGAACATGCAACACCACACCAGTGCAGCTCTCCCAGTAATAATGGGTCAGCCCTTCCTAGCAACACTGACAAGCATCCATTGAAATCCCAACATCCATGGAGCAGCATCTGGTTGTTGGTGCCTCATCGGTGCAACATCCAAGGAGCCAATTGCCGCAACCATCAGCTGGGGGTGGAACAAGCACAGGGCCAATAAACAGCCATTGCTGTGGGGACGGCTCTTGCCAGCCTCAGAAATGAGTGTCACAGCAACAGGCACCACTGTCAGCTATGTGCCATTGCAAGTGATACAACAGACATGGACAGCATGTATGGCAAGGTATTTTAACACCTCAGAATTCTTATTGTAGTTGTTCTGGCCCAGGAGAACTCCATACACAAACACCCAACTGGAATCTACCTCACTACCCCAATAAGCAGTTTTCCTGTGCCAGAATACAGACATACCTTGCATTTTCATCTGGTTAGAGACCAGAGTGTGGATGAAAGTCAAAAATGGATGAATGTGAAAGCATAGCTTTATTTAGCTTGCAAATTCATTTTGGCTAATGAAAAACAATTAGCATAATATATGCAAATGCATGTAAAACCAAATAAACAGAAATAAAAGAAAAATATAAGAATGTTGATGAACATCGTGGAAGTTTGGATGAAATGGGACAAAAGAGGAAAGGATGTGGATGAAATTTGAAATCTAGTTATGGTTGGAAGAGCAAAGCGATGAAAATCAAATGGATGAAAGTCAAGATACACCTGTACATGCAATAAGAATTCTGAGAAGACAAGTGTTGATAAAATACTTTGCCATACATGTTGTGATGGACAGGAGGTTGTTTGTACAAAGTCTCTGTCCCAAGTTTCTCTCTCCATGGTTCCCATCAACAAAGCTCCTCCTTGAGAGGCCAGGGAGAGACCCCATGCAAGTACATCTTTCATCTGACATGTAGATGAGCCCCCTGCCAGGGGCTTTTATAGTGGGGAGGGTGTATACTTGCTGACTGAATAATAATCTTACCTGTTCATTAAAGGCAACCTCAAAATATTTGGCTACACCCCCAACCCCGATCAAGGCATGACCTTGACATCAGTAAACTTATACCCTATTGTAATTAGACATTAACTATTGTTCATGTTATGCTGCTGGTTTATGACGAAGCACAAGAGGTTTGCATTTTTGCAGGTGTTTTTAACCCTTGATAGCACACACAAAATTAAGAAAGGAGCCCAGCTGTGCTGGAAAAACATAGCTTTTAAAAAAGCCTTTAAAGATGTGATACTGTCTGTTTTATTTTGTAGATAGCTTGTGTTTTTGTTGGTTTATGTTGAATGTAATCTGGTAATGGCTGCTGCAGTGGTAATGGCTTGTTTTTTATATTTGAATGTTTATTTATGTAGAATAATTGTATCCTTTTTAATATCAAAAGTTTATGACTATATTATTTGTTTGTATGTGCCCTTGCTGCTCTTGGAGCTAAGTGCTTAAGGAAGTCTTATAGTTCTCTAAGAATGTAATGTGGACTGGGGAGATTGATAAGGATGCCCACATGGGTAAGGAAATTACCCATGGGCAAATTAAGGAAAATCAATCAATCAACAGTATTTATATACCGCTTTTCAACACAAGTTCACAAAGTGGTTTACAGGCAAATAATAATAAAGTTAAATGGCTCCCTGTCCGAAAAGGGCTCACAATCTAAAAAAAAATAAAAATGCAGAACACCACCAGCAACAGCCACTAGAAAAGACACTGTGCTGGGGTGAAGAGGGACAATTACTCCCCCCCCCCGCTAAATATAAGAGGAACACCATTTGACAAAGTGCCTCTTGCCCAGTTAGCAGAGGTGGGAAACTATGCAGACTTCTGTCAGGTGCCAAATTCCACTGCAGAAATAAATGTTTGTCCTGCAGAATGGTGAAATTTTTGCTCAGCAAACTGAACCATGTACAGTCCTGTCTATTCAGTGTAGTAAAAGAGAGGCTGTGTTGCAATTTGAATTGTTGTAAGGAGGGATCTCCTTGATGAAATTGCAATCCACACCATTCCTGGCCACTTCTCACGCATGAGCCCTATTGAAATCAATGGATCTTGCACACAAAAGGACAAATTCTCTTGTGCGACTTCCTAATTTCTTTTAACAGGGTGGTTCTTGTGTGGGTGAAGGTCCTAGAAAATAGTGCTCCCAAGACAGTATGGGGCAGAGCAGACCTTGTTGCTCAGTGGTTGAAATGACACAGTGTCATTTCACAATTTAACACAGTGTCGCTCTCTTCAACTTGTTAAATCTGAACTCATGAGCTTTCCTGGAACAGGCGTGAGGCTTCTCAGAGCATTCAGAAATCTGTCTTCTGTAACCACCTGCTTGCAAGGTGCCCTAGACCAAAAGAGCTGTTCAGTGCTGGAGTTTTACAAGAATAATATCAAATTAAAACCCTCAGGGCAATTTACTGCCTGTGAGATGAATGAAGTTAAAACCAGATAGAGGCAACTTTGGGTCATTTAACAACTCTTGGTACTCTTTTGATCCAAGGGCTCAGAATTCTGCTTTTGGTTCTTTTTACATCTCAGTTTTGGAATAAAGCGTGGAGTGAATTGATGAGACTTACGTTGTTGAGAAGTCTGCAGGTTGTCTGGCCTATCCCAGTTAGCAGAGAAAAGGTCTGTGCCAATTGTGATTTGCCAGGTCACATGCTAGCCCACCAGGTGGTTAATGACCTCTCCCTACTCCCCCCCCCCAATTTTTGGAATTTGAAAAGGAGGCCGCAAAAGTGTAATCTCTGCTGACGCCCTCTGATGTGGGGCTAGGCCATGACTATAGTTGGCAATATCCAAATCTAAACTGGGAGGGTGTATGTACCCGCTCAGGGCCCTGAGGCCACTTGCTATTGCTGGGAACTGATATCCAGCAGGGCAGAAAGTGCTGCTTAGTTTCCTGGGCAAAAGCAGTCCCTCACTAAGCTCAATTCCATCATCTGCTCCTCATCAGCAAACACTTGAAGGCTGGACTTCTGCTTTTGTCAACAGAGTAGTAGTATTTGACAACCTGGCTGGCTGTCATATATGCTTGGTAGGTTAGATTCCATTTGACAGCTGTGCATGCTTGATTTGCAGCCTCAATTTAACTAGCAGACCTTGATTTGACTGCTTAGATGAAACATGTGAAATTCAGGCAGCTGCCTCATACCTTTTTGTTTTTCTGCTCTCTCAGGGTGGCCCATTTGTGAGATGACCTGAGGCACTGGTTGTCAAAGATGGCGGTTTTGGGGGGGGTGCCTGCATACCCCACTTTTCCACTTGCTTTTTGGATTTGAAAAGGAAGAAGGGAACTGTGTCATGTAATGGGTGGTGGTGGTAAGCGGGGCATCAGGAGGTCTTGAGTCAGTCGTGCTCTCTCACCCCAGTTCCCTTGGCCACCATCTTTCAGCCTTTAACTGGAATCAAAGGAGGCAAACAATTCATCTCTTTCAGAGAGCAGGAAGGACTTAAGTTGGCTTCCAGGCAAGATCTAGTAACAAGAATAGCTTGAGGAAACGCCTATGAAGGGTCAGAGGAACACTTCAGAGTAACTGTCTGGAAAAAGCACTCTATATAATGTGATCCATTATTTGCAGCTGGCCCTGTTTGCCTCTGATTCACTATTTCATTCTGACCTCTGAAGACGCAGAACCACAGCAATAATCTGGCCTTTTCTTGGTTGTCATTTGGGAATGAAATGTATTTGAACTCCTTTCCATCAACGAACAAATAAAAGGATGGACTTCCACCACCATTATCTTGGAATCTTAGAGGTTGGGAATTTGAAAAAGCAGTGCAAGATACTTGTTAATAGTGGGCCTGATATTTTATAGCAGGCCCCAATATTTTTTGTGTCAAAATACTGAAGAAAGTTTTAAAAAAAATGTTGAGAAAATGCAGATGAGTATACAGTAGCTAGGGATCAACCATAGAGTTCTAAATTACCTATGTTATTTTTGTAGGGGCAACCAGAAAAAATGAATTACTCCGTTTCTTCTTCTGCTGACGTATCAGAGGAATTTTTCACTCCTGATCCAGACTATTCTTTTGACTCTGCAGCTCCTCAAGGGAATTCAGAACAAGAGGTAAGAAAATGCAGTGGGGGAAATGTGGCAATGCTTACAAGGTCCTGAGTGCCATGGTCCTTCTGTTTTGTTTCGAGTTAATTGGATATGGGAATTCATTTAATGGGCAGAGTGTCCAACCTTGTGTTCAAAGGTCATAACCAGCCCATTCAGAAAATCATAGCAAGATGAGCTAGTTAGTCATTAGTAGTCTTTGAGTGGTAAGAGTATTTACTTTGCCTACACAAGGTCCCAAATTCAGTTCCAGGATTTCCAATTTCAAGGAGCAGAGCTTCTATCCATCTGAGACCTGGAGAGCCACTACCAGTACTAGGTTAATTGAAACAGTGATCTGATGACATGAAGAGAGTCCTGCTGTATCAGAAAGTCTGCTCCAATAGCTCTGTCATGGCTCCATCCTGTATAGTGGTTAGAGAGACAGTTTTCAGTCACCTTCAAAGAACTGAGTCCAGCATATTTTTTGTCTCTTTAGAACTTTAGTGCTGAGGAAGAAGAAGATGTAAACGGAGCATCCAAATTTGAAATGACCTATACAATCTATAGACAGAAAGAAGATTCAGAAACAATCCAAGAAATATGGGGGCAGAATGAATTCCCCGTTAACGGAGAGCGACGTAAGTAGGTTGTGGGTCCTAAAGTGGCAAAATAACAGATAAACATAGTAAAATGGTGATGGCTGTATTATAGATATACTGATGTTGGATATTGGTGGATGGTGTCAATGCCATGATGTTGATAATGGCGAACATTGAAAACTAGTGATGGTAAGTTTGTGTTGTGGACACTATGGAAAGGCTTCAAAGGAAAATATCCGTAAGGCTTTACTTTCCAGCTCCAGAATTCTTTGGAGTTTGCTTGTTCTTCAGTGCCCATTCATATCCCCTCTGCAGATCCTTTGTACAGTCATCATGTTTAATATTTGCTTCATAAGATCCGGTCCTTTCTCATAGTCATCTAGCTACTTATTCAACTGTGTCATAAATTCTTCAATTTTAAGGTATGAATTAAGATTCTTTTAAAAGGAACTACTGTATAGGAAAAAATAAAAAACAGGCAAACTATTGATCTAAACTCCTGTAGTAATTCTTGACTCTTCAGTCATGAATCTTTGTTCTTGTTTCCATATTTGCAGCATAGGATAAGATGTTACTTTATCTACAGTAGCAGGATTGTAATAAGATAATGAAAGGAGACCTAGGATAGCTATGAAAAGAATTTTAAACGTTTTCATAGCTATCTTTTCTAGGATAGCTATCCTATCCTAGGTCTCCTTTCATTATCTTATTACAGTCCAAAAAGTATTTTTCTGTAGTCTCATTTAAAAATTCTTAGTCAAGTCCAGTGTTCTTGCCAAATGGGAACCTCTGGATGCATCCTTCTAGTAGTACTACACTGGCATCATTTCTCCTGAAGCTCCACATGTTGTGTGTCCTGAAGTGCCCCTTGAGGTATGAACCTGCTGGACTTTGGGGACTATAAACAACAGCAAAGAGCACCAGTCATCATAAGAGCCACTAGCTGGGTGAAATGTTTTTCCCTTCTCCAAAATGCTGGATTCTGTGTTTCTCTTCTCTACCCTACAAAGTGCCAAGCCCTGCCCTTTTGGGAACTAGCAGGAAAGAGGATGTGTCCCACCTCCACAGGTAATTGGGAAAAGTCACCCATCCCTGGACATCTTGCTCTATCTGAGCAGAAGGAACCTTCAGGTTAAGCCCAGTGGTCTATTCTGTCAGGGGTGCCAGAGGTTTCTTAACAGCTCCTCTTCACTACAGTTCTTCTTCATGGTCTTAGGGCGCAATCCTAACCTAGAGTTAGGCTGACACGGTTAGGCTTGCAAAGTTGGGCCAGCACAAGGGCCACCGTAAAGCGTGTTTGGGCCACTGAGGATGTGTGCTGGCCTCTCTGACTCTGAGAGTGTGAGACAGTACTTTACAGTGTGCCTTGTGCCGGCCAAACATTGCTAGCCTAACTTTGCTGGCCTAACTCCAGGTTAGGATTGTGCCCTTAGTGTAGTTGCATGAACCACAGAACATTCTAGAACTCTAGCCAGAACTGGTATGTGTACTCCAATGCAAGAGTACATTTTAATCATACTGTTCATGCAGTCCCCAGCATTCTTTGAGGAAAGCCAGAAGAGTTACTGTTATAAAATCAGCACACATTAGTTTAGCCATACCCTCTGTGTGTCCCTACCTTCTGCTAGTGTGGCTGCCTCTAAAACCATAGAAGAAGGGAAAATCAATTTAAAATTCCCCCTACTCCTGGTCTTTATCAGATGAAGTTTGTCAGAGACACTTTGATCAAGCACAGGATTCAGACATGGGGTGGGAGGGGCACTCTTCTGTATACCAGCAGACACTGCCTCTTGCCCCTGTAGTGCTACTGTTGGCAAATCTTATTATCGCTATCAACATCCGTGACAAGCTGTTGCTGATTCAGCAACTGTGTGCATTTGACTATGGAGCTGGGCTGAAGATTGAATTAGATTTTCACACACAATATTTTGATTTCCATCTTCCCCCTAGAGTGGAAAGGTACTCTAGTACATCTGCTCTGACACTGGCTTAGTTATTCACTGAGGATTTGTAAATATTTCATTAACTCTTGGGAACTCTAGATGTGTTGATTAGGAAAAAAGAGAGTGAAAGAAAGAGCACTTTAAACCCCATTTGTTTTGCAAGCAGCTGAAAGCAGCAGTCTGAAAATGTAATAGTCATTATTTTCTTTTTAATAAGTTACATTCTTTTCCCCCTTTCTTTTCTTTACACATGTTTTTGCTATTTGTATTCAGAAGGAGAACAATGTCTCCATGGCACAGAAATGAAGCATCTTCACAGCAAAGTGCCAGGAGGGGATCCATCTTCTGCTGCAGCCAGGTAGAAAACGGCTTTCTGTTGGGTTATTATTTTAGACATAAATTAAATTGTGTCTCTTTCTTCCTTAATCTTGCTGAACCACCTAATGCCCAAATATGCTGCTAGATGAGTATGTGTTTTTAAATCTCCCTAGAAGAGCACAAACATTGCAATCATCCTTATAAGCTTGACAAAACTTGGCTTTTATGTTGCTTTTGTTGTTGCTTTGCTTTTGCTTAACAAAGGGCCTGCAATTACACTGAGGGGGAGAAAATGCTGAACATAATAATTACATGCACCTCATTGAAACAGCACTGAATTCCAGCAAGGCTGAAGTCACTGGCCTTCTCTGTCGCATCACTTTGAGGCAAAGGTCCACAAGTCTTGGGCTTGCAAGTAATTCAGAGTGCAATCCTAACCTGGAGTTAGGCCAGCACAATTAGGAGAGCAAAGTTTGGCTACCATAAGGGGCACCATAAAGCATGTTTGGATCACTCTCGGAGTCAGGGAGGATGGTGCATGTGTGTTGCCCTCTCTGACTCGGAGAGTGGTCCAAACATACTTTATCCTGACTCTTGTGCCATCCAAACTTCGCTGGCCTAACTGTGCCAGCCTAACTCCAGGTTAGGATTGCATCCTCAGTTGTACTGCAAACTTCAGTGATGACCAGACCTGACAAGCTGACGGGCTTGCCCATCCTTGAGGCTGACTGAGGTAGTTGGGTGTGTGTTCCTGAGTAGATGAATACGTATAGAGCGAGGTGCCTTGTCAGGGACAAGCAGATGTCAGGATCCAAGCTGCAGCATTTAAGAGCTTAGGTAGTGTCGTTCTACTAGAGATAATCTGCTCAGGGATTCTCAGACCAAGACTGTGGTTTGCTGGGATTTGCCTTTGATGTCAGCTGACTAGGTCAGGCTGGTGCTCAAATTTAGGGCGCAATCCTAAACAGTGCTGGATTGGCAAGGCCGGCTGGCCTGTGCCGAATCCTAGCGCTGCTCGGGGAGGCTGGAGCCTCCACACGGCAAGGACACGTTCACACCCTTCCTGTAGGGGAGGCTCCTGCCTCCCCTATGCACTCCTCGGATCTGCGCCTGCTAAATAGCAGGCGCAGATCTGAGAAGACCATGCAGCCTGAATAAGGGCTGTGTGGCCTCCCAATCAGGCTTAGGATTCGGCCTTACAGCCGATTCCCAAGCCCACCCATGTCCTGCCCACAACCTCCCTCCCCCATGCCAATCCCATGTCCATCTGGGCATGGAGCCTCCCTCATGCTGGTTGGCTTCGGCCAATGCGAGGGAGGCTTTATGTGGGAGCAATGAGCAGCGCTGGTCACGTTGCTCAAGTGCTATGTCCGTTGCGTCAATGCTATGATGTAACATCAATGCGACGGGCAGTGTAGGATTGTGCTACCCGATGATGGCCTTGAATCACAGAGCTCAGTCTGCCAGGCTTGCCATTGGAACAGAACATAGGAAGTAAGGTGCCAAAACCTGATGGTTGAGGACTTCAGTTTGAGGCACCCGGACCCCTCCATTATGTCCTTGGCTGTTCAAGGACAGCCAAGTGATCAAGATGACTAAATTCACAATGTCAAGAATCGAGATAACAGTGGGATGAATTTGCCTGCCCTGGTTTACAGAATCTCTGTTGTACCACCTTCATCAGTTCTGGCAGTTGTAGCAACTGGGGACAGTCTCCGGCCTTCAGCAGATCTGAGTGAGCCATCAGTCTGTCTCATTATTGGGTAGCTCCATCCTTCTAGTTTTGGGGGGTGGGGCATTGTGGAGAAGCAAGCTAGAGCTCCTAGTTAGGGTTTCTGTACAAAGCTTTCATCATGAGCATCTTAGCCAACTCTGGAGGACCACTCTCAACTTCCGGTTACTTTCTTCTCCATTTGCATTTGAAAGCTTGTTTGAAAGCTTTTGGAGTGAAATCAATTAATACCAGCTGCTTATATTTATTTGATATCTCTAGTGCCGGAACTATGCAAGGCATGAGACCTGATGTGGTGCTGAAAGAATTGAAATAGAAAGCTGTGTAAGGACCTTCTTGTTGCTGCTTCAAAGGGAAACTGTTGCGAGCTCATTACACTGCTTGCTGTTATCAGAGTTGTAGTAGGGCTTGATGTGTGGACAAGGGATGATAAAGCAGAGGCCGATGAGCATTAGAAGGTGAAGCAACCCCAGGTGGGGCTCAACCAACTTACAACTTTATGAAGTTGTAACTTTTTCAATCAACTTTACAAAGCAGTTGCAAGTCCAAATGAGTAACTGTTGTAATGAGGCACAGGGTTGTCTGGGTGATATACTTGTGCTAAGTTTAGGTGCTTGATAATTATTGATTTTTCAAATTGGTGGGCAAGTGATGCTAAAAGAACAAATGCAGTGTTTGCTGACTCTTTTTAAATAAATATCCATGATCACATCATAAGGTGTGTGATAGCTCAATTTGAGAGCTTATCCAAAAGTTACAATTGAGTAGCCTCTCCATTAGTGCCAACCAAAATTACACGAAGTCTTGTGTAGTTCACCTTTTGAGTGCTCCAGAACTCTGTATCTGTCTTTGAATGGATTATAGAAGGAGTTATGCAGGGTTACTAGGTGCCAGAAACCTAGGTTGTGTCTGGGCCATCTGGTTCTGGGGCAAGGAAGAATCAAACCAACTTGGTACTAAGGCCTAGTGGGCCCTGGGAATGATGAATATTTGAGTCCCTGTGCTTGTGTGCCTGTGCCTCCATAGCTCAATTTCCCCAGAGAAAGCATATGTGAGCCCAATCCTGAACTGACTGGCTCCTGCAGGAGCACCAGTGCCAAAATGGCGACTGCTGCATCCCATGGGGCCTAGTGCAGAATCAACGCCATCCCAGTGCGAGCATAGAAGTGTTGCGGATGTGCATGATGGCATGTTTGCAACATTTTCGCTGGTGGTACACATGTACCGCCAGCAATAAGAGCCTTCTGGATTGGACCCTGTGTGTGCTCAAGTTTTTATCCCTCTCTTTGTGAAGCAGAAAGGTGTAGTGAACCCCTGAAGGTGATACTAGAATGGGAATAGTAATTTTGCCAAGACTTGCAGCAAGGAATTTCTGACACCCTAGCTATTTCCCAAGTTTATTTGTTTTATTCTTCCTTCAGGTATTATCCTGTCCCAGCTCACTCCACACCTGTGTTTTTAATAAATTATTTTAATGTTTCAACTCTTTACCTGTCTGTGGCTTATTGAATTCAAACAGAGCCTTGTCCCAGACCCTCTGTTGGTTAGGTTTCTGGAAAATGCTCTGTGTAACTGGGAGGAAGAGTATTCCAAAGGCACACACTCTGTGCTTGATTTTGTCTTTGTGGTAGCAGTGGAATCTTTACCATTTTGGCCCTGGTGTGGTACAGATCTCACGGGAAAGGAGGAGGTACCGGCACCAGGGCTCCCAGATCACCACATGCCCTTATACTCATTTCTATTCATTTAGATCACCTACAGATATTCAGAACTTATCTGATAGCTCTAATGAGACCTCCTGTAATCAAAGAACTTGTACAACTCCCAGACGTATTTCCTCACCAGTGAGCGCCAGCACCCCACTCAGCCCAGGTAATGGGTCAGAAGGAAAGATGGTAGGGCTTAGATGATAATCTCCAGGTTTCAGTTTCCAGACTTTGTGGTACAAGAGAATTGCTGGTGTGCCACACGGAATATGATAATTCACAATGAAAAGCTCCCATGACCCTAATGTGTCCACAGAGGTAGCTTCCCACTGCATGATTTTCAGCCCTGGCCGTGGGTTTTTCAATTAGCTGTCTGTCTCTCATGTTTGCATCAGGTGTGAAGTATGTTCAGGTACTTCAGATACTGTGATGTGGCAGAACTCTTGTATGTAGCTCTGCTCCTTGTATCTCTGAGTCCCTACTCTGGGCTTCCTTCCTTCCAATGATGTCCAGAACAAACGTTTCATGAAGAAACACAAGATGGGGGGCTTTTCTGAGTGTGTGTAATTGTTGCACTTATACTATCTAAAAGAAAAGCACTTGTTTAGAATATAGCAATGGAACATGTCTAAGATTTAACTGAAGATGTGAAAACAACTATCAGGATTTTGTTCAATTGAAAAGAAAACAAGTAATCAAAGCAATATCATCAATGCAGTGTTGGTACAGTACATACAAAATCAGCTTCTGCAATACATCATGTAAGGTTCCAGGGAGATTGTTAGGATGTGTTTCTTTAACATGTGTGGTTTAGAGATCTTTCACACATGTTGGAGAAAAGAAACTAGAGAAGAAAACGTTGGAGAAAGACTACAGAATTACAAGGGGCTTTTGGGTTTCTGGTTTGTGGCTTTAACAGATACTTACAATGTGGTTGGCATACTGACTCATATTCCTCCAACCCCATGCAATAGTAGGTTCAAAACAGCATTTAGAGGATCCGTTTTTGGAATTCTAGAGACACACAGTATCAGTGATTATATCTATTCATTAACAGTTCAGCGCAGTACAAGGGCAGTTTCAGAGGGCAAGTCTACTGGGGTACGTGCTGGGCGCTCGCAGCCCTTGAAAGGCAGAGCAGATCTGCCAGGGCACTGTAATTGAAAAGCCTAGTGTCATGTGGTGACTCTACATTTTCTTAACCCTTCCTTAACTCTTTGTGTAAGCAGCACATAGTTTAAAAAAAATCCTAGAGCCATGCTCTGAGTAGGTTTTCTGTAGGCTCCCATGATTTGCATGGCTGCTAGTGTCTTGCTCCTATCGACATTTCATGTGCAGAGAGTCTCTCAAAACAAGCATGATGTAGTGGGAGGAAGCATCCATGTCGGGCTTACATATCCCACAGTACCTTCCCTTCATGGCTGCAGCTTGCTTACCTAGGCTGACTTCATAAGCAGGTAGAAGTCACAGTGTGCCCTGATTTCTTCCAGGGGCTCCCAACATATAGAGAACCCCAGTAAGCAAGCTGCAGGCATGTAGGGAGGTACTGTGGGATAGGGGTGGTGTCGCGATACCCAACAGGAAGTTGTATGTGGTGGGAGGAATGGAAATTATGGAACAGGGAAGGGGGAGCCATGGAAGGCCTCACTTCCATACACATTATGCATCTCAGGGCCTGACACAACCTAGTGTTGGCCCTGATATTGTCACATTTCACAGACCATGAACTGAGCTGCTGTGGTGTCACACTGGACTTTGGCAGGCAGAAGTGTCCTGAGCCCCTTGCCGGCCCATTGACTGAATTGCTTTGTTGCCACAGGAGAGCAAGGCATCAGTATAGTAGTTAGCAGAGTTCTAAGAGTCTTGTGACACCTTAAATTGGAATTCTGTGGTCAGTGAATGGGCAGTGTTCATTAAACTAAAATGTTGACCACACAACATGGGCTTCCAAACGAAATCTTGTTCATGGGAACTGAGTGATTTCCAGGCAGAAAAGTAGGCAGGCAGGCTGCACCTACTGCTTATGGCCATGCATGAATGTTAAGGGGACAACAGCAGTGGTGTCATTCTATAATGAAGTGCCGGAACGGTGGGCGGGACTTACTGCGTGATTGGCTGCGCGGTTCTGACACGTCGCCACCGTTCCGAGCCCCGCGCGGGCACCCCTGGCTTCGGAGGGGGTGCCCGCTTGCCTGGGTGGCGCGCTGGGTGCTGCGGAGAGCCGCGGAGGGGCGCGCCACCCGGAAGAAGCCCTCCGCGGCGGAACAGCAGGCGGCGACGCGTCGCGGGGCCCCTGTCAATCAAGGGGTAAGTCCCGCCTGCGTTCCGGCACTTCATTATAGAATGACACCACTGGACAACAGCTGATAAAAGAGGCAATGCTGATTCTTCAAGCAAATCGGTTCAGGTCATCCAACGCCAAAACAGCTCTTCTGCAAATAGTATTATCCCTAGAAAGCAATACTTAATAGCCTTCCCATGTATCCATACCAGAATACACTGGTTGTGGAGCATCTACTCTTCTCAATTACCAGCCTTTGTCTGATCACCTAGAGATAGATTCTACTCATCACAGGTGAAGAGATGAATTATTCTTTAGAAGCCTCTCTGAATAGTGTGAGCTTGAACATGACTCTCCCCCACACAGAGTTTCTGTCTCTTTGAGGGGTTAAAAAGGGGGAATGCATTCTTCTAAGTAGTCACCCTCCTCATTTTGCCACCATATCTTTTCAGCCTCCGCAGAGAAGTTTTCATCAGCTGTCACAAAATATAAGGATTTCTGTGTGACAACAGTAGACACAGATCATTGGAATAGCCAGGAGGCCTCCTTGCAGGGATGTAACGCCTGTGCCACAGCCTCCAATGAGGGGCAGAGTGCAGACACATTCTCTGCCAGATTCTCTGAACCGGTAAGCTGAACCAGGCTTTGACTTGTGTATGGGCCTTGAGGAGTTTTTGGCAAGGCAGAATTAATAAGGAAACTCTATGAAACAATGCTCACATCCCAAGAGAAGTGTACCAGCTTGTACTATTTCCAGTGGAAGATAGGGCAAAAACAAACCAGTGTAGAGTATATTTCAAGCATTGTAGGCTCTGGCATGGGCTGGGGATATAATAGGGATAACTTGGTCAGAGATAAGCTATCCTTTCACATCACCTCTGACCACTGTGTGTCCTCTGTGCAACATGGAAAGAACAGTGCTCTTGGATAGAGATGCTTACAAATTCACCCCATTGATGGATTGCTCAGATTCCAAGTTGCCTAATTGTAAGGCACACTTGTGTGTGTGCTTGTGTGAGCATGCATGTAAGCCCTGAACCTGCATCTTGTGCTACGAACAATCGGACATGATGACAAGCCTGGAAGATTAAGCTCTAGGCATCAATGATGCTGTCTGCTCTTTGACACTGCGGGTCAGCTGACCTTCTAGGCCAATGTTAGCATACTAAGCCCTATAACACTTAAGTCCCAGAGCTACTTCCTTAGTCTGAGCTACTGGTTGTTGCTCTTGGTCTCTTTTTCCTGATTGTTACCTTGCATTGTGACTTGACTTTGTGCCTGCTTCTGGCCCGCCATTCCAGTATTGTCTCAGAACTCAATCTTGTCTCAACTCAAGCCTGTGCCCCCGAGACTCTGATTCCTGATTCAAGTGCCTTTTCCTAGCACTTGACCTTGCCTGTTTTGGACAACATCCCTGTTTCTACCACATGGGCTAATAGCCAGCTCCTCTGAGTTTTGGCACCTCACAGCCTGGAGTGGACTCTTGTTGAGGCTTGATGTAGAGTAGCATCCTTGTTTTTAGTGATCCATCTTTCACGCAATCCCATCCTTTTTGCACTCTGATATTCATCAGTGCATAGTATGTATTGCTGAAACCATGTCCCAAGAAGTATCCAGGTGCAATTGTACAATCACATCAAGATTCCTTCTTGCACTGTGATTTTGACAATGTTCTGGTGTGCATCACTAATCTGTTTTTAAAAAATAGATGAAAACTGAACTGAAAATTGTCAGATAATACATGTGCCTATTCCTCAATTCACTGTAGAAATTCACATTATTGAGGAGGGTCAGGGTGGCATTGTTAAGAGGGTTTTGTTCACTATTTTGCTATGCATATTTGAAAATCAAGCACTTTTCACTTAACATTTTTCTCTATTGAACCAGAATGTGTTGAAGAATGTGGGGCAGAATTAACCCATGGAACAAAACGAAGGAAATTATTCATTCCTAACAGTGGGACTTTTGAAAGTCTTGGGAACGAACCCCTTGCAAATGCCTAAGCTTTGCCAGCCTTAGAATTGGGACTTCATATCGTAGGCTCTCTAACCCACCTCCACCTATGCCAAGGGAGCATCCTGAGTTTAAGAGAACGCCAGGACTCCCTGAAAGCGTTGAGAGAAACAGCACGTCAAATTGGGGTTTAATTTGCCCATTTTACTACAAGCAATATTAAGGGACATGGTGGCACAGCGAGTTAATCCGCTGTTGCTGGGCTTTCCAACTGCAAGGTTGGGAGTTCAAGACTGCATGACGGAGTGAGCTCCCGTTGCTTGTCCCAGCTCCTGCCAATCTAGCAGTTCGAAAGCACCTAAAATGCAAGTAGATAAATAGGTACCACTTCGGTGGGAAGGTAACAGCGTTCCGTGCGCCATGATGTATAGTCATGCTGGCCACATGACCACGGAAACTTGTCCTCGGGCAAAATGCCGGCTCTACAGGCTTTGAAACGGAGATGAGCACCGCTCCTTACAGTTGGACACAACTATACCATTCGTGAGGAAACCTTTACCTTACTACAAGCAATAGGACTGCAGGTGACATCAGTTTGGCAGAGACAACCAGCCCTCTCTCCATTTGCTCAACATATTTCCAAGGCAACCTCAGGTGCTCCCCTTGATCTTCTTCCTGTAGCCAAAGCTCTTCCTCAAAATTATTTCCATTGCCATTCAAGAGAGTTCTAAGGAATTGTTGTCTTCTTTGTACCTCGCCAGTTGTCATTCATTGGCAGGGCTGCTGCTTCTAGACAAAATTAGAGGTCAGTGAGCCAGAACAGCAGCAAGAGCCCTCGCCGTCCGTAGGTCACTGCTGCCTTCTCAGATTGGCGAGGCAGCCAGTCAGTGCTTATTAAACTCATTAGGGGCCGCAGATTCATCCTGGCTGGATTCATCGGGTAATGCTCTATTTGCCAAAAGAGCTGGGACTGTTCACTGTGAAGGATACATTTACTATGGGGAGTTTCCCCTTCAGTCACCTCTTTTTCTCACATTGTCGTGGGAGGGGACACAATTTTGTAGTGGGCAAAAAAGCAAGTATGGTCAGTTATCCATTTCCCAGGCCAAAACACAGCTAGCATGCCTCAAACTGGAATTGCAGTATTGCACCACATGGCCCCCAAAGTGCTGGCTTTTCCAGTGATTCAGTGGGGTGTAAGCATCTGCAACCTGTGCTCCAAAGAAATGGCTCTACTCTAAAACTCCTTCCATATATCTGTGCTGGGATTTCCCTCCTTGTTTCTCATTTGTGGTCTACCACGCAATTGCAAATAACTGATTGTACCCCAAATGTCTGGCCAATTAGTTAGGGAACTAAAACCCAGAGGGTAGCAAAGGCTGCCAAATGCAGCACATTGCAAATAAATGGAAGTGCACTGCCCAGATAGGGACATTATGCATACATATCCTTGTGAGATTGTGTACAGAAGTACACACAAAGTTCCACTAGCACCATCAGGCTTACAACAGTAACTTTCACCAGTTTCAGGCAGCCCCCCCCCCACACAAACACTATGTTCCTGATCGGGGATCTTATCCATCTCCAGCACCCCCATTTAGACTGGAATGGATTCTGATCTTCTGACACCACCTCAGTTCATTATTTTGAATGAGGATGGGCCAGTAAGACAGTTCGCACATCTTCTAGTTTTAATTTTGAGCATCTGTGCTTCACAGGGCATCTTCTCAGAACCTGGTGTTCAGTTGCCTCTGCAAAGGGATCAGAAAGGATTGGAGAAAATATTTCCTACCAATCAGCAGCATGGCCTCTGGGAAGGTAAAGCCAGTGCAGCTTGAATGGCTTTAAGACCAACCTAATGTTGGATTAACCACATAATTTTGCTCCCACATGGTTGTGTTTTCCTTTGTAAATCACAGTAGTCATGTGGGATCCAGAGCCAATGTGTGTGGAGGCTTTAATATTGTTTCCACTGTTGTCCCAATCCTAAGCCACATCTGGAAAGAATAGGACACTTCCTTTCTCCAGGGTTTTTTGAAGTTTTTACTTGTTGTTGTTGTTGTTGTTGTCGTCAATAACAAAGGTATTATCCTGTCACCCACCCATCCTCATGTGCACTGCTTAACATGCAAGAGTTTCTTCTCTCCCACCTTACTCCTTTTCCCATCTGCATTTTCCTGGTGCACATAAAGGACTGACTGACCTTGTTCCTATTTGATGCTTATTATTCATTTACACTTTCTGAATTTAGTTTAAATGTTTAATTAATATTTAAACTAAATTCAGAAAGTGTACATGAATAATATGCATCAGACTGTGCCAAAAATATGTTTTTCTAATGCTCCCACCATACTTTCCTCTTCTACACCACAACTTCCACTCTGTTGCAATCTTCCTTTTTGAATCCAGGGAATGGGAAGGAGAGAGAGAAGTAGCAGTGGTCAGGTGGATGGAGCCTGGTTGCCTGCTGACCCCAGTCAATCTGCTGCCTGAGGCAGCTGCCTCAGTTGGCCTCATGAATGAGCCATCTCTGTTCTTGCATGGTAAAGCAAAATTTCCATTTTGATAGAAGGTGAGGGTTGGAATATAAAGGTAGAGATTACTGCCAAATTAGAAATTGGCGAAGAGGAATTGTTGTTGAGGATGCACCAGAATATCTTCAGCTGCTTCAGCCATCTCCTTGACATTTACAATTGCTCTGTTTATGCCAGCAGTTCCTGATCAAGATGATTCAGAAGACCAAGAGCTGGAAGAAATAACACTGAATGAGAGTGAAGCGCATTGCAACCTCAGGACCAAAGATATGTTGTGTCTGTTGGAAGACACGGACAGGTACAAGACAATGCTGAAAAAGAATGGATAAAAATATTAATTTGAGTAGAACCCCTCTTACTCAATTTCCTCATGATGTCAGAAACTCTAGTCTTGGAATGCTTGTGCTGTTACTAGAGCAGTGGTTCCCAATATCCTATTCGGATGTTGGGACCACTGTAAGTGCTGGTGAGGCTGGGGACTGGGGCAGGAGGGGGTGCCCAACAACTCTGCAGTGATTGTGGCTCTGAGGGCACCCCAGGGGTTTTTACCACATCGGAGGGGTCGTGCTGACCTCTGGCAAGGTCTGGGAGGCCTGCAGCCCCCTCTGCGAGCTTCCCCAATGCTGTAGAAAGCCCCATTTTTCACCAGAGGCAGATGTGACCTCTCCAATGTGGTAAGAATCCCCAGGGTGCCTGCAATGCGCAGTTGCTGCGTCACTGTTGGGCACCCATTCCCGGGCCACTCCCTTAAAGGAGGGATGGCCCAGGAAAGTTTCCGATTGGTGGTTCACGACCCCCATGTTGGGAAACACTGTGCTAGCGAAATTGACTAAAGCATCCCCACCTGCTGTAAGTTTGAGATAACCATGTTTTGCATATCGGAAGCCCTCTTCTGATGTTCAGTCTCAGTCAGAGCAAATACCTGAGGTGCCCCTGGGATTCCTCCGCTTTGTCCTGCTCTCTGCTGCTGATATGCGAAAACTATCTCTCCTCCACTTGTTCAGTGTTTGTCTGCAGAGACAAATGCAGGGAGTATTTTTCCCATGACTGCCAAAACAGGAATATTCTCTGCTGACAAATGTTGGTTGTAGGGGCCAGGTTGGCTCTCGTGTATCATGATCAGGGCCAGGGCTAAGTAGCGCAATCCTGGGGCCCCTCATGCATTGGCTTGCACAGGGACCAGTTGTCTAGAGTGACAACCCAATCCCATTCCCTCTACACTACAGTATGTAGCTGCGCCAACAGAGGCTGAACTGCTTGCTATGGAAGGGATGGGGTGACTGGAGGTAACTAAAAAAGGTATTTTGTGTAGACCTTCTTGCTGCCTATGGGCCGCCTTAGACCCATGCCTGCTATAGAGGTGGTGTAAGTCTGAGCCAGGGGGTATTACAGGGATAGAATCTGGAGGACACAACTCCCACTGGATCCACCCCTCCTCCCCTGAAACACCCCAATCCTGCTTCTTGTCCAAGGCCCACCCCCACTGCCAACTTACTGGCACTGGCAGAGTGTCCAGTTGAGTCTGGAGTGTGCACAGAGCTGACACAACATCTGTGCTGTCACTAGGTCTTTTGCATCAGTGGATCACAAGATCCATTGATCCAGAAGGCCCATAGGATTGGGCTGTTACTCAATTAATTCCAAATGCACTTTGGATGAGTGGCTGTTGGTCTTTACCTTACCACTGGTTCTTATGGAATTTGAAAGTACAAGGTCCATTAGTGTATCTGCTTTGCCTGCTGAATGTCTCAGGTTCAATCCCTAGCAGCATCTCCAGGTAAAGCAGAGAGAAATTTTTGTATGAAACCCAAGCGAGCTGCTACCTGCCTGTATTGGCAATACTGACTTAACTGGATCAACAGTCTGATTCATTAGAATGCAGATGTCTGTGTTCTGCCCCAAGGCAGATCTTTGCATCACGGAAACCAACCAACCTATTCTCAGGGTCCAGAGCAAACCAGTACAAATGGCAATGAAAAATACATTGGGTGCTTTATTGAAAGCTTGAGTTGCTTGAGTTGCATTGTGGAAGACCATCTGATCTGGGAAATACCATTCCTTCCACCCCCTACCCTCTCAACCTGTCATAGTCTTTTCTCATAATGTTTTCTTCTAAAGAGCTCACTCAACCCTTGACAATGATTTGGAAGGAATTATCAGGCCTGTTGGCGATGGCTGTGACCTTCATGAAGAGCTGCCAGACCCCATCGAGAGGTTAGTGAGGTGACTGACATCTCATTCATAACTTCAGAAATGCTTTTGTTTTTGTGGGCAAACAGATGGCATGAGAGGATTAGCAAGCAAGATATCATTAGTGGTGGCAGCCTGTTAGGAGATCACAGACAGTTTTTTGATGGTCGATCTAAATGGAAGTGAACCTTTTATGGGGAGAGACACAAAAATACCCAGTAGGTCAAGCACAGAGGTCTGTGTGTCCCAACTTATTTGTCTACTGTTTTTACTGTTTGATTCTGCGCAGATATAATAGCAGTCTCCTAACCAAGGTTGGAAGAGGACTCTACCATAGCCAGTGGCGTAGCGTGGTTGCTGGCACCCGGGGCAAGACAGGAATATTGCGTCCCCTAACCCATGGACTATTATACTTAGTACAATTAACATCAATTAGTACAATTAACAGCTTTGAAAAATTTTTAATAGCAGTATTGACATTTAATCAGTGGCGTCCCTACGGGGGGGCGGAGCTCTAAGTTTTGCAAGGGGCCTTACCCTGTCATGTAAATCCCTCCTCTCCCTTGCTGCTGTAGCCAGTAAGCAACACCAAAATGTTGCTCTTCCCCGTGAAGATTGGCTAAAACGGTGCGGGAAAGGAGCCATTTCCAAGGCAAGGTAAGGCTCCTTGCAAAATCTAGAGCTCTGCCCCCCCGTAGGGACGCCACTGCATTTAATTAACACATTTCATCTCAATTGTCACTCTCTCTCAACTGACAGTAATGCTACTATGCAGATACATACTAAGACTTGTGGCTGGATGAGGCTAAAACAGTTAAAAGTGTTGCTTGAATCTTCAAGCCATGACTGAGGCTGCAATCTGATCTACACCTACCAGGGAGTAGGGTCCACTGACCCGGGTAACCAAAAAGCTAGTCAAAAATAAACACAGCTCTGAGAACCACCCAACTTGCTATGGCAATTTGCAAAAGAGCAGAGGGGCAGAACTGAAATAAAGAGAGACCACTTACTCTGTATATTTCCCCCACCCCATGATGCCCCTAAAACTTTGCCAATGGGCTGTTTCTGCTTTGCATGCATCCTCACTTCTATTTTTCAAATCCATGAGAGGAGCTGTATTGGATTTCTGCACTGGATTTTTAAAAAAGCAAAAAACAAAAGCCACAAGGAAACTCATACACCCTTACCCGAGAGTAAGCCTAATGGATAACAATAGGGCTTATTTCTGTGTAAATGCCCACAGGTTTTTGCTGAGAGAAGAGTTCCCTGCCCTCAGGCTCACTTTATCCAGGAAAACACAACAAAGGAATGAAACTGAATAGATGCAAACCTTCACTGCCAGCCCCTCAGCCTCTCTCCAAAATGTCCCCTGAAGAAAATGTGTCTTTTCCATTCCAAAACAGTTCCCCGTTTTCTGCCTCCTTATCACAGGTTCTCCTGCAAATGATAATTAGTATTTACTTCCATTTGCAGATCCAGTGTTCATTTCACGGGCAGGAATTTTTTCAGGGCTCAGGGAGGCAAAGTTAAGAACAGAAAATCAAAAATGGGGTATGCTGGGAGAGGAAAGGGAAGGGGAAAAAAAAGAAACAAACAGCACGTGTGTCTGAAGGACCCTAGTCGTGTGTGCGTGCGCGCGCACACACACACACACACACACAGAGAGAGAGAGAGAGAGAGAGAGAGAGAGAGAGAGAGCCTGAGGGGCAAACATACTATCTATCCCCCCCCACACACACAGACAGAGGCTTGGCTGCTGAGGCTTATTCTTCTTCTGGGGCTTGCGCTTTGCAAGACAGGCCCTTCCAAGGCCGGGTAATGGGACGACTAAGGAGCTTCAGTGCCGAGAGGTGGGAAAGGAGGAAAGAGCCACCGAATTCGTTACCAGGAGCATGTCAGGCTCTGCCTTCTTTCCTGGGGGGGGGGGCAGGGGAACCCAGCACTGACCTGCTGCACTCTGAGGGGCTGCCGCATCCCCTGTCATCTCCCCAGTGCGAAAAAACTTATCTGCTGCGGCGCAAGCAGATGAGTCCGTAGCCGGAGCGCGAGCGATGCCTCCACCACGAGCTCATTTCGCGCCACAGCGCCTGTGCTCGGAAGGGCGAGCGCAGGCACTGGGGCGGCTGAGGAGCTCATAGCTGGGGCTCCAGCAACACCTCGGCTACGAGCTCATCTGCTCACATCGCAGTGCCCGGCGTGCAGTCCTCCCCGCCAGCCAGGCACTCCCAAAGTGGGGCTCCAGCGCACCCCCTCTAATTTCGTGCCGGGGCCATCGCCCTGCTCGCCCTCCCACGCAACGACACTGACCATAGCTCCTCACCCATATAAATTCACTATTTCTGTTCCCTGCTTGGTGGTATTACCTATGTTGCAAGATACTGGCTAGACTGGTGCTAACCATGGTAGTACCATAGATTATAATTATCAGCAGGTTATCTTGCAAACCAGGTTCCAAAGATGGAACTACACATAGCATTGCACATTCCACATTCCAAATGATGCATTTGCTGAGTTAACATGAATGCAAGGGTGGGGAATTGTAAGGGGAAATCATTGGTTGGAACCAGGAAGTGCTTAGCCCTGCAGTGTCTATATAGTCTCCCTTGCAAATCCCCCTGCCCTACACTTCCCACAACTCATCTTATGTCCTTTCCCTGAGATTAGCAGTGTTGGTGAAGGGACTATTAGGAAGTGAGAATCAACAGGTGGGGAAAGATTTAAGCACTGCTCTCCTGCCTGTCAATTTTCCATGGCAGATGTGCTCCCTCCCGACTGCCTTATTAAAAGGGCAGTTTTGCCCTTGACAATGGTTTAGGTGCTTCTTTTAAAAACGAATCATGGTTAGTGTTAATCATGGTTTCTAGTGGCAGCAGTGCAGAAAGAATACTATACTATAATAAACACAAAGCAGGGATGAAGGGCCATTTGTGCAGGAAGACAGTGTGCATGTCTATTGTGTTTAAGAGACTGCCAAATACCTGCCCTCACCCAGCACTGCCTCATATTTCTCCTTCTCTCACTCCCTGAATCTGAAAAGAAAAAAGTGAATGGAGCAGGAGAGGAGAGAAGTGGTGAGTTAGAGCAGTGTTCTTCAGCCTGTGGGTTGGAACCCAAAGGGGTCCTTTCAAAGCAACTTTTCAGAGCTTGTGCAAGAGGGTGCTTGAATCCAATCCAGTAATGGTACTGCCTTATCAAAACTGATATAATCCTGCACAACCTTACTGTCCTGTCCTGCAGCTCCTAAGACCTTCCCTGCTTTGGCTGCTGCCTTACAACGTTGTTGTGAAGATGCAAGAAGTAGGGGGAAATGGGGTAGACAGTGGTTGGCAATGGGGGCAAATCAGGTCCCGGGGGCAGGGCTAGTGGTGGATCCCCAATCTCATACTTCAGTTATTTATTTATTAGGGTCACAGCACAAAAAAGTTTGAAGACCACTGAGCTAGCGTATCTGACTTTGTTTTCCTTCTTGAATCTAGGAAGTGGGCGGGGGTAGGAGGAGTGGTGGAGGAGGGCACCCTCTCTCAGTTGCTACCTGAGGCATCAGTTGTCTTAATGGAGAGGCTGGCCCTGTATGTCTACACTGGGCCTTTCTCACAGAAAATACTGGAAGTAGTGCGTGCTGGCTGCATTTCACCCCTGCACCTCATCCCAATTATTGCTTCCACTTCCCAATTCCTTAGGTTCTTTTCATGTAGTGGCAAATCCAAATTTGCGATGTTCCGTGTTTCATCAAGAGCTGCCGGTATGAAATACCCCAGTGTTGCTTCCCTTGTTCTTCCTACTTTTTGGAAAATAAATTCCTCCTTCACAGAGCAAAGGAAAGGAGAGTGGTTGTATGCGGGAGTTTTAAGAAATGATGCCCACAGATCTTTCCCCTCCACAGAGCACCCCCTTGCTTTTCAAAGGCTTCTCCCATCCTGGGGGACTTCTGAATGCTGCCTTTGACACAGACCTCTCTGTTCTTGAAGGGAGTCGAGTCACACAAATCACGGAAATGTCGAGGCAAAGGGAACAGAGGAAAGGAGCAGCGGAGAGCCCGAAGGGTGTGCCAAGAATGCCAAAGGTCTTCCTTGATCCATAAAAGAGAACTGAAATGTGCTTGTTAAGTGTTTTATGTTCTTTTCAGTGCTGAGTTCAAAACCCTCAAGTTTAAAATAAATCATGTTAAGCTGTTCTAGGAAAATCCACGTTTATGCAACTATACTATAATCCAGCTGTAGTAAAATCTTACTTTTCCCCCTCTTTGACTTGCACTAGGACAGGACCCAAAGAGCTATACTGCTATTTCCATGTGCCCAAAGAGAAGGTGGGGGAGAGGAGGGGCTTTGCACTGGTGTTTCTTAAACCACAACTTTGCCCACCCACAGTGCTGCACAACAAAACCGCTATTGGAAAATGAAAGTGTTCCCTGTTGTCTGGTGCATGAGTGATGCATGCTATAGGAACTCCAATCTTTGTAGATTGGAGTTCCTATAGCATGCATCACTCATGCACCCACAATACACCCACACAGCTCTGTATCCAGGCAATCTAAATTCTGATCTAGGAAGACTTGCCTTATTTATGCAGCTCAAACCCAGTGGCATGATTCTCTCAGTGTGCTCTTCCTTTCCTCCATCAGCGGACGGAATTCAGATGAGGGTTGCTCCTGCCACTTCTTCTGAAAGTTCAGAGTTTTCTTTGCCCTTCTTCCTGCAAGATGAAATGGCTTAGTCCCTGCCTGGCCCTTATTCTGACTTAACAGGGTGAGCTTTGTGTTCTCGTACCATTACCAAGCCAGCAATATTGCCCTTTCCCTGATGTTGTAATTTGGACATCCTCAATACATCTTCATTGATCCTGTTGAAGCGAGCAGCAAGGTGTGTGTCTGCAGTATTGCAGTGGCAGAATTATGAGATGCAAATGACCTCTTCCCACTAAATCTTTCTTCTTGATGTGACTATACATTTGTACTGCTTTTGTAGTGGAATTTATTCCCTCTTCATCCACAGATCCAAAAGGTGAGAAAGCTAGTCTGTGGCAGTGGGTCCCGTGGTCGACTCCATTCAGGTAATGCTGTTCTTCGTCTCTGACGAAGAGTCAAGGACATGATTCTTGTCTTAGAAGAGGGGGCGGAAGGTGATATCAGAGAGACCAGGGCCAGTCCAAGATCTCCTGGCACCTGAGGTGGCATGCCTCTCCCTACCCAGTGGTGCACCAGCTGCCACCTTGGAGGAAGAGGAAGTTTGGAGGAGAGGAGAGTGGTGGACTAAAGAATGTCCTCTATATTTCCTCTTCTGTTTAGTTCCTCTCTTTTCAAATCCAGGGAATGGATGAGAGGAGGAGGCATAGGCAGTGTCCTGCTAATCTGTCAGTTGAGCTGGCCAGACAGCCGTAAGCATACTTCGACCCTTTCAGAAACTCACCAGAATGGGTTAACCTACCCCCTTTCCAGCATTTCTTTTTCATATCTAGGGATGAGGAAATGAGGCAGCTGGGGCTGTTTTGCTCATTTCACCACCTTCTCCATTCAGATTGCTAGTCAATCCAGCCTAGTTCAGTGGTTTTCAATCTTTCTAGCTTCAGGAAGCCTTCAGTGCTTATCTGCCAAAGAACCCCTGTGCATCTGTGTATTGCAGAGGATTCTGGGATGTGTCCGAGGGTGCATGCTTCATCCATACAAGTTGTACTGCTTAAGCCTGTTGGTCCTCCCTGTTGCTGTACTTTCTGTGCTGAGAGCGCACCATAGACTCCACCCAGTATTCTCTTGTTTTTGAACATGGCAGAGAAAATGGAGATGGAAATGCCTTGCAGAAAAGCCTGTCCATCATTACTCAACATCTCACTGAAGAACCACTAGTGAGCTTCTGAGGAATGCCCAGTGTTCCTTGGAGTGCACTTTGAAAACCAATGCCCCTGTAGATTATAGTGCACAGATTTTAAAAAAGTCAATCTGTTTTCCCCCCCCCCATCCCCAGGGTTATCGTCCTGGATCCAAACAAGGGACCCTCAGTAACCACAGAAGCTAGCACCTAAACTTTTGCTATGGTACCCAGTCTCTTCTTCATCTACCTTGTTAAAATGGAATTTACAACAGTCCTCAAACGACCTTCTTGCAGGGATTCTGAAAGTAAAGCAACAGCATAAGGAGACTATTTTTCATGTCTGCTCAAATGCGCCTCGTACATCCATTTCATACAGTAGGAACTTAGAAGCAAGAGTCCAAACGCCTAATTTATTTTCCAAAATGGGATTGCTTTTCAAAACATGATCTTTCAGTTATGCTTATTCTCCACCCACGGCATCCCCAATCCCTGTGCATCCAGTGCATGTCTCAGTCTACAAAATGATGTATTTCTGTTTTTCCCTTCCCCGCACCTTGCATAACAGAATATTAGTGGGGGGGGATATTCATGTAGCCTTTTCATTTTTTCTTTCACGGCCAGCATGGATGAACTTTTCTATGTGGGTACAAGCAATGTGCTTGGGAAAGTGGGATTGTATCCTCTCATCAGGGATGCAAGACCTCTGGGCCCTACTTGCCATAAGGGATGCAAGATGGCCAGGGCCAGCACTGGCCAGGGCTAATCAAAGACCTGAAGTGACATGCCAAATGCCACCCACCCCTCCTTGCACAGTGAAAAAGAAGAGGGCAGTGGAGTGGAACAGTAAATGTGGAAGAGACCTCTTGCCCACCACTCTCCTCTCCTCCACACTTTCATTTCCCGTCTTCCTTCTCAAATCCAGGGGGAGTTGGAGGAGAAACAGTTAGGCAGGTAGTGGGTGCCCCTGCCAATCTGTCACCTGGATTTTTATGGCTGATGGCTAGTGACTATGCAGTTCAGGCCTGCACATTTTTCACAAGTAGGCCCAAGGAAAAGCTATGTCCCCTGCATGGCCATCTGGCCATAGGGGGAGCAAAGTCAAGAAAGATGCACTTGGAAACTGTGACTGTGATCGCCGCCTCCCCCCCCCCCCCGCGAGCACACAGACTTTATGTGTATAGAAGTTTATCCAGATCTGCACTCATTTACTTTCTGTCATGCAACACCCTCATTCCAGTCCATACTGGCAGGAGACTTTCCTTACCCTTCAGATCTGACAGGGTGACATCTCATTTTTTTTCTGTGTTTGTTCTCAAGAGCTGAGCTGAAGCATGCAAGGATTGATGCTTTGTGCAAAAAAATCCCCAAACTTTAAAAAAAATATCTAAAAGCAGTCTGAAGGGTAAAAACATAAACCATATGTTAGAACTTAATGAACACAGTTTTATAGAGAGATGTGAGAAAAATGTTGTATATTTTTGCTAGCAAACGCCCCAAGTTGTATGCAAACAATCCAGTCCATAGTGGAAATTGTACCAGTGCAATGGGAAGAGGGGTGCTGTTTAGGGCCAGCTGAAGACCCTGTCACACACATGAGGTAGCATACCAACTGCCACCCCCAGAATCCAGCAGCAGGTTGGCTGCTGTTCTGACACTCCTCCACCCATTCTCTGATTTAAAATGGAAATGGAGAACAGAGTGAAAGTGTGGAGGAGGGGAGAATGATGGGCCAGGCAGAGTGTTGGAGATGCACTAGCCCAACATTCTACTCTGTGTCTTCTGCTCTGCTCCCCTCTTGCTTCTCAAACCCAGGAAGTAGCAAGGGGCAAGTGGTGGCATCCTCCTCCAGTCTACTGGCTAAAACAACTTCATGAATGGGTTAGCCCTGCACTGAAGCTGATGTAGCTCCTGGAATCCTCTGAGCAATGTGTAAGTTGTGCCCTACCACAGCAAAACCACTTTGCCATTTTGGCTATGTTTGGGTTTGTGTGTGTCTCGAAAGCAGTACAGGCTCTTTAGTTCTTAGCTCTACAGCTTTCTACTCTCTGATTTTGCATCCTGATCCAGGCACATCCAGGCACTTCCAAGCACCCCAATATCCATGCAGGACTTCCCTATTCATTTTAATGGAGACACTTGGTTTGTGTATGTGTTTTGATGACTTCATGGAATCAAGTGGACACATCTGCATAGACCAAGGCTCTGTAGTAAGGGCGCAATCCTAAACTGAGTTAGGCCGACATAAACTAAGACAGCAAAGTTTGGCCAGCACAAGGGACACTGTAAAGTATGTTTGGACCACTCCTGGAGTCAGAGAGGCCAGCACATAGACGTGAGCCATCCTTCCTGACACCATGAATGGTCCAAATACACTTTATGGTGGCCCTTGTGCTGGCCAAACTTTGCTGGTTTAGCTTATGCCGGCCTAACTCCAGTTTAGGATTGTACTCTCACTGAAGTTCTAGATGTCAATAATGAAAACATCCTGCAGTGACTCCACTGCACTCCACTTCCAATGTGTAAGGATAGAGATTGGGGTGGGGATGTACTTGGAAATTCCACCGAAATACATAATGCCAATTACTTGCTTTGGGAACTTGAGGTTGAAACCCCATTCATGCTGCAGAGCCTCAAGTTTAAGCCCAAGTTATTAAAAAATAGGAATGGAAGACCAGCACCAAACGAGTCGAGGAATGAGAGCAGATTCCTGGAGCCCATGTCAGGAAATGACTTGTGATGAAGAAATGCTGCTCAGTCCACCTTCACAGGGAGCTCAGTTTATTCTGTCCTGTCACCAGATAATGCTTTGTCAGTCCAGGAGACAGCAGAAAGCAGTTATCTTGTGACAGCCTTGCATATGAACTGAGTTGTTCCTCAAGAAAGGCTTCAGCCTGAAACATGTCAGGCTACAGTAGTTTTTTATAATTGTAATAGACTGATTCCTGGCAGCTGGGTTGTGGTCCTTTTTTCTCAGCTGAATCCACCACTCCAGTGTGGGGCTCAAGAAGCAGCTGCGATATTGGGATTTGGGATTCAGAGCACATTTGTGCCTTGTGCCTTGGTGGGAAATGGCATAGAAGGCACAAGTGGGTTGAGCTTCTGGTCTTCTATACAAGCCATCCTGGCCAAAGCTGCTCCAGGGGCCAAGCAAATTGCATGTGTGTATATGTGTGTGTGTATGTGGGGGGGGGTAATACCTTTGCCTCCAGTATGGTCCCAATTCAGAGTAGGCCCTCATAGCTACTTCTTGCCCAAGGAGGAAAGCTGCCACTAGTGCTGAAAGAAGCTCCTGAAGCAAATAGGCACTGCAGGACTTGGTGTTGTTCCCCTTCCTCTGTGCTTCTGTTTACATTTTAAATAAGCAGACACACAGGGCCAAATAATGCCATGTTTTGTTTGGCCTTAAGGCATTCCCTTTGTCAGGGAATATGCAGAAGTCTGGGCAGAGAAAAGATCTCTCATTTGGTCACATCATGCCACATAGAATGATCCGGCATTAAATCATAGTATACTACGTTGTTGAATGTTGAATGCACATTGAAGAAGATATTGCTCTTTAAAAAACAACAGCGAAATGTTCTCACTTCTCAGGTTGATATTGTCTGGCTTTGCAGTTGCATACTTATTTTGGGCAGGCTTTGTGCATGACATGTGCACATCATGTTCACCTTGAATGTTTCTCTCTTTTCCCTTCTCTACAGTGTGATATTGCTCCTTTTCTGCATTGCCAGTTATTTGTATGTTGTCTTCATGTTCTGCTCCTTTTCTGCATTGTCATTTTTTAGCAATTCTTAAGAACACAAATTAAAATTTAAGAAGTTATACATGAGCTTATTCTGTGAGTGACTTTTTTCTGTTTGGCTTTTTGCAAAATATATCTCATGCCAAGGGATGGGTTTGAACTGAGAAGTCTTTTATAATGCAAGGATTCATTGCATGTGAATGAACACATCGCACATACACATCCATAGGATCCCTTCTCAGTAGGAGTTCCAATGTCAGGGTTTTGCCCTCACGGCCACACTGTCCCAAAATGTGCATCTTTACTTTTCCTGATTGAAACACATGGATCCATGATGGAGAAAGCCAAGTGGGGCGCTAGAGGACCCCATTAGCATGAGGCCTGCTCCAAGGAAGTTTGCTTACAATTTTCATCTGTAAAACCTCATCCTGATTTTCTTTTTGGTCATACTTGAGTGTGATGGAAAGATTGAGAATTTGGCAATCATGGACAGGCAGACAGGCATTGCTGGCTTGCTTGAGTTACTGGGAAACAAAGGGAACTCAATACCTTATCACCTTCAGACCGTGAGGAGGAAGATTCTGGGATTTTACATTGGGTAGAGTATCTGCCTTGTATGCACAAGGCCCACACAACTCCCTTATGTGACAAAAAGTAGAGTTCCTTAACGCAAAACTGACCAATGACTAATTGTTTTGAGAGCAAACTGATTGTTCTGAGAGCAAAAAGTGTTATTATGACACATCAAGGAACTAATAAGGTGAATATGAGTCAGCCCTCATTTCCCTGTATCAGAGCTAATTCTAGAACTCTTAGGGTCTGATCCTATTGGGCATAGCGCAGGTGGTATGAGTGTACTACCCATGCCACTTTTGCACAAATTGCCATAAAGCGCCTACAAGCACAGGTGGTAAGCCATTACCACTGGTGCTGGGGTGACACCATGGTGACCCCATCCGCATGTGGCCTGAAGGGAGCTTTACAAGCCAGTGAGTGGTAAGTCCACCCATCACTGGCCTTGTGACCTTTCTGTGGGAGAGTGGGAGAGTGTTCCAAAGTGGGGGAGGTGAGGAGTGGAGGTGGGACTGGCGGTGACTCTTGCCACTGGAGCCTGACCTCCATGTAGGGCCCCACGGCTTTACACAGAGGTCCTCGGCTCTGCACCGGCTAAATAGCCAGCACAAAGGTGAGTAGACCACTTGCCCTATCCTGCACCCTTACCACAGGAAAAGGGGATGAACCTTCCCTTCTCTTGAGGAGTGTCCCATGGCTGCCTGGCTGCCATGGAATGCAGCGGTAGCCACCTGGCTACCTCTGTGCTCCCGGGCTGTCGGGCAGCTTAGGGTTGGGTTGTTATTCAGTTGTATGAGTGTCATCAAGTTGGCCACTGGTTTTTTGTTGGTTACTGAATTGGGTGACCTGTACTGTTATATATCAAAATAACTAAATAGCCAATGTTAATGGGGTTACACCAACCCTAGTGATGCCACTGCATTTAGGCTGTGCATACAATATTGTGCGATTAATTTATTTAATTTATTACAATATTGTAATTTATTCTGTATGGTCTGGTGCAAGAGGAAGGTCCATCATGGGGGTGGCGCAATGAGCTCTTGCAAGCATGTGGCAGAAACCCTAGTGATGCCTCTGCCCTAGTGCGCAGGGGGTAGGGCTGCAGGAGCCTGTCAGTGTGGGAATGGGATTTACCAGCTGTGGGGAAGGGAGTGCATCATATAATGACAATCACAGCATTGCAACTGAAGAGCCAAGGGCAAAGAGACAGGAATTTCCAATTGTTATGGCAACCAGCTAGGCAATGCGATAAGGGGTTACCCAAGGGCAGAAGCCTGAGCAAGGCCAAAGGC
>JAJKFI010000087.1:52619-75038 GCA_029204185.1 Lerista edwardsae
GTGTGTGTGTGAGCACCAAAGTAATGCAGCATAAACAGTATGGGACACAAAAATATGAACACGCTATAGTAAGTCTCCTAAAACACCTCCATAAGGGGGGTTACAAGGTATCAAAGGAAAAGGCTCAAATGGTGCAACAGAAGGTTTTTTACCTCAGATTTACTTTAAACACCCCTCTAACTCCACGATGAAAGGGACCATACCAAGTTGTATTAGTAACACCTACAGCAGTGAAGTGTTTTCAGGTAAAAAAAATAGATCCATTGCAGCAACATGAAGAAAGTAAGACCACCCGTGACACTGCCAGCCGAGGACAATTCCAGACAAGCTCAATGGACAGCAGAACCCACGGGAGACTTGAGCCTAAGACTGACCAAGGAAAAAAATCCCAAAGAAACCACCGAGCGCAGTTTCAGAAGAAAGGACGACCAGAGACCAGGAAGTCGAGGGAGAGCCCCTGGTGCCCAATTGGATGCAGGCGTAAGCGAAAAAAAAGACCAAAGAGGAATAGTAGACTGTGTTTTAACTCCACTCCCATTAATGTCTTTCACATATCAAAAATTTGATTTTGTAAGAAAAATTGTGGTCATAGTTCCCAGGTGCAACATGGGTCAGGAACTTAATAGTAGGAACTATTATTTTCATAGTAGTCATGATTGTGTTAAAATGCTTTTGCCAATGTATGCCATCGCTTATGCAAACATTTATGCACATCTTTAAGAAGAAAAAAGCCTATACGCATTGCTTTGCTGACACCTACTGGTTGGAATCATAATTGGAAATAAAAGGAGGGAGTGAAGAGCCAAGGGCAAAGAGACAGGAATTTCCAATTGTTATGGCAACCAGCTAGGTGCCACGTAGGCAGCACAACGCAGGAAACACCCTAAAGAATGCTATAAAATGAAACAAAGTTTTGTTCGGGGCCATCCTTGCCTTGTTGGGGGCAGGGGTGGACCTCAGGCTGAGTAAAGTTTTTCTCTAAACCTCACTCTGTGTCTGAGCGTTTTCTATCTGGACCACGATTACGGTAACACAACCAAGAAACACGGGGCAGAAAGGCCAACCTCAGTGCCAGCTGCTTTGCAGACCACTTGCTCATGGAGTGTATTGATAGCAGTTTGCCAGTCCGTGATGAACAGTGTGGCATTGCATTTGCATTTAAAGTCAGAAAAATTTCTACAAGTCCAGATCTTTAAAAAGATGGGAAGAAGGAAGTAACAGTGGTCTGTAGTAGTTTGGCAGCAAAGACAAGATGCGCTCCAGAGCCCTGGTCTTTTCACGTTCCACTCAGGAAGTTCTGAAAGACAAATGCTTTCTTACCAAAACGGTCTACTATTCACGTTGGTTCAGCTCTTCCTCAGCTTTGCAAATCATGACAATTTCTCTTTTCTGTTTCCCTTTGCAACTTTAGTTCATCCCCCTCTTCAGTGATAGTCAACGGAACGACACTCAACATTTAATTAATTGAATTAAGTCTTGATAGTTGTAAACAAAAGCGGGTGAATTGTATTAATTGGGAGAAAACTAAGCGACCAGTGGCACTAGACGGGGGTGGGAGGGAATGCACTGTGGCATTAAAAGCGGAACTGCACTCTTAATTAATTGATTTGCAACAAACTCCCTTTTGCATAATTATGCACTGCACAGCACTGTCAGTGCAATTAGCTCCCACTTGTCACTTAATATCAAGCTGTGTGGTTCAGGTGCGCACGTAAAGCTGGCTACACTGGAAATGCAAAGCCATCCCATTCCAGTCCAGGAACAGAGAATTAGTAGATGATTTAGCAGTTGGAGAGTATTGGCCTTGTTTACCTTCATGCCAACTTTGATGTGCCCACATGAGAAAATTAGGTTGGAGGATGGACTAAACTGATGATGGTGTTTTGGAAATACTCTCATTGCATTTAGTCCCGTTATAACATTTTCTCCCACAAGGTGAGTTCTGAGGAACTCTTATTTCCTCAGTTTTTCATGCTGATCAATGTGCATGAGGAACAATTATTTGTTAGCATTAATTGGCTGGTGCTTATGCCATCACCCCCATAATTTTCCCAGCCCCCAAATCCACCATGCATGCAATGGACTTTTCAGCCTTTGCATTCTCTCTCATGCTCCCTTAAAATAAACCCCTGAAGGTCAGGGTTTTTCCAGAGTGGTTTTTCATGTAACACAAGGAGTTGCAACAAAAGGGAACACCTTAGCACCCCTCCACGTGTGCCTTTTGCACATAGATAAATGTGCTTTAATCCATGCAAGGTCTCTTGTCCGAACAAAGTGATTTTTGTTTTCTTATTTAACAAAATTACTGCCTTGCCCTGGATAACCAGAAGTCAAACTACGAGTAATTACAACAGCAGCAGCAACAACAACAGAACAACTTAATAGAAACAAGAGGGTCAGGCACATTTTTTTTCAGATACATTCACCATTAGCAAGAGGAGTATATGGATGGAGGGGGGAATCAAACACTGCAGGCTTTTTAATTACCTTTTTTCTTTCAGCTGTTTTGAAGATAAGATGGGAATTCTAAGTGGGGCAGCCATGTTTCAATCAGCAGTTTATCTGCCCAGTTTTCTCCCAAGACTAGTTGGAGAAAATGCAAATAATTTACAAAGCTGTTAAATTGGGTTCACGACTCCTGGTCCAGGTTGTGTGGTATGAAGAAGATGAAAGAGGACAGGGAGAAAACAGCGGCATAGAAATCATGAGGCTGTTGGGGCTTCTCCTGCAAAGCTCCCTTTGGAGTTCTTCAAAGGGAATTTTTATCCCCTAAAGCAGTGGTGTTCAAATTGCCAAGCACTGGAACCTACCTCAAACCACAGATTGTAACATGGGCCAAACCTTCAAGGAATGGTGGGCAAGGGAGTAGCCACACTGTCGTGGGCCAAATTCCTCCTCTACTTTTCCTGCCTAGTGATAGCCAATCAGCATGCACTAGTTCTAGTTCATTCTGTCTTTTTGTTTGTTCCATTGTTTTGTTTGTTTGTTTGTTTGTTCCGTGAGAGGATCAACAGCAGAAAACCACTTCATCTGTTTGTCCATGAGGAGAATCCATAGCCTAGGCCAGGGGTCAGGGAACTTTTTTACCTTTTACCCCAAAATATATTTAGATACGCCGATGTTACCCCCTTGACGTTACCCCCCCCCACCAGAACAAAAGAAAAAAATTACATATTGGAACCCATTGCTTTTTATTTGATTAATTAATGAGCTTAATTAATGCTATGTAAATATGAAGTTGTAAAGAGTTGGGTACACCTGCAGACCTTGAGAGAATAGAATTCAACCCTTCTGGGTTACAACAAGTCTTTTTGACAACAGGTTTAGGTGCTTGGACTTAAGATTTCTCTCTATAATGAATTCAGATTGGGGCTGGCTGGCTGGCTGGCTCTCTCTCTCTCTCTCTTGCTTGCTCTCTCTCTCACTCACACACACCAGCAACAGCAGTTCTGATTTTGTTTTTGTTTTCTGCTGTTCGCCTTGCCTCGTTGCCTCCTGCCTCTCTTTGTGTCCCTGACTCTCTGCGCAGGTGCAGGCACCCCAGCCCTCCCTCCGCTCGCTCGCTCGCTCGCCCGTCCCACTCCTTGGGACAGCAAGACAAGGCAAACCCAGGGAGAGCCCTAGCTGCTCACAAGCAAAGAGGCACGTCCACAGAAGTCCTCTCAACACGCACACACACGCACGTGCACGCCTGCGGGCACATGCGCGTGCGCACACACACACACCTCAGCCGCTCACCAGAGCCTCCCCCACGCCTGCATGTCTCGTGTCCCTTGTGTCCTCTTGGGTGGCGGTGACTGCAGCAGCTCCTCAGCCTCCCCACCCGGAGCTGGTTCGGGCTCTTCCCTGGCATAGAGCACTGCCGACTCCACGGCTGCCTGAGTGCCAGCCAGGAGCGGGGCTGCGCCGGCCTCGCTGCCCGGAATAGGCTTGGCCTCGCTGGCTCCCCCATCACCCGGCACCACCGCAGTTGCAGCCACGGCCACCATTTTCTCTGCTGTTGCTTCCTTCTCCCTCTACCAGCAGCAGGATCAATTACCACGGCCTTCTTCGCCGCCTGGGAAGGGAGGGGGACGCTGCCTATTGGGGGCCAAATACCTTGCCGCTTCTAATCTCCTATTGGAAGCAAGGTAAATCCATCAAACATGAGAGGAACTTCCCACTGGTCAGAAGAGAGAATGTTGGTCATGAAGGAAGGATGAGGGAAAAGGGGGCGGGGAATACTCCTATCTGTCCATTACCCCCAGGAATTTCATTTTTACCCAATTTGGGGTAATTTACCCCTGTTCCCTGACCACTGGCCTAGGCATAGGACAGATACTTCTTCACATAAATTCCAGGTTCAAACTCAGGTGCAACCAGATGCGGAGGGACGGTGTAGCAGGGGGTGACATATGCAATGGGTGCTGGCAGTGGCACAGGTGCCACTGCACAGAACAACCCCTGCATTTTTCGCCCCCCCTTGCGCTCTTATTGCTCCTTAATGAAGCTATTCCAGGTGCAGGAAGGCATGGCTGGGCGATGCACAGGGGTGGGGCACCCTGCTGGGGGCACGGTGATGTCACCCCGCCCCCGGGCATGCTCGGAGCCAGGAACGGCTCTGGGTACAACCTCCAACATCTCTAAGTAGGGTTGCCTGAAATCCTGGAGAGCTATTTCCAGCTCAGAGTTAATACTGAGCTGGAGGAACCAGCAGTTTCCTATGTTAAAAGTATCTGCTACTTTACCTGGCTGCCTGGCTGGCCCCTACAGGTGTATCTGATGTTGTATTTAGGCCTGGAAGATCCACATCCAAATCCCCACTCTTCCACAAAGCTTCCTGGGTGACCTTGGGCCAGTCGCTATCTCTTAGCATCACCTACCTCACAGGGTTGTTGTGAGAACAAAAGGAATGAAAAAATCATGTACCTAGCACTGAACTCCTTGGGGGAAGGATGGTATAAAAATGAGGAAAAAATAGGTTTTTCAATACATACAAAAGGGAGCTTTAGGTGAACAGCCCCCTTCCCTGCAATTAAAGGAAATTCCCTAATGTTCCCCAGAGGGGAGGGGCCAGGACATGAGAGCTCTGTGAGCATGCACATCTCTTTACTGTGCAAGGCTAGTTGGATAAGTATTGTCTGAACCAGCACCATCGAACCAGCACTCCCACTGCAGCTGGAAGGAGAACCCCTCCTCAGCCCCCTTGCCCAACCCATTGAAACTGAGAGCCAGCTCTCCCTGAACTAATTCTTCTAGTAATAGGTTTGCATCTCCTAGTATAGCATGGCCCTAAATCTTGGTACAACAGCCGTTGCCATGTGACTGTTTCCATTGTTGGGCTGACCTCAAACTTTTTTTAGAGTTTGCACAAATATGACTGTTTCACCTTCTGACTCACAGGAAGCCAATGTGTCATCTGAGGTCCTTGTCCATCACCAGAGTCCCTGGTCTACAGTATCGGAGGCTTTTTTTATATGATGTCTTTCTTGTTGGACAGTCTGGGTTCTGCTTTTATTGCCTTACCTCCTATCTTATTGGAAAATCAATGTGATTCTGGTTTCTTCTTGTTGACGTGACTATAAATAAAACGCCTATTCTGTGCGCTTCTTTCTGTCTTCAATTGATTTACTTCTTCGTCATGGCTCCACTTGTGAGCGTTCGCACGATGTTGGCCCAAACAATGTTCTTGCTGGAGCTGACTTGTAGTTCTGAACAGTAATGACCAGAAGTGATCCAGCCACTGGCACTGAGAAGCTGCCTGATGTCAACATCCAGGGTGGATCTGTGGACAGCCCTTTTTCAGAGCTGTTATCTCTGCTTATATCGGCCTAACAAAATGCCCATCATTATGACAGTGGAATGTGCAAAGGAAGAATGCTTTCATTGTGCAGGTGAAAAAGCAATGATAGAAAATTACTGGTGGAGAGACAACATCTGAGGCAAGACCTACTATCAGTGCAGTGTCTGCTGGTGAAAGTGCAAATAGATGTAACATTTTTAGAGTGGCAGACGTGGTTTGAATACGCCTTCCCTGCTCTCACAACACATCTATATCTGTCCTAGGCGGTCTCTGCAAAAAGCAATTGTGCTCCAGTTTGAACCAGGAACAAGGTGATTTGGGCGGGTGCCATTTGGCTAGTATCCATGACATCCCTGATAGCCCTCCACTCCCTTGCCAGTCCACAGCACAGTTTTGCAACTGCTTTTTGTGAATTGAGAGAGAGAGCTAAGGTGAAATACAAACATACACAGATTTCAACACAGGTGTGATGCTTTAAAATACTGTTTAAAACGACATGCAGCAGCATGAATGGATGGATAAGATAGGCTTGTTCCAGCATCTAACTTGCTGGAATGTGTATATGTAACAAGTTAGGAATCTGGGTTCATATTGCAAGTGAAGGCTATTAGGAATGGTCTGTCCATTTTCTGTCCCACAGTCTTGTCCAATGGTCTTACATTTTCAAATATTTCCTCAGACAGAAATGAGAGGTCTAGCAGTAGTATAGCTGGAGAGGGGTCAAAACGCTAAGTATCAATGGCGTGGCAACACACCATGTAACCAGTCCCACCCCCTCACTTCCAGAGCCATACAGGCAGCAAGAGAATCGCACCATTATACTTAGTATTTTAACCTCCCCTCCAGCTACACTGAAATCTAAAACTAATAATTGAGCTAGAAAAGAAACCTCTATGGAGTACACAGCAGCTATGCATTTAACAAAAGGCATCATATCTCCTACCTTGGAATTTTGCATCTCAAATTTGCAAATTATTAAAATGACACACACACACACACACAGAGGATAAGACGCAAGCTTCCTTCATCATGAATACGTGATGGGTCCTGTTCATCCAAGTAGCTATAAAGGCATCACCTTATTTCCGCTTCCCTCCGCTGCTGAGATCAGACCACCAGTAATGCTGATCACATCTGGTGTCACTTCCTGTGATGCTCACTATCTACAGCCACATCCAGTGGTGGGATTCAGGGGGGGTCGCCCAGGTTCTATAGAACCGGTTGTTAAATGGCCGGGCCCCGCCCACTCGCTTACCTCGGCTGGCTTCGGGGTTTTTTTTGGCTCTGGCTATGATGTCATAGAACCGGTTGTTAATTTATTTGAATCCCACCACTGGCCACATCTCATGGTGTGCAGCAAGCAGTGGCAGAACTGATTTGAGGACAGAACATTTGGCCAATGTGATCAAGCAAGACTGAACAAGACACCAAGAGGAATCAGGTGACCTGAGGAACCAATAGGGTCTGGGCTTTGCTCCCCAGCCTGAGTTTCTGTTCTGAAAGAGGAGGTGCCTTGCCTTACCCCGCCCCCTTGTCTGCTTGCTTTGGAACCTCACCACTGACCTGTTTTCTTGTGCCAGTTGCCTCAGACCACACTGGACCCTGACACTCGCTCACACTGGGGCCATGAATGGGTGTTTCTCCACATCTTGGAACTTAATTGCCTAATGAACAAGGCCAGAAGTACAGTCCTTTTTCTCACTTGCCCACAGCTAATTCCAAAGACCAAAGACACTTACAGCCTTGTTCAAAAAGACATACATGATGGGGCTGTACACTGTGGCTGTCTTACCGAAGTATGATGGCAGAGAAGCCAAAGCCGGATGGATGAACTGATCTTTGTTGACGGCGATCACCATGGCAAAGCTGGCATAGGGCAGCCAGCAAACAAGAAAGGCCACCACCATCGCAATGGCATCCCTGGCACTTCCCTCTCTCCTCGCCCTGCTATTTCCAGTCCTTTTTGTTGGTCTGCTACCTACAAGGAGATTCAGGAATTACAGTCTATTTATCAAGGAACCTCTTACCTCTTACGTACAATAATGCCCTTGGAATGGCACAGAAAGAGGGAAAGGCAAATTGCATTCCCTATATGTTTTCCTTCTTGAATCCTTAACTACTCCATAAAAAAGGGTTGATGCCACTATGCCATACTCACTGACCATGAATCTCATCCTGCTAGCTCAGATTAGGTTTCATCTCTGCTAATATCCTATTTCCAGCAACTGTAGAATCATCTTAATTCGTCCTTCTGCCATTTGGGGAATTTAGGGCTCCTTCAGATGCCCATTCATCACTCATTGACTATTGTGTCAACTGATGACTTACATGTACGAGTCAGCCAAGACAGATTAATCACCACAGATAGAATTTGTATTTTCAGTGATATGAAGACAGGATGAATGTGGCAATGTTGATCAGCCTTAAATTACTGCACTGTAGTCACCTGTATTCTTCATCCACATGAGATAGCTTTTTAGTGGGCTAGAATGAATCTTCCATACAGGTGTAGGATGTTGGGCAAGGCAGCTGAGTGTCCTCGTCATCCACTCCTTGAATTCCGAGTGATCTTGAAACCTGGTGCCCAATTTCACCCACAAAAGGTGAATCCTTTTCTAAAACTGCACAAGAACTGCAGCAAGCAAGGTACACCTGGGCTAGAAACTTTGTTAACATGCATGCACACCACACAACCACACTGGTACTCACAGCTCACAGTGTCCTGAGTAAGTTGGCATAGGAGAAGAGGATAGTGCTGAGAGGCATTGCAAAGCAGGTCACAACCAAGGCCAAAATGTAGCTGTTACTGCTGCTGCCACCTGAGTACCAGTCAGCTCAAGAGGAAGTTCTCAAGCCTAGGAAGCAAGAAAGTAAAAAATGCATTCAGAGGAATGGACAAAGGGAGAGAGTCAGGGAGGGAATCTGTAGTGTAGAGCAATCAGATGTTGATGAGAATATTATGTTTCAATCATCCTATTCTTAAAAGCCTGACCTCAAAAATTCTATCTAGAAGTGGCCAATGCATCACTTGAGATAGACTGCACAATGTGATGGTGTCGTGTCATGCCTTTCGTTATAGAATTCAGTACATTACAGAGGAGAGGAGGAGATCTAGATCACTACTTTTGCTGCGCTCAAACATTTTTCTTAACATTTCTTCTGCTGCCTCCTAATGGGCTTTAGGATACAGCCTGCTATGTCTGCCTTACTATGTTGGCTTTACTTAGGTTCGGGCTGTATGTGTGGCCATCGTTAAACTCAAAAGGCAACATGGACCAATCTTACCTGTTAAGGAAACCATGAAACCTTCAAACTTGCATGCTGTTTGGCCAAATATGAAGAAGCCATTGACATTGTTGGCAAAGCTGATGGTGCTTCCAAAATGGTGACCAGGAGGTCAGCCACAACCAGGTCCACCAGGATGTAGTTTAAAGGGAAATGGAGCTTCTTGTATCAGATGGAGACCACAATGACCAAACTATGCAGCAGGGCTCACCTGAGATCTCCACCATCCCCATGAGCACAGCCACTGAAGTATAGATGTTCCATGGAGCCAAATCTGTCTGCTGTGGCCCATCAATTGGTCAAGGGGTTCCATTTTTCACGTTAATCTGCGTGGCAAGAAGCTTGCATTTCTGCTTCAAGTCATTTGCAGACTTACGCTGGCCAAGACGCAGCAGCCAAGCAACCTCAGAAAGCTGCATGCCACCTTTATAAAACCACAGGTGCTTTGGGAACCCAAAGATGATCCTGGTATTAAAACCCCTAAGCTTTCTTGAGCACAGGTCTGAATAAGCAGCTCTTCACTCAAAAGCAGATCAAGTTAAGTGTTGCTTACCATCTCAATTTGTGAAAGTCGGCCCATTTAATTGAGTGAGAATTGTGATGGCTCAGAGTTTACTTAGTTAAACTGGCTGAGAAAAAAGGTAAACATGTGATTATCCATATCCTGTGTGATGATCCTAGGCATTCATTCTACTGCATTGCTGACAGCAGTATTTCAGGAGACTGACAGATATGAATATTGAAGTTGTTTTTTTCACACGTGATGCTAAAAAAATGCCTTGGTGCTTCTCTCAATTACCTGTGACAGGTGTTAATAATGATGGACTCTCTCTCTCTTTCTCTCCCCGCCCCCCACACGGACCTGTTCACAAACTGCTTTCATCGTCAGTGGCTCTGCTTTTTATCCTGCTGAAGTGCTGTTGGCGGGACAGAACGTTTGTAGTAGCAGCACCCAAATTGTGGGACTCCCCCTGTATGAGGTCCAGTTGGCCCTGTCACTGCTGGTCTTCAAGTGGACAATGAAGACTCTAGGGTCCTCTCCAAAGCCTGAGTCTTTTGCATGACTCAGGGCGCCAGGGCAATTTTATCCAATGTTCCTCCGGCTCATCCTCTCTATTAGAAGGGTGTAAGATGGCAGACTTGCCCTTAAACTCCATCATTAGGAGTTTACAATTTACCATTATTGGCCAGACTGGGCTACTACCTGAATCATGGAAAAATGCTATCCTGATTCCCATTTATAAAAAAGGCTCCCAACTTGATCCTGCCAACTATAGACCAATCACGCTTCTATCTTCTACAGGCAAACTCTTCATGAAGCACCTCCTTGGTAAACTCTCTGCCTGGATTTTTTTCTCAAAATCTACTAGGCCCAGATTAGCTTCCATAAAGGGGCATCAACCATTGACCATTGCATGACTTTAGTCCACCTAGCCAAAAAATACTCCAGGAACTCTAATGCCGAGCTCTACATCGCCTTTCTTGACCTGAAAGGGGCATTCAACTCAGTGGTCAAGGAGTTACTCTGGAAAAAATTTAACAAGTGGGGTATAGATCATTGACTTTTTCTAATTAAAAATTAGGCTTTATTAAAAGCCTTTATTCAGACTCTGTTTGTTAGATCCGCTGTGCCCCTTCAGGTTAATTGACCATCAAATCCCTGTTCAGAAGGGGCCAAGACAGGGCTGCCTTCTGTCTCTCACCCTGATCTCCCTCTTTTTAAATGATCTGGCCCCCTTTTTATCCCAGATTGATGGCCACCCCCCCCCAAAGATGGGGTCCACACACATCCCCCTCTCTTACTTTATGCAGATGAAGCAGTGTTGATTACCCATTTGCATGTAGATCTGTGTCGCCTTTAAACAGATGCCGGGACTATATGGTCATCAACCTAACCCTAAACTTTAAGAAATCCAAGGTCATGGTTTTTTCCAAGTCCTGGAGGCCGATTTTCCAAGACTTGTCACAAATTGCAGCATTGGAGGCACATCTGGGGAAGCCCACCTGTTGCCTGACGAGTGTGACTTGCAGAGACTCAAAAGCAAGGTCTACTAGCTCCATCCAGACCGGAACACCATAAAGGAGCTGTGGGATGACCTTTACATTGTTAAATTTTAGAGCGGCTGGGATGATGCTATGGCCTTGCTTGAAGAAAAAGCGAAGAATGGACTGAGAAGTGTGAGTAGCTAAATTGAGAGCTGACTTCCAATGGTGGGTCCATGAAAGATCATAATGGTTTCCATGCCTACTGTGAAAGGTACTTGAATGATTTAATTTGTTCAATAACCACCCCATTTAGCTCTTTAGCGGGTGCAGATCTGAGGAGCACATAAGGGAGGCTGGAGCCTCCCCTATGGTAAGGGAGTGCATGCTTCCTTGCTGCGGGGAGACTCTAGACTCCACCTACCGAGAGTTGGATATGGTGCTGGCCGGCTGGCCGTGCTATTCCAGCGCTGGGTAGGATTGCACCCTTAATGTCACCCCTTCCCAAGTCTCTTTGGGAAGATACTGAAAGATTCCATCCCATGATTGCAGTGGAGACTCCATCTCACACTCTCTTCCACTGCGCAACTTACACAGTAGCCCAAAACCTTTATCTGGACCTGGTATTAAAAAATAGATCTGAACTGAAAAAGTATCCCCTTATCCTGGGGAGACCTCCAGTCAGCTCCTAAGCTGCATTGGATGCAGCGCAGCACAGGCCATTTGGCCTGGCTGTGCCAGTGCAGCTTAGTACTGGGCTGATAACTATCATGGCTTTGAGCCACGGTTCTTGGCTCAAGGATCACACACAACATCACACTGCTGACGTGTGGTGCAAAGACTTATTTTGTCACAAGTAGAAGCATGAGAATGGTGATGCAGAAATTGTGAAGTATCTCAGAGAATATAGCCAATCCGAGGTGGTGGTGGTTGTTTTTAAATGCCAAGTGAGCAGCCATCATCTTGTCTTGTAGCAGAACATTTATAACATCCAAGACCACTTTTCCCCCTCTTTTTTATTTATTTGAGTGTCTGTTTATAAAGATTAAACAAATCTGACAAAAAAGTACACATAATACTGAAATACAAAATTTCTTTGTGGGGATGCAGATCCAGACAGTTTTCTGCAGCCGATACATGGTAGCAAAACATCAGTATCAAACATTTAACAAGTCTTTTGCATGACAACCACCCAACTGGCATGCAATTGTGTTTTGTAATATATATTTATATCTCGTATAATATATACATACGTATTTCCAAGTAAAAAAAGGCTTTGATACAAAATGAAAGAATCCGCATGGGTCATGTCTTATGGTAGGCATGAAAACCAGCAGAATGGCAGAAGATGTGCTTCGACAGATTGCAACATTGATAATAAGGTATCTTTGAGGAAAAAAAGGCATGTACCTTGGTGGTTCTATGGGCCCCTTCCCATATAATGGCATTACCTACACAGCTGGCCCAAGACCTCATGACACCTCTGTTATCTAATGACATGCAGCCTCCTCCACTCTTTCCTGCCCACTCCATGGATTTGGAAAGGAAGATGCAAATGGAGTGGAATTGGAATTGTGGAGGACAGGAGAATGGGGGCCTAGAGTGTCAAGATGCTCTAGCCTGCTACTTTCCTCCAGAACTTCCCTTCCACTACATTCCCCTCTGCCTTTCCAAATCCAGGTGGCAAGAGCAGCAACGGAGGCAAGTGACTATATGGAGGTGGATGGCAGGTATCCCGTTAATCCTCCACTTGAGACAACTACCTCTCTCAGCTTCATGGGTGGGCCAGCTCTTCTAAACAGGGATAATGTTTGTGTGGGGAAAAGTTCATGCACAACATCACACTGTTGATGTGTGGTGCAAAGACTTATTTTGTCACAAGTAGAAGCGTGAGAATGATGATGCAGAAATTGTGAAGTATCTCAAAGAATCCTGGGGCGTTTTCACATGAGATAGAAGTGGTTCTAAGTTCAGTTGAGTTTTGAATGCAACATCTACATGAACCAGAAAGCTCATCTCTGTAACAAATGCCTCTTTTCCGCTTTCTTGTCTGCATTCACAATGATAAGAAATTGCAAGAGAAGCACACAGGCAAGCTGAAACTCAGGGTGAAATCCCAATAGGTATCAGAATGGGGGTCTGAAACCTCAGCTCAAAATATCTTGCCATTTAAAGTGCCAAAATGCTAAGACAAGGAACCTGTCATAACTATCCAATGCTGTATTTCTCGAACTGTGGGTCAGGACCCACTAGCTCTGGTGGGTCATGGCAAGCTGGGAGCAGCCACCTTGGTAGCTGCATATTTTACTCTTGCTATATTCCTTCTGTAAGTATTCAAACTTAACAATTTTCAAGAGAGGGTTTTAAAATTTTGTTTTTAGTTCAGTGCTTGTACGTAATATTTTGTCCTAATCTTGCTTTCTGTCAGGGATGTTTCATGGTTGTGCAATTGTTGCAATCCAAGAATGCCAGTTTGCATTCCAGGAGCGTCATTTGATTATGTCACATTGATAGCACTTCCTGATTGATGATGGCACTTCCAGCCATGACATCACCTGCAGGTTAATGATATTACTTCCGGTGGGTCCTGACACAAGTACCATTCTAAAAAAGTGAGTCCTGGTCTAAAAAACCACTGATCTAATGCACACACTTTTGTGTAGTGCACTCTAAAGAGTATGTGAAACAACTTCACAAACGAAGGTTTCCTGGAAGTAATACTTCTTACAACAGTGGTTGTGGTGAGGAGAAATATCAGTAGATTTTTTGAAGAAAAAAATTGACTGATTGTAGAAACTAGATTTCTTAGAAGGTGAAGGTATAGTGATGACGGTTTAAAGGAAACTAGACAGATTTCCCTGTACTGTAATACAAAATGTTATAAGGAGATTTGGACCCCCGACTGCATTTTCTTCATTTTTTTTCCAGTGTGCTTCAGAAGCTAAGGAAGTTCCAAAAATTTGTCATTTTGCCATATGTTGTTGTGATCCTTTTCACAACAGGATCCACTTTTATCACTTCTTGTTGTTGTACTATCATTGCCCATCAGGGTAATGTGTGGACTGTGGCTTTGGCTATGGACTGGTATCCAATTTGGGTTTGAGTGTCTGCAGAGATTCAGGTGGAGCTGGCATACTATTTGAAAAGTCCAGACAAATGCATGAAAGAAAGAACAAAAGAAAAGAAAAACTAACCCAGAGAAACAGTTCACTCCCCTTTATCTAGGGAGTCTGAACTGTGTGAACAGCAGACTAATTTATGGATAAATGAAATATTTTTATCATCCTGTGCATCAGCTACAGATGGAAGTCAATGTTCATCTTTGAATGCTGCTGAAGGATGATCTACCTGCTGTTTGCTCTAACTCTGATGTAAACTCTCACTGACTCTGAGTTACAGAAAGGTCTCATCTAGACTTTCACCTAACAAAAGACTACAATAAATGCCAACTACTGGAGATGAGGGAGGGGGTAGTGCTGTTTTTGAAACCAGCAACTGAATTCACACAAAAAGGAAGGCTTCTGGTTTTGTACAAGTGTTAGCTGCACAGAGAGGAAAAGTGAGGTCCCCTTGGCTATTACAAAGCAATGGGAGGTTCTTTTGAGGAGGCTGTACCTCTGATCTCCAGGCACAGATGACCAGTGGGAAGCCTTAGATGATTCTCTGAGGGCCTCTTGCATTTTCTCCTAGTGGAGAGGAGGAGATGGAAGAAGGGACAAAGGAAGGAAGCAGTTTGCCTTGAGTAAGCTACACAGCCCTTGACATCTTGTGATACATTTAAGGTACGGATTGTGTAATAATTTGGGGGCAAAACTGGACCCCTCCTCACACTGAGAATGTAATAATCGGAAACATTAAATGCATAAAAAGACCCAGCCTCAAACAAATAACCAACCAATGATGGTGCCCACGGTCAATGCTTTTAGTTGAGCATTGAGAAATGCTTTGAGCTACAGATGTTAGAACAAAATTAAAACCCAGCTTGGGTATATTCATTGTGTATTCATATTGCCACTGATTTCACAAGGCAGCAAGAACAGAATTCAATATAGCAATTAGGTCATGATTTGAATGCATGCGGGCCTGTGAACTCTCCCAGCCTGCCCCCAAATTGATTTGCAATGAGAATGATTTCAAGGCATCCAAGAGAAATCTCTAGGACTGAAGCTTTCCAAACAACAGAAAATGCAACGTTGTTTGGGGTCACAAAGTTCCCTGCAAATTGACTGTAGCTCGGGGTTTGCCGTGACCAAGCCCCTCATTCTTGCTGACTTGGGATTCATCCCATTGAAGGAAAGTAAACAGTAGTTCCAAAGGCAAGAGTTGTTCCTTTGTCAGTTGGTGTGCTATATTCTCCCAGGTCCCCACGGCCTGTGTGTAAGGTCAATCGCTGAGGATGGCCCCTGGCAGCTCATTCGTGAGCGTGTGCCAGCGCTCAATTTTCTTATCCTTGTTTTTCAAGCAGTCAAACCAGTGCTTCAGCCTTTCCCCTTTGGCATTGATTCCAAGCACCACACCGCCTTAACACACAAAGGAGACAAATGGAGATAGTCAGCAACTTGGGGGGAGTGGCAGGAGTATAAACAGAATTGTCTGCAGCCCTGGAACAAGAAGGATCTGACTTCTGTAAAAGGCATGAAGGAAAATGAAACAAGAATCATGTACTTAAAAAACAGTTTACAGGTATGCCCCAGCATCCTCTGATTTGGTATCCATAGTTTCAGTTATCCACACATACCAAGACAGGGAATAAAAAGACTGGGAACATTAAACAAATCTCTTCTGGAACAGAACCCCTGCGGATACTGAGGCATGCCTGTGTTTTATTCCCAATGCAATCTGAGACAAGCGCCAGAGTTTCTATAAGGGACAGTCTATCTGCAAGACACTGAGCTACAGCCCTTCCCCATGCACAAGGGGTTCAATACTGATCAGGGTCACAGTGTGGAAGGGAGGAGGCATTAACCCTCTATCCCCACTATAATCCAGATGCTCACCTGGTGCTACATGATATGCGATTCCACAGAATGTGTTTCCAACTGTTGTGGTGCAGAAATGAAGGTAGGCACCTTAACTTACAATTTCCATGCTTTTGTTGTCCAAATTTGTAAACAGCTTCCCCATTCTTTTAAACGGAAAGATTTTTTAAAACAGAATTTAAGAGGTCTGTAGGAGCTGAGAGGCAATTGGAACAAGAAATTTCTGTTGACCTGTCCAAGGTGTTGAATACCCGAAGCCAACCATGCAAGCTCATCATGCTATTGCATTTGAACAGTACTTAGCCCGACTATATGTTTCCTGTGACATCTGGACTGCAGACTGGCCTTTTTCTAGAAGGTATTAGATCCCACCATCAGTCTTGGTACCCCTTGTGGTCCTGCTTTCTCTTAAGTAACCTACAGCCACCTCTCTAGGACTGGACAAATTAGAAGCATGAAGGTCACAGGAAAGGATATACCATGAATATATCTTGGTATATGATTTGTTATACAGGAAAATTACTTTAATGCTCCAATGCCTTTAGCTTGAGCAATCAAAAAGGTAGCTCCTGGGGAGCCTCACACTCACCAATAAAGTCGTTCGATTTGCCAATGTCATAATCCCACACCGTCACCTCTAAGGTCTTCTTGGCCAAGTCGCCATGCTTTATCTCATAGCAAAACTCCTGTGGAGAAGCAGACCCTACATTCAGGAGGCAGGCCAAACCCAATCAATCTGTTCCCTATTATCCAAACCAAGGCCACAAAAGACATGACATAACTAGCACAATGTAGAATTTGCAACTTGTCAGTATTTGTAGCCAAAAGCGAGAGGGATTTGAAACTCTCCATCCCACTTCCAGCAACTGATCTTAGAGCACAGATTTGGGTATGGCTTCCTATGATCCTGACACAATTTCCCAACAGAAGTATAAAAACAAATATTAATAATCTTAGTTGACAGCCTTGCCATCAATGGCTACCAATGATTGATTCCAAAAATGCTCACCAAAAAGGCTAGAGGGCAACATTATGACAGGTGGAGCCACTGCAGAAACAGATGAGAGAACACCTATTCCTCTGACAGGACAAGGAACCCTGGAAGAATCTAGAAGGAAGTGGGGTGGCATGAGAACGGAATCTAGTAAGTTTGGAGAAGAGCCTAGTCTAATTAGAGTTTACTAGTAGGTTTCACTTGACAGAGATGGTGGAAGCAATTCTATCACTAAAATGCCAGCAAGTTGTCAGACTTGTAAGATTTGGGCCTTCTTTATTTCCCTCTCATGTGCGCGCACACAAAGCTCCAGAGATCAGAAGTACCTCGTTGAATTCAGGATTTAGTGTTTTCTTCTTCACAGCTGTCTTGTGCTTAGACTTTTTGTCTTCATCAGGTTTCAAGTACCTGCAAGGAAACCAGCCAGCAACAAGTATTAACTGAGGTGGAAGTGACACAACAGGTTAAGAAGACAACAAATATGCACAATTCTCTCTCTCTCTCTCTCTCTCTCTCTCTCTCTCTCTCTCTCTGTGTGTGTGTGTGTGTGTGTGTGTGTGTGTGTGTGTGTGACATGTTAGTATTGACTAACTTTTTCAGTTAAAATGTAACAGGTCATTTTCACTGTGTGCAGACTGACCACATAGAAGTGAGATCATGTCCCACTTTATGGACTCCAAATTCAAGTTTTGAGGAGTGATTTAAAAGAAATCACAGAAGGGGGGGGGAGAGAGGAGCCAAAGAGAAAGCCAAGGTTCTATGCTTGATTTGGAGGGGGGATGGTGACACTGTCAATAGGCAATGAAGGGAGCACTTACTAACTATGGCTCCTGAGAGCAGGATTAGAACCAATGGGTTGAGATAACAGATTTAGTCTAGACATTAGGAATAACTAGTGAGAACAGCAGTACTGGGGTATAACCTCAAAAATGATAGAATGATTTCCATTAGGATCCAAGGCAAACCTTTCAACATCACAGTAATCCAAGTCTACGCCCCAACCACTGGTGCTGATGAGGAAGAAGTTGACCGCTTCTATGAAGACCTAGAACAGCTTCTAGAATTGACACCCAAAAAAGATGTCCTTCTCATCATAGGGGATTGGAATGCTAAAGTAGGCAGTCAAGAGGTAAGAGGAATAACAGGCAAGTTTGGTCTTGGAGTACAAAATGAAGCAGGGCAAAGACTGATAGAGTTCTGTCAGGAGAACACATTAGTCATAGCAAACACCCTTTTCCAGCAACACAAACGGCGACTGTACACATGGACTTCACCAGATGGTCTACATCGAAATCAGATTGATTACATTCTTTGCAGCCAAAGATGGAAAAGTTCCATACAGGCAGTCAAAACAAGACCTGGAGCTGACTGTGGCTCAGATCATCAGCTTCTTCTTGCCAAATTCAGGCTTAAACTGAAAAAAGTAGGGAAAACCGCTAGGCCCTCCACGTATGACCTAAATCAGATCCCCTACGAATATACAGTGGAGGTGACAAATAGATTTAGGGGCTTAGATTTGGTAGACAGAGTGCCTGAAGAACTTTGGACGGAGGTCTGTAACATTGTACAGGAGGCAGCAACTAAAACCATCCCAAGGAGGAAGAAATGCAAGAAGGCAAAGTGGCTGTCTGACGAGGCTTTACAAATAGCTGAGGAAAGGAGAGAAGCCAAAAGCAAGGGAGAAAGGAAAAGATATACCCAACTGAATGCAGATTTCCAGAGAACAGCAAGGAGAGATAGGAAGGCCTTTCTAAATGAGCAATGCAAAGAAATAGAGGAAAACAACAGAATGGGGAGGACTAGAGATCTTTTCAAGAAAATTGGAGATGTCAAAGGACAATTTCATGCTAAGGTAGGCACAATAAAGGACAAAAATGGCAAGGACCTAACAGAAGTAGATGAGATTCAGAAGAGGTGGCAAGAATACACAGAGGAACTCTATAAGGCCGATCTCAATGTTCCTGATAACCACAGTGGTACAGTCACTGAGCTCGAACCTGACCTCCTGGAGAGTGAAGTCAAGTGGGCTTTAGAAAGCCTCATTAACAACAAAGCTAGTGGAGGTGACAGCATTCCAGCGGAATTACTCAAAATCTTAAAAGATGATGCTGTCCAAGTGCTGCTCTCCATATGCCAGCAAATTTGGAAAACCCAACAGTGGCCACAAGACTGGAAAAGATCAGTTTACATTCCAATCCCAAAGAAGGGCAATGCCAAAGATTGCTCGAATTACCGCACCATTGCACTCATTTCACATGCTAGCAAGGTCATGCTCAAAATCCTACAAGCTCGGCTTCAGCAGTATGTGAATCGAGAACTACCAGATGTACAAGCTGGTTTCCGAAGAGGCAGAGGAACTAGAGATCAAATTGCCAACCTTCGCTGGATCATGGAGAAAGCAAGAGAGTTCCAGAAAAACATCTACCTCTGCTTCATTGATTATGCTAAAGCCTTTGATTGTGTGGATCACAACAAACTGTGGCAAGTTCTTGAAGAGATGGGAGTTCCAGACCACCTGATCTGCCTTCTGAGAAACCTTTATGCGGGTCAGGAAGCAACAGTTAGAACTGGACATGGAACAACCGACTGGTTTAAAATTGGGAAAGGAGTACGACAAGGCTGTATATTGTCACCCTGCTTATTTAACTTATACGCAGAGTACATCATGAGGAAGGCAGGGCTGGATGACTCACAAGCTGGAATCAAGATTGCTGGGAGAAACATCAACAACCTCAGATATGCAGATGATACCACTCTACTGGCAGAAAGTGAGGAAGACCTAAAGAACCTTTTGATGACGGTGAAAGAGGAAAGTGCCAAAATTGGTTTGAAGCTCAACATTAAAAAGACTAAGATCATGGCAACCACTCCCATCACTTCCTGGCAAATAGGAGGGGAAGAAATGGAAGCAGTGACAGACTTTATTTTCCTGGGCACCAAGATCACCGCAGATGGTGACTGCAGCCATGAAATTAAAAGACGTTTACTTCTTGGGAAGAAAGCTATGGTGAACCTAGATAGCTTAATCAAAAGCCAAGACATCACCCTGCCAACAAAGGTTCGCATAGTCAAAGCGATGGTTTTCCCAGTAGCCATGTATGGCTGTGAGAGCTGGACCATAAGAAAGGCAGAGCGTCGAAGAATCGATGCTTTTGAATTATGGTGTTGGAGAAGACTCTTGAGAGTCCCCTGGACTGCAAAGAGATCCAATCGGTCAATTCTCCAGGAAGTCAAGCCTGATTGCTCCCTGGAAGGACAAATGCTGAAGCTGAAGCTCCAATACTTTGGCCACCTGATGAGAAGAGAGGACTCTTTAGAAAAGACCCTCATGCTGGGAAAGATTGAAGGCAAAAGGAGAAGGGGGCGACAGAGGATGAGATGGTTAGATAGTGTCACCGAAGCAATGAATATGAAATTGGGTGAACTCAGGAAGCTAGTGGAGGACAGGGAGGCCTGGCGTGCTGTGGTCCATGGGGTCGCGAAGAGTCGGACACGACTTAGCGACTGAACAACAACAAAGCTTGTCCTTACCCGGCGTTGCCCGGGTATTTATTTATCCCAAGCTTCTATTAGACAGGAAAAGGAATGAATTCTATCTATAGTGTAAAATTCAAGTAATTTTATGTACAGGTAATTAAAAGTTTAAGTACAGTATAAAAATTATAAAGTAAAATCTTTTACAAATTCACTATAATATTAATTTAACTCCAAACTTGATTATAAACAGCATTTTTAGTTTCACCTCCAGGAGCAAGAATACATAAATTCTTGGGTGAACCCACCCTTGAACAAGCAACATAAAGTTGTCCATGGGAGAAACATGGCAATCTCAAATCCACTCCGCAGTACTTAATAGACTGCCCCCGTGACTTGTTGATTGTGATTGAGAATGCAAGTCTCACTGGAAATTGCAATCTCTTAAAGTTAAAAGGGAGATCCGTCGGCATGAGTGTTATCCGTGGGATAAAAACTGTTTCACCCTCTCCCTTTCTTGTTAAGATAGTTGCTTCAATTACGTTACCCAGCATCGTCTTGACACACAGCCTTGTGCCGTTGCAAAGTTTTGGCGGGTCGAGGTTCCATAGTAAAATAATTGGAGATCCCACTGTAAGTAAAAGGATGTGGTGGCAATCCAGCCGGATCAAGTGAGTTTAGGAAGTCTGATGGGAGATTGACGATCTCATAGGCATCTACTATGGTATTGATAGACTTGTATTCACTGGGTACACCTGGTAACATGGCAAATATTTGATTGGAGTCCAAGACCGGGGCATAATGATTTCTAAAAATGTCCAGAAGGTTCTACAGAGTTCTGTTCATTCTATTCGACTACACTTGAGCTTAAATGTCATCGGGACGGTCCCCAATCAGCTTAGCGACCCCGAAAACTATGGATTTGACACGAATGTCGGTCATTTGGGACATTTTATTTTTCACCCCTTCTCACCCCCCATGCCAATGGGGGCTGAACGTGGACGTACATGGCATCGGGAGTGTCACCATTCATCTCAGTGACCCCGAAAACTATGGATTCAACACTAATGTCGGCTGTTTTCTATTATGTTTACATGTCACCCCTTTCCCACCCCCACCCCTAGGGGTGCGTTCTATTCAACTACACTTGAGCTTAAATGTCATTGGGACTGTCACCAATCAGCTTAGTGACCCCGAAAACTATGGATTTGACACTAATGTCGGTAATTTTGGACATTTTTTTTCCACCCCTTCTCACCCCCCATGCTGATGGGGGCTGAACGTGGACTGAAATGGCATCGGGAGTGTCACCATTCATCTCAGCGACCCCGAAAACTATGGATTGGACATTAATATCGGCCGTTTTCGACTATTTTTACGTGTCACCCCCTTCCCACCCCCACCCTTAGGAGTGCTAGGGGTGTCTTACCCCCACAGTATTTCTAGAAGTGGGATGAGTTTTGAAATCTGAAATCAAATGGTGTCCTCTATGCCACCATCAGTGTGCTGCGGATATTATATTTCCAAGCACTGTATCTTGCACCCCTTCTCACCCCCCATGCTGAGGGGGGCTGAACTTGGACAAACGGCATCGGGAGCAACACCATTCATCTCAGCGACCCCAAAAACTATGGATTCGACACTAACGTCAGCTGTTTTTGATCCTTTTTACATGTCACCCCATTTGCACCCCCACACCTGGGGTGCTAGGGGTGCCTTACCCCCGCAGTATTTCTTTCCAGATCGTAAGGCATATGTGTACCAAGTTTGGTGTAAATTGCTCCAGGCATGCACGCACGCACGCACACACGCACACACACGTCTTAGCTGTACCTGCTGCCCAGTAATGGAGCAGTCGTTCTTGGACACTAATCATCTCTCTCTCTCTCTCTCTCTCTCTCTCTCTCTCTCTCTCTCTCTCT
>JAJKFI010000087.1:75048-107143 GCA_029204185.1 Lerista edwardsae
TCTCTCTCTCTCTCTCTCTCTCTCTCTCTCTCTCTCTCTCTCTCTCTCTCTGGACATTTTCAAGCAAAGGCCGGATGGCCCCCTGTCAGGGATGCTGCAGCTGTTGCCCTCACTGAGCAGGGGGTTTAGGCTAGATGACCTCCGCAATACCTTCTCCCTCTAACCGTCTATGATTCTATGACAAGGAGAATGAGCCAGAACAGGATGCCTTTGGCGCAAAGGTGAGACGGTCTGTCTTCTACATATTAAGAGTTTCAGGTGCTGAAGAAGCATCCAAGTGGACATATCAGAAGCACTTGGAAATGCAGGACTGGAGGGGGGGAGGACATTTGAGGTGGAAGGCTAGGTCTGGGAGGCTTCAGCAGAAGGAATATGCGTGGTGAGATCTGGGGGCTGTGTTGCCACTTGGGAGGAAAGCCTGTGGAGACTTCACTGAGCCCCTGGGTTACTTACCACTACATTAGCTTTTTCCTCCCTCTGCAAATAATGATCAGGAAATACATTATTACAACGAGCCACTTGCTGCCTTTTCTGGCACTCCAGGTTCTGGTGCCTGAAGAGGGCCTCCCCCACCTTGCTGTAATAGCAGTCCCTGTGCCTGGATCTCTCTTCAGTTAAAACTAGGAATTAGGTGACACTGGAGAATAAGCAGATGGAGCCAACAGGCACTTAACAAGGCGAAAACTTGGGCTGGGTGGTTTGTTTTTTTAATGTATAAAGCTTTTCCATCCATAAAACCTAATTATGAGTATAAAAGCAGAACATGTCTTACATAAAAAAAGATGATTGCCTGTCCGCTGTGTGCAAGGCAGACTTTGGGCCTGGCTTATTTCAAGAAGATATCAGGAAACAACGATGTGACCAGGGATCTGAAGGCATATGGACTCTGGGTGTGCAATCCTAACAACTTTCTAGCATGGGGCGGGGGGGGGGGAGGGTGTTAAGGGCAATTCAGCTCTGATGTAAGGGAACAAAAACTCCCTTACCTTGAGGAAGCCTCCATGATGACTACTCCACAGCAGCACATGCCCCACTGGCACAGCTATGTTAGTGATGGAAAGTCGGTTAGGATTGCACCCTGAGACCCGTTAATCTGGGTGACCATACAGCAAACATGGGTTGGCCCAAGATGTGCCAAATTCTGTTGCCTCCCTTACCTGGCAGCAGTGTGCATAGCTTTCCTCTGCCAAAAAACTACTTTTCTGTATACAATGACATAATAACAAACTACCAAGAGTCACTTCTGCCCACCTCCGACTTAGCTGTTCTTGTTCTCATCCTCCTCTACCACTATAACGACTGATTCTCCTTCTCCTGCACTCATTGGATTTAAAAAGGAAGAGGGGAATGGAATGGTAAGTGTAGAGGAGATGAGAGTGCTGGGCTAGAATGGAAACTCTGTTCACTTTCTGGACTGGAAAAATAGAAGGGGACAGACAGAAGAAGTGTGAAGGCTAGAATGTTTCTGCTCTAGCCCTCTCCTCTCTTCCAGACATTCTGCTCCACCCTATCTTCCTTTTCCAATCCAGGAAATGGGAGGAAGAGCAAGTGGGCAGATAGAGGTTGGTGCCTCCATTAATCTGCTGCCTGAAATGACTGCCTCAGTTGGCCTCATGGATGGGCCAGACCTAGTCTTAAAGCCAACACATCAGGAAAAGCAGAAATGTCATGAGACCATTGCCAGATTGGAATCTATGAGTAGAAGCACCCAAGGGAGAGGACCTGAAACGTGGACCCCATTATGTGGTTATAATACTTAATATTTGTATGGTGCTTTTAAGTGTTCAGTGCTTCAAGCAGGGTGGGGTGTGCTTACTGAAATCCAGAATAACCCCTGACTCTCCCCAGTTTTTCCCCAAATCACCCCCCCATGCTGAGGGGGGCTGACTTTGGACAAACGGCATCGGGAGCAACACCATTCATCTCAGCGACCCCAAAAACTATGGATTCGACACTAACGTCAGCTGTTTTTGATCCTTTTTACATGTCACCCCATTTGCATAGTGTTCTAAAAATTAAATGCAATGTCAGTGCATAATTGCAATCTCAATCCGGAAACAGTGCATTGAATTATTTCCTTTCAAATGCTTTCAAATGCTTTGGCTATTCACAAACTTTCCTCACTACTTGAGCAAGGGTGAGCCTGTGCTGTGCAGATCCAGGCCCTTCTGAAAGCTGCCCTGAGGATTAAGGAAGCCAAATTACACACTGCTGGTTAATGAAATTGGCCTCTGGGTTATGCATCATTTTTCCAGAACTGTGTACAGATCCTTCAAGCTGCAAATAAAAAGGGTTTCAGGGGACATGCACGATCCATCCAATCAGCTGGCTGTCAGTTGCAGCAAGTTTATGACATTTGTCAGGGACTTGGCACCTTGATACCAGGGTGGATCACAGCCTGTGAAAGACATGACAGGGAATGCTTGAGTTGCGTCTTATGAAATACAATGTGTGAAAATGATAAAAGGGCCAGTGATGCTTCTCCACAAGAAAAGAGTTTAAAGCTCTTTAGTTATGAGATGGAACAAAGACAATTAGGGGGAGACATGATACAGGTTTATTCTGTTATTTATTTATAAGCAGTATGCATGAACAGTATAAACCAGTGGTACTCAAATGCTTTTGCACCAGCACCCACTCTTTAGAACGTCAATCTGTCTGGGGCCACCAGAAGTGATGTCATGGCTGGAAGTCGCATCATTGTGATGCCAGAGCCTGCTGCTTTCCTGAGAATGCAGCGATCAGTTGGGTTATTTCTCAGCCATTTTCCAATAGCAACATGAATCAGAAAGGGAAAAAAGCCTATTATATTTGCAACCTTGACGCAAGCAAAACAACCGCACGACCCTCCCCCTTTCTAGTGTCCCATCTTCCCAGATTTTCAATATGGCTGCTCTAGGTGCTTCACCTGAAATGGGCTCATGACCCACTCGTGGGACCCAACCCACAGTTTGGGAACCACTGGTATAAGCAGTCGTTCTCATATAATATTTAAACACCAATGAAGCTGATTGGCTGCAGTTTCAGGAATGCCAAAATACACTGTGTTTATGCAACACATTGTGGAACTCATTGCTACAGCAATGAACACAGACTCTACTGTGCCAAATTTGACAATACTTGAAGCATGTGATTGGGGCAAGCGTGTTTTTTTCAGCAGCAGGATTGGGCCCTCCATGGATTGAATCTGGGGGGAGGGGGGACAGGAGGTTAACCCTCTATTTGTATTATGGGTCTGATCTGGAGTGCATGCACACACAACATGGCTGCTATGTGCCCTGAGATAAAAGCTTCTATTGGCATTGATGGAAAATTTCTGCCAGGGCAAATTGATGCAGGGATTGCCTTATTCTACCCATTCCACAGCTCAGATCTGCCAAGAATAGGATGAAAAAGTAACTTAATTGGTGCCAGTCATGTCTTAAAATACTGTCTAGTAGAATCCTTTGATGACCAGAATAGGACTAAAAAATTTCATGGAGCAGAAGGAAGTCTACCAATGATTGCTAAATAGAACCCCTGGGTATTATATACCTCTAAATACATCTCACCAGGGGCGCCAACTTACTTTTGAAATCATGGGTGCCCATGGCCATGCCCCTGATGTTGACATGGCCACACCCTCGACATTGACGTGGCCTGACATGGCCATGCCCCCTGATGTGGCCATGCCCCCTGTCATCTCCCGAGGCCGGGGCACACGATCACTGCTGCGATCACACACCCCAGCCTCAGGAAAGGGTCTGCTGGCTTGATAGCCGCCTCTCCTGAGACCGGGACGCATGATGGCCACGGCGACTGCACGTCCTGGCCTCAGGCCTGGGTGCTCATGCCACTGATTGGCATGGGTGCTGGCTGCCGGGGGGGGGCTGGCATTAACATGGGTGCTCTGCCCCCACAGGAAAAACCCATGGGGGCTGGAAAACCCGCAGAACTCCCTAGATGGCGCCAATGCATCTCACCTATGCATCACTGAGATTAAGGTCGTCGTCTTCTTCTACTACTACTACTACTACTACTACTACTACTACTACTACTACTACTACCTGTTCTATCTTTGTTTCTTTTATCTTTGGAGATAAGACCAAATAAGCTAATACAACGTATTGCAATGAACAACAGCAGCAATTAAAACAAACCAAAGGTCATATAAGACTCCCGCTGTTTCTTACTTTCCCTGACAAAAGCTTAGCACAAGAGATAGCACTAGTCTACCCCCCCTTTTTTTGCTTTGCTCAACAAACTCTAATGAAGAGTTGGGGAGATGCTCACAGCTTGTTTCAGCTACTGAGGGAGGTTTTCTTTTAAAAAAATTAAGCGTATTACCAGATTTTGGACACCACCACCACCTCATATCAGATACTGAGGCAAAACAATAGAGAAAAAACACCCTGCATGTGAGTTTCTCAGAGGCATTTAGTTGGCTGTTGCTGGATGCAGAATGCTGGACTAGACTGTCTGATTCAGCAATTCTGATGAAAGAATCAGGCACAGGTAGGGTTACCGCATACAAATGGGGACAGAGTGCCTATACCTTTAACCATTGTATAGAACAGGGGTCTCCACACCCCAGCCTGGGGGCCAGATGTAGCCCTTGGTGAGCCTGTATCTGGCCCGCAACAAGCCCCTGGTCCCCTATGAGCCTCTGGCCCTCCTGACCTTGCTGGCATGGGCTGCAACCAGTGATGTCATGCACCCACTACGCACCACTACGTGCGTACTGCTTCCTAGAAGTTGAGCTGACCCCACCCACTCGAAGCTGGCCCCGTCGGCTGGTTGGCTCAGCAGCTGCGCATGCGTACTGCACGCCCACCGCCGCTGCCTGCAGTTTCTGTGAGGAGGCAGGCAGGCAGGCAGCATGGTGGCGGCGGCATCATGACATCACTTCCGGCTATGACCTCACTTCCTGCCACGACGTCACTTCCGGTGGGCGGACCCCGACAAGTGCCAGTCAAAAGTGAGTACCTGTTCCTAAATCATTTGGATGACACCACTGGCTGCAACCTCCAAGTTGTGCTCTGGTTGTGTGTGGAAGGTATTCTGTGGTCGTGTGCAGCCCCTCCCCAGCCCTCAGAATGCCTTTGGAAGGCCAAAAATCCTCACTTCCTGGTTTTTCCAAAGACCCAGAAGTGATTTTTTTAGGCCCTCTGAAGGCCTTAGATGGCTTTCTGAGGGTCTGGGAGGCCTCCCAGGACCTCAGAACCTGTTCTGGGCGTTTCTTTTCCTGTGATCTGCTCGTTCTGAGATACTTATTCCAGCACATTTAAGTAAGCTGTTTGTGGGATGGGGGAATGGGAGTCCATTAAAGTATATGCTATATTTCTGTGGTGCTTGGAGGAATCCTGGAACTCTGAGCCCATTCATTCATTCATTCATTCATTCAAGTTCCATCTCCAATTTACTTATTTGAATTTTATATTTAAATTTATTTATTTATTTTTCTGGCCCTTGACACAGTGACAGATATTTGATGTGGCCCTCTGGCTAAAATGTTTGGAGACCCCTGGTATAGGAGAGAATTTTGGCAGGTGCAGCTCAACATGGGTTTAAAAAGCCAAAATTCCCTTTTCTTTATAATGGAAAAGGTATAGGCACTCTGTCCTTCAGAGATGCAGCGCCGATGCGGGGGTGCTGCTTGGCACCCACACACCGGGGCTCCGCCCCTTGCGTTGATGTGCTGACATCGCGTCAACGCAAAGGGCGCGCTAGGATTGCACTGCCCATCTAATTACCGCTTTCTCCCCCTGCCCCCAAGAGCAGCCAAGGAATTAATTACCCATCACCCATGCTGGAGAAAAACAGATGGACTTACATAGTCTCTTCAGTGAGAGGATCAGCAAATGCATTTGCATTTTTTGTAAAAAAAAAAAGTCTAATTAGAGAGCCACATAAATATAGATGGCAGGGCTGGAAAGGGAGTTGCAATATATTGCCTGATTGGGTCAGACAAAGGGCCCATTTAGTTTATACAAAGCAGGATCTCATTTAGTTTATACAAACCAGGATGCGGGTTTTTCATTCCTGGCTTCTCTTCAATCAATCAATCAATCAATCAATCAATCAATCAATCAATCAATCAATATATATATATATATATATATATATATATATATATACATACTGCTTTTCAACATGAAGTTCACAAAACAGTTTACAAGCAAATAGTAATTATAATAAAATTAAATGGCTCCCTGTCCCAAAGAGCTCACAATCTAAAAATTCTCTTGTCCCTCTCAACCTATTTCACAGACATATTTGTCAGTGAACATTAATCTGTCTGTTTTGTTCTCCCCCCCCCCCGGGTTGACAGGGGGGGGGCGGGGTTTTAAGGTTTAAAGTCCATATGTATTTTAATGAATATATTGTTCAGTTAAATGTGTATTCGTCTTCCATCTTGCTTTCTTAAATTGAAATTAATGTTTAAATATTAAAAAAATGATGAAGAAGGGGGTTAGAGGCTTTCTAGCCAGTCAGTGCTGGGCAGAGAGTGGTTTCCCATGAAAAACAAAGAGTAAGAATGAGTTTCAGCTAAGCTTGATTGGGGCAAAAGGCCACATGTCGGCCTCAAACATAATGAGTGTGCTTCCAAAGTTGACTCACTGCTCAAATTATGTCCACATGGGTATGGCTTAAGCTTTCTTGAAACAGGATTGGCACATAAACAGAGCACTGTAAATATAATCTCAGAAGAAAGGCAAAAAAAAACCAAAAAAAACAAACCCAAAACCAAAACCAAAACCAAAATGATCATAAGGAAATGAATCTGCAGCTGCCAATGCTTCATTTGCATATCTTAATGAGATCAATTAACTTTGGCAAGGCAGGGCAAATGCAGGGGGAAAAGTGGAAGAAAGCAACAAAAAGGAGAGAGCACATGGGAGAGTAGGGAGGGGGGAAGCCAAGACCAGAGGTCCCAATCCAAAGAAAGTGGCAGCCCAATCCTATCTAGGATTGTGCTGGCAGACATAGGACTTTACAATAGGACTTTACAATAGAAGACATAGGGCTTCTGCTGTTGTGAAATAGCTCCTGAGGGCATGCTGGGGGACATTTAGAGTATGCTGCCCATTCAAAAGGCCAACTGAGGCAGATGCTTCAGGCAGCAGATTGGTGGGGAGAGCTTGACTCTGTCCTCTCAACTGCTTTCATCTCTCCTTCACCAACTTTCTAGATTCAAAAAAATACGAAGTGGAATGGAGTGGAAAAGGAAGTGTGGAAGAGGTGTGGGCTTGCATAGCTGCCCAGTGGTGGTCCTACCATTGGCTGAGGGGAAGCAAATGCCCCTGAGCACCATCACTGCCAAGCCCTTTTAAGGGCTGCATTGCCCTCCTCCACTGCCACCACGCTCCCCTCCGAAGAACCGGAAGTATTGGCTAAATGCTGTCCAAAGGCATTAGACTGCTTTCGGACAACAGCGGAGCATATCATGAGGCTCCATAAGGGTCAGGTAGGTCAGGGGTCAGCAACTTCCAGTGGGGGGTGGCAGCCTGCAGACCTGGCCCCAGGGTGGCTAGGGGGCCAGGGACATGACTGCAGCTGCCACGTAAAGGTCCTGGGTCAGCCATGGCCAGGGAACACATTTTCCAGGTTCAAATCCAGATACTCCTGCCTGTTGTCTTGGCCAAACCTTTCTTGCCTTATTTTGCAAAGATGCCACGGTTTCTCACTACTGGGATGGGACCAATTCTAGATACTAGACCCTTGCCAAAGGCTGGTGAATAAGTGCTGAGTTTATCCATGGAGAATACGGATGAGAATACGGATGAGAATGACAACACAACCTAGGCACGCTCCAAGGCCTCCCCCTGTGTTTGTGACAAAACCTCCCGCCCCCATTTGGTATGTGACAAACAACTGGAGTGATTCAGCATCCTTTGCTTCTGTCGTTTCCAATTTGTTTTCCATGGCTTTATTCTCTCCAGCACTTTCTCCGATTGTCTGAGGCACTTGTGGCTTCCACGCCTCTCCCCCACCTCCTTTATTGTCTCCAGCTACACACAATATGTGCAGCCGCAGATGGAACACAAAGAGAACCTGGTGTGCCCACAGAGAAAAAAAAATTGGAGGTGTGTCACTCAGAGGCTTCAGTAGAGTGAGAGAGAAGGCAACTCCTTCTGCCAAACACACTGAGGCCTGGAATGGAGCTTCTATACTCAGAGGCATCCTACCTTTAAATTGTGCAAGCTCAAAATGGACAATCAAAGGATCCCATATCCAGTTGAGACACTTAACTGCAGCAGCAAATAAGTAATTTTCTTATCTCCAGCATGCATGGCCTCCATAGCTTTCAGAGCAGCACATGTTTCTTTCCACAGGTCAAGAATCTAGTGACATCTCTTCTGGAAACAGAACAAACTTCTTCTTTCTTAGGAGAACTACCAGATTTCCATCCATTTTCAACTGACAGTAAGGATGGCTGCGCCACTCCACCAATCAACAATATTTCCGATCTAAGTATTTCCTCTGCTTCCTTGCACAGACATAAGCACGTCCCCCTCCTCTCCACTCAGCAGCAACCTTTGGCCAGAGATGGACTTGTTCATGCCCTGCTGCTCCTAGCCCAGTGCAAACCAATCAATGCAGCCTGGGAGTTGACCGAAGGCAAAAGTAGAATGGCTGCAAATCTCATGCCAGAGGAAGAGGACTTCCATCTATGTCCAAACACATGTGGGAAATGAGTCAAAATAAGATTCAGCAATGGAAGAGACAAGGGGAGGCATTGCATATCCACAACTCAAACCGTTCTTCCAGGTTGGGTTAGCTGCAGATGCTAGAGATACCCCCAACAAATGGCATATTCAAGGCTGCGTGTAGGTTACATCTCTTTTGCCTGCTTTGTTCAGTGTGGTAAGTTACAGGGGGCAACACAATCAAGAGCTGTTTTCTTTGGGGGGGGGGAGGCACTTCTATAAACCAGTAGATTCACTAATCCCTACAGAGAGATCCTAACCCTTGTAGTGCCTTCAGATCTCTCTCTCTCTCTCTCTCTCTCTCTCTCTGTGTGTGTGTGTGTGTGTGTGTGTGTGCTTCATGGGGTCCAATTATTTCATTTTTTGCTACCAGCTGCACATTGCTGTGTACGTAGGCAGATATTTGCAAACTGCTGTTAGAATGCCACATGAGATATGAACTCAATGCTACCAGTGATGATCTGTCTAGATCCAGTGCAGCAAAGTTAATGTTGAACCCTCTACCCAACTTTGGGGAGTCTTTCACTATAAAGTTGCAATTTTACCCTGAGTTATCCATCACTTGGTAGACACTACATGCTCCAGCTGGATTCTTGGAAGCCCTGTCTCCCTGATGCACACAACATCAATGCTATTGGTAATGAGAATGAACCATTTTGTGCACTACGTTTTTGCGGTATTTACATTTGTGCCACCAATATGAGCAATGCTACCTTCTCCATCGAGGAGGGGACAGGGGTGCATAAGAGGTTTGTGGAGACAATGGCTCATTATTATAAACGCTGTTGAGGTTATTAACACCACACAAGGCAACAATGTTCCAAGAGTGTTTGGTTTTAATTTCTTGCCTAATGAACAGTTAATACTATTTTAGGGCTCTTTAGAGCTCTTCTGTATCACCCAGAGTGAACAAAATGATAGGTTGTAAGGAAATAAATGTATAGAGAAAGGGCCTCGGTTCCCACAAAACAACAAAGACCCACGCATGTGATACATGTTTGGAGGCTACCAGGAGAGACATGAGAGACCAGTTCAGGTGAGTGCAGCAGCTGAGCTGCAAATCGGGCTTTTCTTGGTTTGAACCATGCCTCTGACATGAACTCATTCAGTGACCTCACGCAAGCCTCAGACTTCATACCTGCAATATGGGGATAATGGCACTTCTGGCCCAACCCTATGGGTCATTTATAGAGGCAGAACTCCCAGCCTGATGCTATCAGTGTGGCTGTGGTGTTTTAAAAGGCTTTCTACGGCTACGTATTTCAGGGCCATCAGCACAGAGGCTCTGCATGCATGACGACTGCTAGATTCTGCACTAGTGCATGTACAGTGGCAAAGAGGGCTTTTCAAGGGTGACAGGGGAGCAGTGGGGCAGGCAGGGGGAGTGGTTGAGGGGGCTAGAGCTTGGTAGCAGCAAACACTGAAAGGCTATCCCTGGCTTCCTGGCCCAACATGTTCCTTGCTTTCCTTGGATTTACACCAGCAAAATAGCTGGCTTCTGTCTGAGGAAACCCAATGGTGATCAGCTGGCCTAAGTTAAAAAAATAGTAGCTTACCTCTCCCAGTCTGTCTGGCCTTACCCCCCATGTAGTGTGTGCCCCACTGCTGGTGCAGCATGCTACAGACTGGCAGGGGATAGGATTTGGCAACCACACCTGTGAGTGTCACCAGAGCATCCAAACACCACTTGTGCTGGCAAGTTGACAGCAGGGTGGGCTGTGGAAGGGAGGTGGAGGATTGGGGAGGGGATCAGGGGTGTGTTGGGGAGAGGAGGGGGACAATAGCAGCAGCAGCAGCTCCACCCATATCCTATGCCCCCTTTCCAGCCTTGACATGACCCCTTGGGCTCACTTGTGCCAACCAGAGCTGGTGCCACTGGCGTACCTGAGGAGGGTCAGGGAGCAAATTTCCTTGGGTACCACCACAACCTCCCACTGCCACCTTTTTTTGGCAATTTGTTTTTTTGTGTCGACATGGCCTTCTGGAGCCTTTTGGGATGGGGGGGCATATATTGCCTCTCGGACCCCTAGAAGATCTAAAACATCACTTCTGGTTTTCGGTGAAAAACCGGAAGTGACTTTTTTGGTCATTGGGGGTGGCATTTTGCAGTCCTGGTCCTGGGCAGCACAGGGGCCTGAATCGTAACTGGCTGGTGCAGATCCAAGTAGACTCATTGGGGAACATAGTGCAGCAGAGCAGGGAAGGAAACATTTCTTTTACCTCTCCACTTTGCCATGGCCCCTGGCTGGCCCACAGCTTGCAGAAGAGTCTGTGCTGACACCTACTGCATGCTGTTTGCCAGCTGAGGACAGGACTGGGCCATTAGTTTCTGTCTTGCAATGCCAAACACTGCCAGCTCTCTCTTGGCAGGCCAGTGTGCCCTGACACCCGCTGTGGAAATTGCTGGCATGCGAACTACCTGTATGTGTTTAGTGAGATGAGATTTCCTTCTTTCACTTGGCAAGACCTATTCCGGGAAGATAAAAAACTACCACAAAATTCATATCAAAACATCATCAGAGGCCCCTGAGGAGCTGGCGAAGCTCGGAATGGAATAGCAATGAGATGGGGGAGTTTATGCAGTGTATTTTCCAGGCTCTGTGAAACCCATCATTTCTCCCAGTGGAATAAGCAGTGCCATTTTTTTAACACAGCATCAGGCACAGCAGGCAAGGGAGACAGAGGTGGGTGGGAAGGCTGATGGGTATTTACTAAACAGACGTTGCACAAAAAGCACATTGCACCAAGGACATTGCACAAGCAACAAAGAGAAACAGACCCTTACACAATACGATGCACCTGTTCACTCTCACGCAAGTTGTTGCGTCAGCGCTAAGGCCTTTGTGCCGATGTGGGGGCAGCTAGCAGCCCCCCTGCATCGGCGCTAAGGCCACAGGGCCAGTGCTGCTGGCAGCGCCGGCCCTTTAGTGCCCACGCAGCGCCTCTCTTGTGTCAGCCGCGGGAGGGAGGCGGGGCGGGACTTGGACGGGACATGGGCGGGCTTCGGATTCGGCTGTAAGGCTGAATCCTAAGCCCATTGGAGAGGCTGCACGGCCCTGATTCAAGCCATGCGGTCTCCTCGGATCTGCGCCCACTCTTTAGCGGGCACAGATCGAGGAGCGCATAGGGGAGTCCCCAACCCAGCAATGGATATGGCGCTGGCCGGCCGGCCTTGCCATTCTGGCGCTGGGTTGGATTGCGCCCTGAGTTACATCCATTCGATTGTGATTAGTAGAGAGAGAGCTGACAATTCTCTGTGAGAACCCTCACCAAAGTACAATTCCCAGAATTCTTTGAGGGAAGATCCGGCTTATCCATGAGGTCAACGGAGGCAGTTGCCTCAGGTGGAAGATTGGCAGGGCTATAGTCCCCCATTCTCTCCCACATTACTTCTTCTGCTTTATTCCCCACTTCCTTCTGAAATTTAGGGAGTGGGAGGCCAAGGAAGAGCAATGCTCCACTTGGAGAAGGGGGAGTGGCATGGAAATGCTTGGGCATGTCTTACTTGAAAGAAAACCTTGACAGCTTTTGAAAGTGAAGCTTTCTCTGTGAAGCCTTTGGCCCAATGCACTAGCCCTGATACCCCACTGCAGCTGATCCTAAGTATATGTATAGGAAAAAAATTGCATGTTCTTCCCTCGTTTTCCCCTGCTTTCTCTCTTTCCATGTCACCACTTCCTCTGTTGTCTCCCCTTTTTTTTAGAATATGAGCCCTTTGGGGGCAGGAACCTGTCATCTCACTATTTGTAAACCTATCTACACACACACACACACACACACACACACACACACTTTCCCTGTCCTTGGAGCGGCTTCTTTCTTTGTCAGCTGAGGGTATACATGACAGTACAAGGTGAAAAGCTGGCAGCCTGACTTTGCACAGTGTTCACTTACGTTTTCACGTAGGGATCCGAGTAGCCGTTGGCATCCATGGCAGCCAAGTGTGCGCAACGGACAATGCCCACCAGCAGGCCTTGCTTCTGGGAGCTGTACTTGAGGGAAATGAGGATCCGGCCACGCTCCTCCAGGGACTTGTCTTCCGTTTTATCAATCTGTGAGAAGATAAAAGCCTTGGCTGAGATCCTGGTTTCCATCTGGAGCTACTATGCGTGAAGGGAGCAGACTCCAGTTCCCACTGGCAATGTAATCTGGCAGGAGCAGCAGCAGCGATCAACTGCAGGTGTGAGCAGGCAGTGCTTCCTTGTGATACCTTTGCCCCCACATCCGACTTAGCAATGCAATCCTAAATCAATGATGAAGAAAAACGCCATCCTTAACGTTGCCTAAAGCTAGAGACAGACTTCTGCTGTTTTTTTGAATAAAGGGCAACTGGAAAGAAGGATCACTGCTTGTAATATTCATTCTCAAACCCTGCAAACTGCATTTGAATGGGGCAACAGAGGAGCAAAATTGGATGTACACTACGGGAAACAATATCACTTAAAAAACAACAGTTGTTTGTCTCCAGCCTTGGCCAGTTCCTGATGTCAGAGGTAGACAGTTTCAGCTTTGTGGGCTCCCCTTTTATTTTTCACTAGAACCCCAAAGTCCAACAACTGGATCTGGGTGCCACAAGTTGTGGCAACAATCTTCAGCATTGTCAATTTTACAGAAATCCCATTTTACAGCTGGTCTACACTGAGGCTCAAGGATATACAACCTTAGTCTGGATCAGGCAAGCATGTCTTAAACTGCAACTTTTTGCACTGTCAAACAACTGGAAGTCTGATATTCTCGGGAATTGCTGGCCTGCTACAAATTACACTAAAATCTTCCTGTCTATTCCAACCTACCTTTTCCCCAGCATCACCTTAGGGTACAATCCTAACCTGCAGTTAGGCTGGTACAGTTAGGCCAGCAAGGTTTGGCCAGCACAAGTATGTTTGTACCTCTCTGAGAGTCAGAGAGGCCAGCATACAGACTCTGAGAGTGGTCCAAATGCTAGGCCATCTTGCCTATCCTCGCCTCTGTATCACTCCAAAATGAAGCAATTCCAAAAGCAGGGGGCATGGTGAGGTTGCACAGAGGGTACAATGATGTCTTTCATCCCTGCCCTGCCCCAGGTGCAGTCAGAGCCTGCTTCTGCTCTGTCCAAATGAGCTTTATGGTGGCTCTTGTGCTGGCCAAACTTTGTTGGCCTAACTCCAGGTTAGGATTGCACTCTTAATGTAAGCCAGGTACTGTGCTATTTCTCCTTCTAGTAGATTACCCATGGTATAGTGCTTTTTTAATGAATTGCTCCATATATTACTAAGGTGTTCAGGCTAATTCCTATAGATCAATTTAATAAGGAAGTACTGTACTAATACATCACTTACCAGGGATGTCTCAGCCAGTAGGGGCAGTTCTGCAGTTTTAAAACAATTTATTGCAATGGTAATTATGCCCCAAGACTGCTCCTAAATTCTTCCAGAAGAGGTTGGTGTTGTGCCCCCCCCCCATACAACTGCACAGTCACCTGAGAAATTTCATTTCCTCCCCCCTCACTGCCCAATTTCTTCTCAACTCTCAGAGCAATAAATCGCCAAATGGTGAGTCTGACACCATTAATTTTCTAGCTGGAATTACAACACATTCATTACTGCCAATGCAACGTTGGGATTAAAGGCAGCACAAATGACAACTGATTGCATGTTTAAGGGAGTGTCAGATTCAATCAGGAGTCTGCATGCACATGCTTACTGCTGGGCTTGGAGAGCTGAATTGCTTGCAGACCGGCCAAGGGCAGACCAGGACAGTTTGACACAGGCAGCAGACGGTCTTGATTGCACATGATCTTGGCTATAACATTCTCCATTGTTTCAGATGGGGGCCCCCAGTTCTCTAGCTGGGAACAGAACCTCTGTGGGTTGCCATCCTTGTAGCGAATGATGGAAAAATGAAATACTGCAGTGCAATAGTAAGCTACAGGTGGCATGGCACAATTTATTATTGCAGACGCTGCAATGTGCCATGTAAGCAGCCCCTCCCACTCGCCGATAGAGTAATTCTAGGCAGTATCAGCAACACAGTTGCTGCCGCCGCCCAGAATGGCTCTGATGGTGAGTGGGAAGGCTGATTACACAGCGCCTTGCAGCACCTGCAATACTTACCGCACTGTTCCCGTAGCTACACTACTGTCTCAGTGTGAGGACCCGTCTGAGGTTAAGCCTTGAGAACCTAAGACACCATATGAGATGGATCCACCACTTTCTGCCCACTGTAATGGGAAAGTCCTCAGTGGCATCGATCCCCATTAAATGGGCAACAGCATCATCCTGAAGCAGGGAGTAAGTGCTAGTGCTGAACTAACATGCCTCCTTCCATTCCCCTCCCCATGCAATATTTTAATCATTTTTATGATTACTCTTACACCCCATTTTTCTTCCAGCATTGCATATTTGGTTGCATGTATATTTGGAGAAAGACTGTGTTTCACTGGTGGGGTTGGGAAATAGCCCAGCTTGAAACCCAAGAGGCTACACTAAAACCCAGTCAGTGTACTCAATCCTGACCTCAGCAGACACATGTTCAGCCTCAGAATAAGGCAGCTTTCTATACTAAAAGTCAGAGTGGGGCAGTAGATATTGCACTGGGCAGGGAGACCTCTGTTCCAGTCCCTACTCTGTCATAAAGTCCATTGACTTGAAGCTAGCTGCTTGACTACCTGTCCTGCAGTGTTGTTGCAGGGGAAAAGGAAAAGCCCATGTATGCCACCCCATAGAGAGCAGCTGTGAAATTTGAGGATGGAGCTGTGGCTCAGTAGCAGAGCACCTGCTTTGTATGCAGAAGGTCCTAGGTCCAATCCTCGAGGTATTACTAGGAAATAGCCTTGTTATGATCACCAGCACATTGCTGCCAGTAACACTGACCTGGATGGTCCAAGTTCTAACTCAGCATATTCCCCAGGTGGTCTCCCAGACAAAGCACTGACCTGACCTGGCCCTGCTTAGTCCCGCAGAGTGGCTGTAAACATGTACTATCAGACCCTGAGATCTACCCCCTTTCAGCAGTTGAAAAGATTGCTGTTTTTCCCCCTGACAAAACTCTGATTCAGTCTGAAGGATTGCTATCCGATTTTTATAGCAGTGAGAACCAAAGAAGCTTGCCTGTTGAACAGGACAATACAAAAGCAGGATCTATAAAACCAGAATGTTCAGGAAGCCAAGCAAAAGAGCAGAGAGAAAGAGAGAGAAGAAGAAGAATACTGCAGCAGGAGCAAAGAAAGAAATCATAGGAACAGATAAAGTTCCCCCAATCACAAGAAAGCCAAAAGCAAAATTCTAGTTGGGAAAGGTGAACCAGGATGCTGCATTCCATAGCCTGGGTGCTACTAGAGAAAAAGCGCCATCTCTTTTGCTCACCTACTGAAGACCTGGTGGCAGTGGGACAAAGAGAAGGGTTGCTAATAAAATAGTTAAGGCAAAATTCTTGCCGAAACCTTAGAAAGCTACTACCAGTCAGTGCTGGTAATACTGAGACAGTTGGATTGAGGTCCCAACTCAGCAGAAGGCAGCTTTATATGTTCCTAGAACCCAGTACCCTGAACTGAGCCTGCAAACACATGAGTAGCCAATGAAGAGGAGATCATAGTGGGGGAGTTGATCTTTAGGCTCTGGTTAAGACTCTGTATTCTGCACCAGTCGTTTGTGGACCAAAGAGAACTGCATGCATCTTGTGCATTTACTAGCTGAGCAGCAAGTTGTAAATTCAATCACTGCAGCTTTGGCCACAAAAGGGATGGGAAAAACTGCCACCTGTTGAATTTCTGTCTGCTATACATTTGTTTAAAGGCAGAGGGGCCCTGCCTCAAAGGAAGGAAAAAGGGACACCCTTCTTAATTTGTGTTTGTGTGTGTGTGGGAGAGAGCAGAAAGCATGAAATCACATCAGGTGTGCAGCTTCCCTGACTTAAGGTTTTTGCACAGCTGAGTGGTGGGGCAGGAAAGGGAACACCAGCTTGAGAGCCCCCTCATTACAGAGTCTTGCTGGTCGTCAGCACGGTTTTAAGTAAGTGACAATCTCGTTACCCTTAGAACAAACTGCTACCCACTTTCCCATGGGAGAAGACATGTCAGTCCACCCACACATTCTCTCTTTCCTGGAATTGCTAATCAAGAGATAAACAGCTTGTTCATTTTTCCCCTTTCCTTTCCTATTTTTTTAAAAAACACAAAGCAAAACACAGATACTTCCACTGGAACCAGAATTTGTAGTGGCTCCACTGGTAGAGGACAGGCTGAAAGAAAGAAAAAATACAAATCTGTGACATGCAATGGTCAGGCCTACTTCTGTTGCAGTTGCATCCCTGGCCCTTTTTCCACCTGGGGCCAGGTCCACAGACTGCCGCCGCCCCCCCCCCAGTGGCTGCTACCCCCATTCAAGCTCCAGAGCCTCAAGCAACTTCACATTGCATGCTGAAAGCATTATGAAGGCCTCAGAACACCTTTAAATAATACTTCCAATTTTTCTATGCAAACTAATGCCTTCAGAATGCTTTCAGCACACGACCAGGATGCCACGCGAGGCCTGCAGCAGGTATTGCCCAGGGGCAATTCCTCCCCCCCCCCGCTTGATGGTAGGAATGCCACTGTTCTGTTGGTTTTACACATCTTGAAGAACCAAAAACAGTTAAAATATACAAGCTACCTTCATCTCCTCTAGACTGGGTGTTACCTCAGGCCCTGCCCGGCAGGGACCCCGGACGGAGGAGACCCTTACCAGGATGGAGACTGGGACTGTGAGACCTCCTGGCCTGGTGCAGGAAACAGCTTGCCTGCTTGGGACCACCTGAGTAAGGAAAAGATCCTGCAAAGGCCCGGCGTGATCTCACGAGAGCCGGGCCAGTCCACGAGACAGGAAGGGGAGGAGTCCAGGGAGGCTGGAGGACAGCTCATAAGGGCCCGGGACAGCGAAGGGAGAGGTTGTTCCTTTGAGCCCTGCGGAGGTAGGAGAGGGGGAACGATCGTGGGGGCCAGCAGCCCTCCTCCCTCTGGGAACCACCTTTACGGGGCCAGTGTAGCTCCATACCTTGGGGCAAGCCTCCTCAGCAGTTGGGGAAATGCTCTCCCAAAGGTGGGGGCCCCCTGAACCCCAACAACCAGACAAAAGCAGACTGGCTAAACCTGCCTGGGTGGGCGGCCCGGGGAAAGAGGCCGGGTAGGCAGAGCCTACCCCTCAGAGCCAGGTAGGCAGAAGGCCAACTGGGGTTGGGTGCAGAAACCCCCGGGAACAGAGGTGCGGGAGCCGACCCGAGGAGTCTGGCTCACTCAGCAATTCTTGTGATGGGGGGCACCCAGAGTGAGCTAAGGGGTCCTTGTGAAGCAATGAGAGCGCCCCCTCATGAATGCAAAGGCCATAACTCACTTGAATAAATTAAAGCAAAGCTACTGGAGCACCCCAAGTGCACCTGTCTGTCGAGAAGCTGCCCAAGCATGCCGCCGACACCCCACTACTTGCCTCGCGCCCCCCACCGAGGCGTGCCCCTGGCGGCACTCACATTGTGTCACCAACTTTTAAATTGTCAATTGTTCTTGTGCCGCTAACAGCAATTTGCTTTGCTTCAGCCATCAGTTAATTTCAATGCTTGTCTTCACACCATGAAAAGAACCCCTGCACTGACTTTGGCAGATCCAAGTTGCTTTTAGAAGTTTTTAAAAGGCCAGATAGTTTTTTCTGGTCAGTTGGCAGCCCTGCCCCACATCCTCTGTCAAAGTGAAAGTAATGTCCAGAACAATGTCTAAATTAAAGCTAATCACTGCCTCTATTCCTTCAACATTGATGGATTTACTGAAAAGTGCTGTTCCATCCAAAAGAATAAAACATTTCCTGAGGAGGTTCTAGAAATCCTCATCTCCTAGAATAGTTAAGAAAAGATATCCTAATTGACACGCACGTGCACGCTTTTCAAAACATGTAAAGTTGCTTCCTTATTGTTCCTGACAGAAAAACCCACAGTGCATTACACTTTGCATTCTATAGTGCTTCCTGAGTATGCTAAGCACTTCCCATATATTGTTTGGATGTGGCCCTTACAACAACCCTGTAAGGTATGCTTATCTCCACATGGCAGGGGAGGCTGGGCGGGAGCAGTTTGCCAAAGCACAGAGTTCATGGCAGAGACAATATTCAAGCGGGGAACTCCTGGTTCACAGTTCAGACTATTAGCCAAACCAGTTTTTGCCATGAGCCCCGGACCTGATGACACAGAAGATGGAGAAGACTGCGACCACACCCAGGAAGTGCCATGTAACTATTGCTTCGTCAGAGCCTCCAGGGAAGAGAGCCTCTGGAACCAGCATCTCCTTCACATGACTGCCTCTTGGGATTTATTTATTTATTTATTTATTTATTTATTTATTTGAAGACTTCACTTGACTCATCCTGGGAAACCTCTGTACAGGCACCCCACCTTTAGCATCCTACAGTCCGGGATAGCAGGAAGCTCCCCAGCCTACGGAAGCCAACGCCTGAGTAATAGGGCACATCCCCTTTCAGTTGCACAACTATTAAAGCTCACTGTTAATTCCAGGCAATTGCTGGAGCAACAACCCTGGTTGGCTGCTTTGAGATGGTTATGCAGAGTCTCTAGTCTGCATTCAGCTTATGGTAACAGCCCACAGGGAACCGTCCAGGGTCCTGAGATCCTGCAGCTAACCTGCCCTCTTACCAAGTCTCACCCATACCCCTGTGAGATCCCAGTTCACTCCCTCCCTCGTGCAGTTCTTGGACACAGAATCACTGCCCTCTGAATAGTTTGTCACCTCACACCTTTGCCTCCCCCAATCTAGGCCCCTGCTTCTTCCTCCACTCATTCCTTTGTTCCTTTGGCTTGGCTTGCCCCCTCCCAGGATCACAGCAATGCACCCTAAGGACAGCCAAAGACAAGGAAAGCGTTTATGCTGGGGCTCACATTGGCTCAGCTCCAGTCCCTGTTTTCAACACCAGAACCTAATCCTGGAATACAAGAAGAAATAATAGGCTGAAAGTGCCCCCAAGCATGTGCAGAGGGCATTGCCCTCAGCAAAGAGTAAATTCAAAGAGGATCTACAGTACCACCATCAGCACCATGTCAAATCCTATGCAACCTGTTTGAGGTAAGTCTCACTGTGTTCAAGGGCCCAATCCTATCCAACTTTCCAGTTCCGCTGCAGCTGCTGCTACTACAATGCAGCATCAAGGTAAGGGAGTCTTTCCCTTGAGGAGGCCTCCATGACTGCCCCTCCACTACAGGATGCAGCACACCCCCTACTGGCACCACTGCATCAGCACAGGCAAGTTGGACAGGATTGGTTCCCCAATTGGCTTGCAGACTTGTACTAGATAACATAGATTATCTAGTAGCAGATAGCTTGGCATTTTTGATGGCCTGTTTTTCTAAGCACTTGGCTTCACTCACAGGTAGTTGCTTCTCCAGGCAAATGTTGAACTTTTTGGTCTGGTTTGGCTTCAGCTTCTTCAGTGGGATCCTGGTTTCCCCGATGAACTCATTGTGGCGGAATTTGTCCTCATCGCAGACTGAGACTCTGAAAGGCATACAATAGCAGAGGGATGAGCAAAAAGATCAAGTGAATTATTTAGCAATAGGATGCAGTGATAGGGTGGAAATAGTTTCAATGGCCCCTGTTGCGGGCGGGCTGGTTCTACCATGAGGCAAAGCTGTTCAGCACTGAAGCTAGAAAATGTAGGGCTGCAGCACCCTATGGAAAAGCTGAGAACTACTGCGGACAATGGTAACATATCATCATACCTGAGCTCAAATCCCCACGTAGCCCTAAAAAGCTAACTGGGTGACAGTCATGTGAAAGGGATCATGAAACCCCTTCTTCATTGGTAACGTGCTTGTGGTCAAATTCTAGCAAACTGGATTTGGTTGCTCTTCCCATCATTTCCTTGCTTTCTTTTTGCATGAACTAAGTGCTGCTTCCCATTGTCCACTGGTACCACAGCAATGTGGAAGACACCCGGTCTCTCCTCTCCAAGGCACACAGCCCCCACCGCCAAATCTTGCCCGTGCCTTTACTCACGCACCCCCCTCAAAAGAGACACCAGACTGCAGCTTGGATTTTAAATGGGCCACTTTTATTGTCTTAAAATTATTTGCAACAGGGTAAACTAAACACAGTTCTATCAAACAAGCGTGCGGGGTCTAAGCCGGGGGGGGAAACGTACCTAGTCGTCTACTTCCCCCCAGGTAGTCCTATTAGGCAAAACACCCGACTCGGTGCCTTTTTAGTTCCCTAACTGATCCGGCCCTTTTCAGTCAACCCTGAAGGGTCAAGACAGCCAGACAGCTTAGCCTACAGGACAAACCTTGCCGAGCCTTGCCAGTCCAGTCGAATGCTTGCCAGCCCAAACTCTTCGAGCCAGTTAAGCATCATCAGAGTGTAACTGGCTCACACCCAACCTTGCTGCCTCAGATGCACACCGAGGTGTTCCTTATCTACCCCACCCTGCACACTTCATGCAGGTGACCAAGGTATAACAACTGTTGCCAGCTACCTCGAGTCATGGGACAGGCAAAAAAGCCTGTCCAAACCTGAGTCCAGTCTGGGGTAGGGGAAAAAACTGTCATCCTATGCCAATTTGGATGACAGCAACAAATTCCTACCCGGCCCTACAGATTGAGCGACCAGCTAAACTCAGACTAGTGTCAGGGAGGGAGGGAGGGAAGGTTGCTGCTGCGGGCTGGAATAAGCTCAGGCGGGCTTGATCTCTTCCGCCCGAACTCTGGTCCCACCTCACTCTGGCTTCTTCCTCCAATCAGAGGCAAAGCCACAGCCTGGTGCTGTGAGGCGGGGATGGGATAATGGTCCGTTACAGTTTTTCTTCCTCTGTATGTTCAGCTGGGTTGCCGAGATCAGAACAAAGTAAGACACCCTCCCCCACAGTATCCTTCCTCACAACACAACTGTTCCAAAACTGTTCACAAACTTTCCTTTCAAAAAAAAAATTATCTTGACAGTGATTTTCAGCCAGTGACTGTTTCTCAGCCTATCCTACCTCACAGGGTTGTTGTAAGACAAAAAAAAAAAAAGGGAAGCCAATGTATGCTCCCTTGAGCTCCTTGGAAGAAGGTTGGGATAATCGTGTAATTAATCAGGAATAATAATTGATCTAGTACCTTGTTGGTACTAGATCAATGGGTCAGGCCCATTGCAACAAGCCCCAGAAGGAAACAAGGTGTGCAAGTATGCTATTAGTAGTGAGTATTTTATTGTAGATATTTGTTTATTGCCTTTGGGGCCAAGGCCTCTCAAAGCAGTTTGCACACTGGAAACAAATCGAGTTCTTCAACAGCTGCTGTTAAAACTGTAACATGCCCAATGAAACAGAAAATGATGGCCAGGAAAACCTGGTGGCAAATGGCATTTTCAAGGGGAGAGGTTTCTTCACCATTAGGCCATAGACACAAGAGGGGCTCTCAGTGGTCATCTCTCCTCCAAAGTGGCTCATCAGCAGAAAGAGCTGGAGGGACAAGACGGCAAGAGCTCCAGCCCAGCGGTTTTGGCCACTACTGCTGGTTCTTAAAGCTGTGCCAGGCCTGCTGTGTATAGCCTTCAAATGGGTTTGAAACCTCGAAAGCTGTTGGCTGTAAGAGCTCTGGTTTCAGCTGACTAAAGCACAGCCAGATTGCTAGAAGGAGCACACCAGTTGACTGTACCTATGCGCATCAGGAATCTGAAAAATAAAGGCTAGTGCTCCGTAACTCTATGCTGACCTCTTTATTCACAACTATATATGCTGGGAGCGTTCAACCAGCATGCAGAAACAATCAGACAGGCAGTACCAGCAATATAACCAACCTTCTTCCAAGTGCAAAGAGATGCCTTTCTTCTTGCTCCAAACTCAGCCTGGGCAGCTCCAGTTCAGCATTGTCCCACCCAGCAAGTTGGTGTGACTACAGGTACATTCCAAATTGCCTTAATGGACAATTAGTGACCCTCCCCATCAATAGACTATACCAAGCCATATCTCTGTTTCAATACTATGAGCATATATCTGATGGTAGAGACAAACCCAAATACTGATTTAACCATAGCTGCTTACCCAGACCAAATACATTTTTTTTAAAACTTCAATTGATTCTAGAAGTTTTCTAGGCTTTGGTGAGTTTTCAGCAGAAAAAGATTCTGTAATTATCCAAAAGTGCAAGGAATTCCTTGCTGTCCATTAGCTTGATGTTTTCAGATTCACTGTGGCTGTGTAGGCAGCGGGAGAACGGAACAAGGAAGCCCACCAAATTCCCTTCACAGCTGAAATGAGAACCATCGCCATGGTCTTGAAGCCGGTGGGATCATTAGGATGAAGCAGCCTGTCAAATTCATTTTAATTATAGTAGCACAATGTTATTTTTTTCTAACGAGCCGGAACTGTGGCCAAGAAGCTTGATGTAATTAGAGATGATTAAGTGCTACAGCAAAACCTTTGGTGCGTTATTTCTTAGAAGTCTCCAAGTGACCAGTGCAGTCTCCTGAGCAACTGCGGAAGCCAATGTATCTCATTAGAATCAGTCTCAGGGCTGGCCCATCCATGAGGCCAACTGAAGCCATTGCCTCAGGCAACAGATTGGTGGGGGGCATTCATCACAGTCTGCCTACTAGCCTCCACTGCTCCTCCTTTTTATTTCATGATTGGAAAAGGAAAAGGGAGACAGGGAGGAAGAGGAAATGTGGAAATTTGGAATGTGGAAGAGGAAAGAGGAGGAGAGAACTAAACTAGAACACTGGAGAGTGGGAGGAGCAGAAGCTGGCAATCACTGAATAAATACAGAGAAGAGCATTTGACTTGAGGCATCAGGATGTCTTGGATTGGACCTTACCAGTCTGGTGCATGGAGATCTGGGTTTAAATCTCCACATAGCCTTGAAACTTACAGCATGAGCGTAGTCCAATCACTATTGCAAAATCATGGTGGGGATAAGCAAGGGTGAAATGTGCCAAAAGAGTTCAAAGGTTGTTGAATGGCAGATCATAGTAGTGGTAGCTGTCTTCTTTTATAAATATCCACTTTCATTTATTAATTGTTGTTACTGCCTCTTTAGCAGGCATGACAGCAATAGTGGCCACAAAATGACAGCAACCATTTCTCCCAAGAATAACCCTTCAAGCAATGTCACAGGCCAGGTGCATTGTGGGAAAAAATATTGCCCCCAGTTGGCAGTTGCTATGCGGAGTTGCTGATGCTGGGGGGTAAGTTGGACCTACACCCCCAACATTTTCTCTGCTACCCCTGAAAAATGTCTGAAATGTCTTCCCACAGGACAGGCTGTGAATGGTGGGGGAATTTTCACCCCTAAAAATGTCTGAAAATGCATCCCCACTGAACAGATTGTAAAATGTGGGGGGATTTTCAAGCCAGCTGTAGCTATGAGGAGAAACTGTTATCATTACCCCAAGTTTCTTTCTGGCAGAATTCAAATGAGATAACTATTAAAAACATAGAAGTGGAGACAAAAGTGGGTGTCTAAAATATCTCTGTGTTCATTTGGCTTTCCCATTTCCTTATTCACATATACATCCATTCCTAATACTTGTACACACCACACACCACAGTGAATTAAGTCACTGATATACCACTATCATATCATGCAAGGTTTGCACACAGGGTCTGAGATAGTTGTTGGGGCAACTTCTCCTCGAATCAATCAACCCCAATGAGAGGAGGACAAAAAAAAAAAAAAACCTAAGGTAAATACAGCTGTAGTCTTTGAAACCTCTTCAGCTGTTGGCTATAAGAGTTCTGGCTTCAGCTGATTAAAATGAGCCCTCTTTAACAGCCTGGCTAAGCTGTTGAGGTGTTAAGGAATATTCATGAACATTCCAACCTCTCAGTAACTGTACCTGTGTCTCTGCTTAACATTCTAGGCAGTGGATGGAATATGAATTGAAGTAGGAAAAGTGGCAAATGAGTGAAAGAGGTGCTTAACATTTCCCCCAACTGCCATTTCTCTCATGCATATTTGTCTCATTATACTGGGACCTCAGGTGGACAAAGCCTACAGGGGAGGGACTGCAACTGAGGGAGTGCAATACACTTGCCGGAGGGAAGAACTTCATTCCCCAGATAACTGTAGCATGCAAAGAAATAGCAAACGCCCAAGTTAAGGCAGGGGTAAACTGAACATCAGTTAATTCTGTAATTGTCTGCTGCTAAAATTGCATCTTAAAATTACTTGTGCTCTTGTCTTCAGCAACAATTTTCTCAGAAAATCCGTTATCGCCCTCTCCTTTTGCAGGAGCAAATTCATTAAAGTGCTTCTGATTAAGAGAGCTAAAACACACTAGATAACAGATGGGCCGCCAGGGTGGTTGTAGGTTCAAATCTCACAAGACACAGATACAATACCTGCTCAAATGAGAATTGGAGCGGGGGCTTATCATCTAAGGAACAGAAAGTCTTGAGCTGCATGCAAAAGATTCCTTTTCTCTGTGTTTTAAAAATTATACGAAGTGGGGGAGAAAAGTCATTTGCAGCCAGAAAAGAAAGCCATATTCCAGACTGACATCTCAAACAGCTGCATTGTACTCCGCTTGGCAGAACCACCAAAGAATTCATTAAATTGAGGGATGGGAGGCGAGAGACAGAAGCAAAATGTATCCACCACTAAATTGGCTTTATTCAACACGGACAAAACTTTGAAAATGTAGACGGAGTACTTTTCTACACACAACCAGTGCTACACAGTAACTAATCCTTTTTATATATTCCTGGGTATTGCAAAGAGTTCTGGGAAGTGTTCTGGGCCACACACACTGTTCATTCATGTAGGACAATGGCCTGGCAAGGCATGAGATTTGAACCTACAGTTGCCCCAGAGAAATAAACTTACAGCACAGAAAGAAGCCATGCTGGCTGAACTAGACAAAGTAGCTCCCATCCCCATCAGTTCACACCTTGCCGCTTGTGTCCTCTTGCTTCAGCTCTGCCACCACTTTTTGTAAAATGGTGTGACAGAAAGATTCTGGGAGTAGAACATTTCTACTCCCAGCATTCTCTCCACTAGGCACTTTACAAGAACCAGTGGCAGAATTGGAGCAGGAGGAGGTCAACCAGCCCACCCTGAGCATGCAAGAAGAAGATGGAGCATCCAGGTAGAATAGCCAAACATGTGGCAGTCTGGAGGAGGCGATGGTAGGCATGTGTGGGGCATTCCCTGACATTCCCTGACAGCTTGCCACCTCCTCTAGCCCATGGCGTGAAAAGAGAGTTCAAATGGCCTTGTGGCTGGGCCACCCAGGACTATGAAGTATGTCATTTCAGCTTCCAGAGCCCACATATTGGATTATGACAATCTCTGATACCACACAGGAAATGAGAAGACCCCTCCCCCCATTCTCAAAGGATGCCTCAAGTTACATAATGGGAAACAGCACAACCTCCTTTGAAATGCTTGTTTCCAGCTTCATGGCTCTCCCAACAAGTAAACAAAACGCAGTTCCTGCAGGCTGCCCATCAAGGCAAGAAAAGCATTCAAGCACCACCAGAAACCATGTCCCCAGGCTAACCTGGATGTGTGCTTCCTGTGCCAGCTCTCAAGTGACTCACTTGTTTGTTGTGATCCTTCACAAAGACGGTCCTGAAGGCCAGGAGATATGCCAGGAAGCCATCACTCACTAACAGGGCAAGCAAGGGGAAGCTTTCCCTTGAGAACGGAATAGACTCTCTGCTTGCTGCCACTAAAACTAGCAACATTGCTTCTCCCTAGCAGGGAGGAGTCCACTTAAACAAGGTGGAGTTAATATCATACCCTCCAACATTCGCGAGATAACATTATCTATCCTTGTGTGCTTGTAAACACCCCAATTGTCACAGCAAGGATCCCTGCCTGGAATGTCCTCCACAACATATTGCTGAAAATGCTTATCTGCATTGTGGGGTACTTGAACCTGACCATAGCAACAGCAGCATCCTTTCAAAAACACAAATAAACCATAAAATGGTATAATCATGCAATGGATTCAGTTGTTATAAACTGTAACTCAAGAATACTTCTGGGGAGGGGGAGTGGAACAGAAGCAGTGCATTCTTGTGGTCTGGCCCCTGCACATGCACTGATATGTACAGTATTTGTGCAGGAAATGTCAGTGAAGCCCTCTAAAGCCTTGGAAATTCATTTTAGTGGTTCAAAATTTTCCTCCACAAAGGAGAAACAGAGGCCCAAAAGCCCAAATCCTTGTGTGTTCCTCCATCTCTGTGCTAGAAAAGGTGTGGTAGGGAAAAGGTGTGGTAGGTGCCCTTGCAAAAATGACAGCTGTCCCTTGCAAAGAGGACAACTCCCAGCCCATATGCCTTTCTTGTTGAACAGCACAGCAGTGAAAGGACATGAGCAGAGGGCGGGGAAACCACTTTGCTCTTGGCATGCTGCATGTCAGGGCAGGGGAGGGGACAAAAGGAGTTTCACTCCCTTCTGCTGGTGGGCTAGGTAAAGGGAGTATTGCAGGTGGGTTGCTTTTCAGAGGTCTGGCAGGCAGGGGGAAGACTTTTTCTGAGCCTCCTACTGCCTTGCACAAACCTTGACTTCTTCCTGGTTTGGTTTGGAAGATGTTGGATTATTTGTGCCCAAACGAATTTATGAGATTCATAGCATTTGCCTATCTCAAATGCTCATTGGAGCCACAACGCATCTGTCTGCACCTGACAGGCAACCCAATCCTACCTACCTCCTCCCCCACCGGTGCCAATGCATCACATGCGGGATCCTGCCAAGGAGTTTGAGCCACAAAGCCCTGCTGGAGGTAAGGAAACATTTGACTGCTGCCCTGCTGGGTCTATTTGAACCTGCACTAGTGATTTTGTGACGCAAGTCTAAGTAAACCTGAGTAGGTGCATCAAGGCCAAGAAGGGAGATAGAAAAGATCTAAAGCAATCATGGTTTTCAGAATTTGTGGTTTGGATTTTTAAGTCATTTTATATAGAAGAAGGAGCCATTATAATACTATAGGACAGTGTTGCTCAAACCATGGGTCAGGATCCACTTGGTGGGTCATGACCTGATGTCGGGTGGAAAGCTGATGGAAAGCTGGGAGCTGCCATCTTGGAAGCTGCAGACCTTACACAGAATTGAGGAGACCCACTGGGGAAGCAGAATGAATGTCCCCTTACCCTGAGACTTCTGTAACTGCACCCCACAATAAGTTGCAGGGTGTACGCAGTTGATGCAGTTGCATCAGCTGGGGTGTTGTTGATGATGATGATAAGACTGGGCAGTTGAAGACTGACACATATATTGTAAAGTGCCACCAAACTCTTTGTTGTTTTTGCTGCTACTGACTCATGTGGCTAAACCTCTGGAAGTCGCTTTGACGAAAGTTAGTCTTTAAGTGGATGATTCTCTGGGAGCTGGAAGGAACCTCTCCAGCCTGACAGTTGGGTGAGGAGATGCGGATGAGCTGGGAAAGCCGTCTTTAAGACAAGGACCCTTTTATAACAGGTGAGACTGAGAGCGAGAGCAGGGAGAAGACTAATAAAAAGGAAGTGTGTACATGGAGAGATAATAAAAAAACGAAAAACACATTGAACAAAAGGAGTGGGAAATGGATTTTCTTTATCTCCGGAGTGTTTCTCATCCCGCTGGTCCTGGCCTACTATAATGTTTATCACCAGCGAGGGGCAGCTTTTATGGGAAAGAATGAGATACAAAAGGTGGTCGCTTTCAAATCTCTATGTTTGGGCTGATTTCAGTGGGGCTCTTCCTCCTCCTTTGATATCAAAAATGACAGCACAGCCTCTCCTCATCCTCCTTCCTCTCTAGGGCACAATCCAGGTTTGAGTCAATTCCCAGCATTGTGACTCCAAGCCATGCAAGGTGAGATGGGGGGGAGAACCCCCTCCTAATTACGCAGCCTGGAAAAAGTAGGCTTTGCTTGTATAAGGCCCTAGATAGAAGACTCCACCACAGCTGTTTCTCATTCTCACCTTCCTTTTTGGCAAAAGAGGGGAATCTTTGACAATGGCTGGAACTCCTTCCACCTCAAGTGGCCAACCAGAGCATCCTTGAGAAGCCCTGTGATAATAGCACTGGGTCTTTGGGGACACTCCTATTTGGAAATGGGGTACTGGGCACAGTGCTGACCCACAATTCTCAGACAGTTCATGTCCCTGCTGCCATTGGTATGGGGAGTTCAAGGGCTGGTTCAGAGAGTCTTCTGATTGTCATTGGTGTGGTTTTCTGAGCCCTATTCTTGAAAAGGAGAGACAGCCCCAAGAAGACCCAGGACCAGGGCCACTCTGATGGTCCAAGAAAAAGTGGATCAAGAGGGCTAGCCATGAAATGTTTCAGTTGTCTGATTGTTGCTGCACAACAGCACAACACCTCTTCTGATCAGTCCCTTTGTATTCAAACTCCAAGTATAGCTACCAGGCTGGAGAGTTTCCCTGCTGCCTTGGCAAACTTGCCATGAAATATGTTCTTTATATTGCTGGACAGCAACTTTGCCTTGCTGAGAGATTAGAAATCCAAGCCTCCCAATTCCTGTATTAGTGGGGAAAATTCTTTATTTCCCCTTTCAGCTTTGGGAACTTTTGACTAAATCTAAGAAAATGAAATACACATGGCCCCATTTTTTAAGCTTTAGACAAGCAAGAGGTTTATTATAGTGAATCTCCTGAGAACACACACACACACACACACACACACACACACACACACACACACACATTCAGAAAGAGTAACTTACAATACAAGAAAGGAACAATTGTACACCCCCTGGTTATTCACTTGTGCCATTATCTACAGAAAACAGCTAAAAGATAGAATTAACAGGGGAGCAAGGGAATGGGGAGGTGGACGTTTTAATCTGAGGTTGGCAGGAGCTGGTCTGAGCAGATAGGAAGCCCCCCTTCTCCATAGCCTCAGAATACTGTTAACAACACTTATTCAATTGGAGTCAGTTGACAATCAAAGCTCCAGGGAGACCAAATTCCATATCCTTAAAAAAAAAAAATCTGAAATGGATGTCCAGAGAGAGAAATTCAAGGCCAGTTTTTATTAGTGGTGAGCTGCAACTGCTCAACAGAAATTCTCTTTTCTGGCTCAGCCAATCAGTGTCTCCCCTTGGAAAAATAATGTTCACCTCTTCCTTTAAATATTGGATATACATTGGATATAAATTGAATTGGATATAAAAGAGTGAATTCTTGCACAGTCTAAGGCTGCAATCCTATACATCTCTACCTTGCAGTAAACCCCATTCAACTCATTGGGATGTACTTCTGAGTAAGCATGCATAAAATTAAGCTGTGTTTTGAGCAGAGAGTTAATCCTGAAATCATAAGTTTGGACTTGAAAATCAGAACCAAAAGCATTGCAATCCCTGTTTTGAGGTAATATCTCGCAACAGAGCAAGACGCATGTGCTGGCAGAATGCACACATTTCGTGGTTGGCGAGGAAGTCTGCTCTTCCTTCAATCCTGCCAACTTCAGTCTGGTTCTAGAAAATGGGAAACACTGGAAAGCAAGTTCACTCCTATCTGCATAGCCTCACCATGGTTCCTTATCTTCATCACACAACAATGTGACCAAGATAAAATTCAGAAAGATGGCTAACCTGCATGCCATAAAACAAGCATGCCTACTCTCTTTTGCCAACTCTACATGTTGGAAGATAAGTGACATGATGAGAGAATCATCATTAGTGTTGCACCACTTTAATTTGGTTATGTTTCCTGTATCAGCACCAGCCAGTCTTTTTACTGGGAGGGGGGATGTAGCACAACCTCCCTTCACTTATGTTCCCAAATCCCCTCAGACTTTCGAGTGCAATTAAATCCCTTAATCATCAAAGCCACAGAGTCAATTACCTCCAAAGATGAAGCTATTAAGGCAGCAACAAAAACTGGGTTAGCAGGACAGCAATGACAGAGAAAGAGAGGCAAGGACAGAACCCAACACAACAACATGTCATGCAATCCCAACCTGCAATGTGTCATCAAAGAGGCAATGGGGTGCAGATTGCTCCTTGGATTCAAAAATGAAGTGGATAATGCAACTGAAGATGCAGTCTAGAGGAGAGGAGAAGTGGGCTAAAGGGTTGGAAATAACAAAGAAAGGTGAGGTAGAAGAACTGGGAAAGAATAGCTGTGGTTATTTCATGTATACTAGAGCTGCCAGGTGAGATGCATTAAAAACCTAGAGATTGCATTCTAAGGCAATGGTGACATCATAGGACTGCCAACCTTTGCACAATGGGAAAAAAAATCAGGGGCAAACTGGCTGTCACGACCCCATTCCGAGGAGCGATTCTGTCCAGACTCAGAGTGCAATCCTCTACTGCGCTGGATTAGCAAGGTGGGCAGGCCTGTGCCAAATTCAGTGCAGTATTGGGGAGGCTGGAGCCTCCCCGCAGCAAGGGCATGTTCGCACCCTTACCAGAGGTGAGGCTCCAGCCTCCCTGGTGCACTACTCGGATCTGCACCTCCTAAACAGCAGGCACAGATCTGAGGAGACCCAAACCGCATGGTGCCAAATGACACCAAGCTGAAGCCTGAAGAATCTCTGGTAGAAGAGTCCTTGGAAGTAGCACTTGCAGAACTCAAGCCCTCTTCAGAACTGGCCTCTCCCAGGTCAGGAAACTCACGATCCCCAGAGCCTGCACATTAGTGCGGCTAGCAATGAATAAGGTGGGACTAGACTGAGAGGATGGGACATGGTGGCGCCACAGAGTTGTTGAGCTTGCTGACTGGAAGGTTGGCAGTTCAAGACCGTGCACCAGAGTGAGTTCCCATCGCTTGTCCCAGCTCCTGACAATCTAGCAGTTCGAAAGCATGTAAAAATGCAAGTAGATAAATAGGTACCACTTTGGTGGGAAGGCAATGGCATTCCGTGCACCTTGGTATATAGTTGTGCTGGCCACATGACCACGGAAACTTGTCCTCGGATAAATGCCGGCTCTTCAGCTTAGAAACGGAGATGAGCGTCACTCCCTACAGTCGGTCACGACTAGACCATTTGGTTGTAGGGAAACCTTTATATTACTTTTTAAAGCTTTAGACTGAGTGTGCAGTCTTATCTTCATCTGCCTTTGCTAATGCTCTGGGTACAACAAATAGCAGCCTACTGTATGCATACATAGGCTTTGTTATAATGTAGGGGGTGGACTAGGGCAGTGGTCTGCAACCTTTTTTGTGCCACAACCCAATAAATAAATATATAAAGTTTCAGATTGAGGACCCACCGTCAATCCCACCCTGCCCTCACTGCCGTCCACTCCCTACTCCTGTAATGTCCTCTTAGCATGGTTCACTTTAACCAAATATTATTATTAGAGAAAGCAGAAAGAAGTGACCACGAAGCTTGGCAATAGCGAAAACTATTTTAGCACAACTTTAAGAACCTGAGACACAATTGCCTGATGCCTGAAGGGGTATACCAGATGTTTCCAGATGCCTCTCCCTTTACCTGGCAGTGCTCTAATCCAGTGTTCTTCA
>JAJKFI010000087.1:114542-131208 GCA_029204185.1 Lerista edwardsae
GTGAGTGAGTGAGTGAGTGAGTGAGTGAGTGAGTGAGTGAGTGAGTGAGTAACCTGGGACCTTCTGCATGCAAACCATGTGTAACTAAACAACAGACCTTCCCTGTAGATGTGTCAACAGACCTTACACAACACCTAGCCAAAAACCCATGTTAAAACATTGAACTCTCTGCTCGAAGGCAGTCAAAGGAAAAAAAAAAAACCAGACGTAACTCTCTGAAAGATTGCCAGTCATCAGCATCATCACACCCACACACACCATGTTGTTGGAAGGAAAGAGTTCGTTCATTACATATTTGGGACAGGAAGACATGCTTGATTTCAGAGTCCTTTTAATGTAAAAGTAATGGACAAGATCAAAGTCTGAGTCTGCCTCCTGGCTGGGGACGCAAGCAATGTAGCCAAACAGTACAGCACTGCTTCCTCTTAGGCAAATTATCCTTCACAGCAGAGTTTCTCACCATTGCTCCTATTGAAAACAAGAAGCTGCCTTCTCTTGAACCAGACCCTATGTCCACCTCGGTGGCATAGCTAAGGATGTGCAATTGCACCAGACAACAAGCTTTAGAGGGGCAACAAGCTGAGTTTGACACTAGTGGCCAAAATTGTGAAAATGTTGATCATTACAAATGATATCATACATCATTGGAAAGGTAATTTAATGCAGAATGGAATGAAATAAACTGTATCTTTACTCTATCAAAAGGTATGGCCAAACAACCAGAAAAGAAAATGCAACGGTCATGTAAAAATTGGGTTTGTTAAAATTGTGGGTTTTAGGAATAATATTGTCATGCTATATATCATTTGATGTGAAAATTCATTAAGAATGCAGTGCATGTGTAACAAATCAGAGTGTAATATCTTCATTCTATCAAAAGTTATGGCCAAAAAAACCCTGGAAAAGGAAAATACAACTATGATGTCAATTCCTGTTGTGATGTCACTTCTGGGGCATCATTTTGCCCTCTGCACAGGGCTACACATTCATTAGCTATACCAGTGGTCCATTTAGCCCCGGTCCAACTGCCTGCAGAGTTTCCAGGGTTTCAGAGGGGAAACTTACTCAGCCGTACCTGGAGATTTGCCAGGTCCAGACCCGAGACTTTCTGGACCTGAGACTTTCTGCATTGCAAGCAGGTGTTCCAACACGAAGCAATGAGTACTCCCCATAGCAACTGACTTCCTGACAGCTTCCAAAAGGTGCGACATTTCATTCATACACATTCTCTCTCTCTCTCTCTCTCTCTCTCTCTCTCTCTCTCCTTCCTCTCCCAACTAAACCCTACCTGCCCAGTTAGAATTTTCACCTCATAGCAAAGGCAGCAACACAACATTGACAAAAGCTCCCATCCGGTGAAATTCATCTCCTCCCCAAGGAACGTGAGATAACTGGAAGTAGGGAAAACATTAGTATTGGAGGCTGATGAGCTGCTGAATCCTTCTGTCATACCCTCTGCTGCCTGAGATGAACTAAAAAAACCCAACAATAACCCAGATCATTTGGGCCAAGCTGCGCATTGCGATCAATATGTTGTTCTGTCCTGTGTTTTTGGTTTGCTCTGGACTTTTCTAGTCAGGAAATGCATCCAGAAGGGGGACTCATACAGAAACACGGGAGGGGGAGGCACTCTCCTCTTCAAATGGCTTACTTGTACTCCCATGTACATGAGAGTGGTGTCCCACCATAGGACGTGGTGGCGCTGGTGGTTAAACCACTGCTGCTGAGCTTTCTGACCAGAGGGTCGGGAGTTCAAGACCATGCAAGTGAGCTCCTGTTGCTTGTCCCAGCTCCTGACAACCTAGCAGTTCGAAAGCACTTAAAAATGCAAGTAGATAGATGGGTACCACTTTGGTGGGAAGGTAATACAATTCCATGCACTATGGCATATAGCCATGCTGGTCACATGACCATGGAAACTGTCCTCGGACAAACGCCAGCTCTACAGGCTTAGGAACAAAGATGAGCACCGCCCCTTATAGTCGGTCATGACTAGACCATTCGGTTGTAGGGAAACCTTTACCCTTTTTACTCCCATGTACTCTTAAAAGAACCTTTTTAGGCAGTGGTGTTATCTAAATGATTTAATAACAGGTACTCACTTTTGATTGGCACGTGTCGGGCCCCGCCCACCGGAAGTGCCATCATAAGCCGGAAGTGATGTCGTGGCAGGAAGTGACATGAAAAAAGCCCTTTTTGAGGCCTCAGACAATTTTAAACTGACCCAACAGTTGCAACAGTATTCCACAGCACCCCCAGAACATGTTAAGGAGGCCTGGCATCATGTTAAAGTGACCCAACAGTTCCAAAACCCCAGAGCAGCTCATTTTTCAGTGGCAAGGCAAGGCAAGGCTCTGCACGCTGCCTGCCTGCCTCTGAGAACGTGCAGGCAACTCAAACGTGCAGGAAATTCAAATGTTGCAGGGGGCGGAGTCAACGAGTGGGCGGGGCCAGTCATAATCCTAGAAACCGGTACTCGCGTACCCCCGCGTACCCCCTGCATGACATCACTGTTTTTAGGTATGAGTGAGTTGTGTTTCTTTAATGCAGAAACAATGAAACAAGCATCAGCGGTCTGACAAACACTGACTTAGGGCCAAATCTTATCCCATTTTCCATCCCTGATGTAGCCGGCCCAATGGGGGGTGTGCTGCAATCTGTGGTAGAGGGGGAATCAGGGAGGCCTCCTCAAGATAAAGGAATGTTTATTTGCTTACTTTGGAGCTGCACCGCAGTTGCATTGGCACCAGAAACATAGGTAGGATTGGGCCCTAAATCACAGCCTCTCAGTTGCAAGTCTCACCTCCTTGCACCAAGTATCTCATATGAATATATGAAGCTGCCGAACTGAGCCTGGCCGTGGGTCCATCTAGGGCAATATCGACTATGACAGTGGCAACAACTCCTCAGGGTTTCAGACTGCAGTCTTTCCCAAATCTACCTGGAGAGGTTAGGGTTGGAAGCTGAGACCTTTTGTCTCCAAAGCTCTGTCGCTGAGCTGTGGCCACTACAAATGTTTTCAGATGTTGTCAGCTGCCTTTGGTGCCTCTTTTTCTAGAGAGGAGATGCAGGTTAAACATATTTTGTTATTTCTTCGAGCAGCAATACTTCTTTGAGCTTGTAGGTTTCTTGGGGCAGGGATTTGTTTCTTTCCATTTTTTGCACCGGTTAACTCTGTCAAATGCCATTGTGGTACTATATTCCATTGCTAGTAATAAACTAACCACATCTGGGGATTGGAAAAGCCTCCCAGTCCCACCTGAGATAAAGAGATTTTATCTGGATTTAAGCGTGCGCACACTCCATTCCCTTATTTGGAACTGCATAAACACTGACATTACATATCTCAGCATGACGGAGTCCTTTAACTCACTACTCCAGGATGAAACTATAAAGACCCCAAATCCTGGGCTCTTCATCAACACATCCTTTCCCCTCAGAAATAATGCAGGTTTTATGTAAAAAGCATAATCGGTAATAGATAGATGTATTCCCAATAAGTTGATGATTAGAGAATAACTTTTAGAATAGAATGATGTCTGAATGGATGTACTTCAATGGTTGTTGTTACCCTATGTTCATACCTCTTGCCTTACCTTATACCTTTGTCTTTCCTTATACCCATCCCGTATCCAATAAATAAAAATAAAAAATTAAATAATAAAAAAAGAAATAACAACGCAGGTTTTTGCTCACCAAACTCTCAGCCTCTGACACTTGAGAACTTAAGCCCATTTAAGTCGTGGTGCATTCATCGTTCTACTGTTTCCTGCCATTTTAGTGTTATATCTTTTGGAGACTCAGTTGCCATAGGAACTGGTTGAGGATGCCCATTGCCTCCCTCCCTGCCCCATGCAGTGGTAATCTGTTCCCTGCCAATCTCTGCCTATTCCAAAAGTGGGGGAGGAAGGCGAAAAGGAATAATTATGGCGAGATAGTTGCCAATTTTGAATCAAAGGAATGATGGGAGGCAGGGCCTCAGCTCAGTGAAAAGGTGGGTTAGGGGAATTTAAACTGACTATTATTTTCCAACAAAACCTTTTTTGTGGGGGGTACCAGCAATGTTTCCCAGGGTGCAATCCTAACCAGTTTTCCAGTACTGGGGTAAGGGCAATGCAGCTCTGAGGTAAGGGAACAAACATTCCCTTATTTTGAGGAGGCCTCTGTGACTACTATTCCACTGAGGGATGCAGCACATGCCCCATTGGCACTGCTATGTCAATACTGGAAAGATGGTTAGGATTGCACCCCCATAATGGCAACCAACAGGGTCCTCTATTATTCCTAAGCGTCAGCTTTCTCAGAAGAGAGTTTTTTCCAGCAAAGTTGACTGTGAGGCATTTTGAGGCATAGCTGGTAATCCTATCCCCATCAACATCAGGGGCAGACATCAGTGCAAGGATTTCTCAAAACAATTTTACCATCTGCACTGACACTTGCCTCTCATTCCGCCTAGTGACCTAATCATGCTGGATGTTCAGAAGCTGCCTGGTATTGCTGTGGCTAAAAAGTGACTATGGTAAGTAATTTTGACTGCATTCCTATGCACATGTCCCTGGATGTCCCCCACTTTTGATTACACACATATAGGATTGTGCTGTTTTTCCCAGCAAAGTTTGTATAAGGTTGCACTCTTAGGGCGCAATCCTAACCGACTTTCCAGCACTGGGGTAAGGGCTATGCAGCTCTAAGATTCGCTTACATTCGCTTACCTTGAGGAGGCCTCCGTGACTACTACTCCACTGCAGGATGCAGCACACACCCCATTGGCACTGCTAGGTCAGTGCTGGAAAGTTGGTTAGGATTGCACCTTTAGTCTATTTTGGTTCATTTTCCCATTTCCGGGCTTCTGGGCAAGGCAAGGGAGCAGGCCAGCAGTCAGCAAGGTGAATACAAGTCAGAGGTCAAGTGCTGCAAGAGGTGGCTAGGAGCGGGTTGATGGAGATGGTGCATCAGCACAGGGGCATAGCTACAGGAGATAGTGGTGGTGGTAAGTACCGCAGGCACTGCAACGAGCCATGTAAGCGGCCTCTCTCACTTGCTGCCGGAGCTATTCTGGGCAGCAATGGCAACGCACAAGAAAAGCTGTTTGGTTTAGTGAGTACCTGCGCATTGCTGTCACTGCCAGGAATGGCTCTGACAGCAAGTGGGAAGGGGCTGCTTACACAGCACATTGTGGCTTCTGCAGTACTTACTGTGCTGTCCCCAAAACAAAACACCACTATATCAGCAACTTCTAGACAGCAACTGAAAACACAATCCTATGTCTATCTACTGAGAAGTAAGTTGTTTTGTTTTCACTAGAGCTTACTCCCAGGAAAGTGTGTATTGGATTGCCATCTGAATTCATGTAGACAACCTGCCTGAGGGTCTCTTCCTTGTAAGCTGGAGGATCTTTGGTCCTGATAGTACTTTATCATAGGATTTCATAATTTGTTCTGCATAGAGCTCTGAAATTGTGCCAGATAAGTGCGGCATTTCTTGATTTGAGTATTGGTTTTACTTTGCTGCCATCACTGTTCTTGAGGTTCTTGTGGTGTTTCCAAGGTGTTCAGACTCAAGGGTCTAGTCAGAGCACATTCAACACCCCAAATTCCACAGGGCCTGGGTGGAGTATCAAAGTGTAGACTTGGGGTTCTCCTCAAGATTTACTATTTCCTGCCTAGTTCTGGTTCATGTTGGGAAACATGGAGTAGACCACTGGTAAGGCGGTCTCATCCAATTCCATCTTTGGATACTGGTAGGTGACCTACAGCAATTAAGGAAAGGGGGAGGAGCTATGTATGGATTGATTCCTCACATTTTAATCCTGCCTGTCCTTCAAGAAGTCCTGGGTAGTATATATGGATGGAGTTATTTCATGTTATCTGCAAAACAACCTTGAGAGATAGGATAGGCTGAAAAAGTGTGAGTAAGAGGCCCAAGATCACCCAGTGAGCTTCTTGGTTGAGTGGGGAATTTGAGCCTTTCTCCCTAGTCCAGCATTAATGATTACGTCACTGTGGATCTTGGCATAAGCTATTCTCCATTTTGGAGCCTCCATGTTCAGGCTTGCAGAAGACAGGACTGTCCCTCATGTATTCATGGTCTTTTACAGCCCTTCCTAGCTGCCCATGTTAATATTCTTTGTGACACCACACAGGTAAAAAGCTATCTTTAATCTCACCAATTCAGATTGGTGAACAAGTGTTCAAGCTTCAATAGGCAGAAAAGTACAGGTTTCAGTTTGGTTTTACAGGATGAAGACTCCTGTGAAGCGCAAAAGCTTGCATACTTCAGCATTAATCATTTCCATTAAATACATAGTTTTTAACCTTCTTTGCATTTCGTAAACCTTTGGGAGCCAATATGTCAACAGCTGTCTGTGCATATTCATTTTGCCAGCTTCTCAGTCAATTAACACCACAGAAGTGAGGTATGTATTCTGGGTGCTCCCAAGACATTACACAGTAACTCTCCTTTAATTATCACCTGATTTAATTTGGAGGAGGCAGGTGAGCAGGTGAGAAAGCTGAGGCAGCAAAAACAGAAATAAAAAGTTGTGAATGTAATACTGAGGGAAAGAGGGAATTAGTCAAAGTAATTCTTCAATTAGTTGGCTCTATAATGCTTATTCGATCGGCTTAACTACACCACCGGCAGTTTTTTATGATGACTTGTATAAAAACAATGCTGCCCAGTCAATTGGAATAAGTCAGAGCATTTTCATTTTATGCAATCTACCTGATATCAGGTCGTGACCCACCAAGTGGGTCCTGACTCACAGTTTGAATAACACTGGCTTAGACCTTTCCTCTAGAAGGGCAAGGTAACCTGTCTTAAAAACTAATCTAAGTTGAAGAATCCATCCTCATTGACTGTTTCCTCAGCTAGAAGCAAAAAAAATAATGACCTCACTTAGCAGATCTGGGAAGGAAACAGCGCTTCGCAATCATTTCACACCCCCACCCGCTCCGGCAGCTGATGAATTGTGAACCTTTAAGGTGATGAAGTGCTTATAAGACATATCCTCGTGAGCTATCCCCAGATCCAGGTGGCTGATAAATCAAGTGCCTGTCGCGGGAGGGACAGTGATGGATGTGGGAGCAGTAAGCGTGTGCAAATCACGGCCCTTGATAAATAATAATGCTTTCCTGATCTGCTGGAGAGAAAAGGAGGCTTTAATGGCTCCATTAAGGGCCTGAATGGAATCCCAAGTATGTAGAGTCATGCTTGGAATGTGACAAGATGCAAGAGGAAAGGTTAGTGTTTCAGAACACTGGAGAAGCCAACATCACTAGGAATAAGAAAGGCCATTGCCTTCCATAATGCCATGACACAGGAACTCTCCAAATATCCTTTTATTTTCCTTAATGCAAGCATGGCCTGTCTGTGAGGCTAAGAGAGGTGATCTCCTCAGTTGGGGGGTTTGTGGGGTGTCTCCAGTCCACCAGCAGCCCTGGCACTCTTCCTTCCCCTCCTTGAATTAAAAAGGAAGATGTGGGAGAAGGAAAAGGAGAAGAAAGGGGAGTAGAGGGTATGTATGAGATCAATATTTTTGAATTAATGGAGCAGCTCATGTGGATAGGGGGAGGCCCAAGGGCATTGACAAAGCACTTCAAACAAACAAAACACTTCAACACAACCCTGATGCAATCATGTGCACAATAGTATCAAGATTCTTTATTATGCCATTTTACTGATGCACACCTGTGATGCTGCTCATTGGTAAATCTTGTAATCACAAGATTTCTTTATTGCAGTGTTTTATCAATGCATGTGTATAAAGTAGTAGGGGAGAAGAGACATGGACAAATGGAGAGTGCAGCAAGTTGTACATGAATGATGCCTTATACAACATTTGGAAATAGCGAATTTCTATTCAATCAGTCTCACTTTGGAAACAAAGATGAATTACTTTGGAATGTCAAAATCTAGGTAAAAATTCAGATGGAGGAGGATTTTGGAAGCATTCCTCAAAATGGCTACTTTCTAAAATGGCAGTCAAATGGGTCACAGGCACCCATACCAGCGTGGGGATAATCATGATTACCTTACAGGGTTATTGGATGGACTGCATCAAGCAAAAACATGCAAAATGTTTGCACACTCGGCAAGCACTATGCAATGTGGTAAATATCATTACTGTGTGACAACCTGCATTTTTCAAAGGATGCTGGGAATGGATACCTGTGCGCTCACCTTAGCGTTTTGCGGATCATGTCTTCATCGGTGATCCCATAGTATGTGAGGGTTTCATTCCAAGTGGGATTCAATGTATTCCGCAAGGTTTTGGTCCTCAGTTTATTCGCCTGGGGATGGGGAAGAGGAAAAGACATACTTTGAGTGGGCAATGGGTTTGATGGTGAGAGAAAACCAGCATCTGATACACATTGGAAAAAGACCCAGTCGGTGCTCTGCCCCAATCCCGTCTTAAAATTCCTCATTTGCTTTGTGCCACCCCACTGACCTGTCCCTACGAGGCTGAGGAAGCTTGCTGTAACCAGACGTGTTCCATCCATAATTGGAGGAGTTCACAGACACAGAGAAATATTTTGCAGGTCATTTGCAGAACAATCCAATTATCCCTCCAACGCACTGTAAATAAACAGCAAAGCGGGTACCTTGGCCGAGGCCACAGAAAGGGCAGGCATTTCATATAGGCAGAAGGAGAAAAGAAAATGGTTCAAAGCACCCATTATTTTTTACTTCATTTTATTTTTTAAAGGCTTGCTGTCTTCACTATCTGCACGCACACAGGAGGTGGGAGTCTTCAAACAGACATGATGTCAGCTGGCCCTAGAGGGGGAATGGCTTCGTACCATAGAGTTCTAGGAAATCCATTGGAGGGGAGAAGCACAACCTCTCCCGTTTCTTGTTACTCAAATCGCTTTATTGCATTGGCATGGAGATGGGGCTGTAGCTCAGTGATATAGACCTGCCTCGGACACACAAGTGCCCAGATTCCATTCTTGGCAGAATTTCCAGGCAGAGCTGGGAAAGATCCCTCTGTCTGAAGTCATGGAGAACAAATCTGCCTGTAAGATTTGAAATGCTTACATCAGAGAAGCTCTGCCTGGAGAGTCCTTTCCGCCTTTTGCTTTACAAATGGGTCTCCCCTGAACTGTCTGGTGCCTTCAAGGTTGAGGCCTTCCTGGCCTCGCATCCCGGGATTTCCCAAGCCTCCTGAGCTAGTCGCCTCGCCTCCATTTCCAAGGATCTAGTTCTCCTCCCTTTCTTGCCTTGTCTGACTCCAGAAGCACCAGAGAACTCATCCTGCCCCATCAGGTTCACTCCTGACTGCTAGCAATGATGAGGGATGCAGCAACAGAAGAGATAGAAGCCGGGATGTATTACCCTGCACAAGAAAAATTTCCCTTGAACAGACAACAGAACACAACATTCTTACGTTCCTTCAGGTAGAAGTGGCCTTTCCCTCCCAAGCGTATCCCTTTCATAGGAAGATTTCTATGGCTCATCTGCAGCTGGCCACATGCAATTCCTTCTGCTAAGGCTGATGCTTTCTGCCTAATGATACCGGTGCTCAATGGCATCTCCAGCCCCTTATTATGACATTCAGTGGGAGAAGGCTGATTCATCCCAGTGCATGATCTTGGCATACTGCCCAGAATGTCCCATGATAAGATTAACAGGTGCAACCCCCACCCGAGATTAATCCAGAAACGGAGGGACAGACTGACCATCAAAGAGAGATTGTGTGGGCCACTGTAACATAACACAGCATCAACATAACGCAGATCTTCCACAATGTGCCAATACAACTTTTGGGCAGATGTGGCACATGCACTTTCATATAAAAGTCCCCAAGGTTTGTGTCTGAGACCTAGACCAAACTGCATCTTATGTCAGCAGCATCAGAGCTGACACTGTTGATTTGTTTCCTCGATGGGAGTCATAGGGTGGTGGTGGTTCTGAGCCAAAGACTGCAGCATGCAGGGAGGGGGGGTATGTGCTTTAACCCTTTGCATGCATCATGGCCTCAATGTGGATCAGGATTCCACACAGTTTCTTTGTCCTGGTCGGAAAGCTGGCATCTGCTTCAGCAGAGGAAAGGTGGGGGGAAAAATCTTTTAGGGTGCAATCCTAAACTGTGCTGGACCTGTATCCAGTGCAGCTTTGGAGTGCTCTGGAGCCTTCTCTGGGCAAGGGCACATTTTTGCCCTTGCTCCAAGGGAGGCTCCAGCCTCCTTTATGGGTTCCTTGGATCTGCACCTGTTGCATAGCAGGCACAAGGCTGAGGATTCTACGTGACCCAAATCAGCACACCTCCCGACCCACCCATTCCCACCCATTCCCTCCCCCCTCCACCCAGAATTGCTCTTGTGCCAGCTGAGTTCAGCTGGTGCGTGAGCAGCGTGGTGTGGCCATGGGCCGGCACCCTTGGGCTAGTGTTGGCCCAATGGCACTAGCACCAACATGGGGCTGCAGGTTGATGCCCCCATGTCAGAGCTAGTGACATTGGGCCAATGCAAGCAGTTAATGTTGGCTCACAAGCGTAATTGGGATTGTTCAATCAAGCAAGCAAGCAAGCAAGCAAGCAAGCCAGCCCCAAGGGTTTCTTCCTGAGGTTAATCACAACCATCTGGGGGCCTGATCAAGATCAGAAAGGGTTAAAGTTTCCCTCCCTGGATCTAAGCTCCCATTTAAAGAAAAAACAGACCAGTCAGCTTCAGATGGAGGCACTGAACTCAAGGTGGCACTTTGCCCTAAGTGGAATGGGTGAAGAGAAGCTGCAGAAGTTGCTGAATGTGCCGTTCTCCAGCCTTTTAAATACCATTAAGTGTTAGCATACAAATTTATTACTGCCATAAAGTGAAATAGCTGCTCTGGAATATTTGGTTCATTTTTGGAAATAAAAAGCTTTTGAGAAGCTTTTGTTGACGCACATTGGAGATGATGTGAAGGATTGTTTTGAGGAGGCTTGCACTTCCTGGGTTTCTCTCTTTCACTCTGCTCTCTTTGGTTTAATCACTCTCTTGGCGAACATGATCAACCATCATGCTGCCATCATCCTTATATTTATTCTTAAATACTTAAGTATTTCTTTTTCCATGTAAACTACTTTGTGAACTTTTTTTATCAGTATGTAAATATTTTACAATAAGAGTTATAATACACTTTCACTGCTTTTAAAATAATTTCTTTTGAAACGTATATAATACTTTAACATTATTTTAAAATTTATATACTGCCTTTTGCATTTCTGGCTTCAGTGTGGTTCTGCTCAGTGCTGGAGAAGCAGTCTGGGCTAACAGCCACCTGGCCTTCAGTCTTGGGCTGTGTTCTTTTTTCAGATTCCAGCGCTAAGAGCACAGAGAGCTTTTTCTTTTTCCTTCCAGCATGCTGAGTCGCATTCTTTTTAACATTACAGCAGACTGGCCATGCTAGCAATTTGGACTGTGACCTCGAAGCTATTAAAAATGGCCACTACCATCAATCAATCACTAGTATTTATATACCGCTTTTCAACACAAGTTCACAAAGCAGTTTACAGGCAAATAATAACATTAAAGTTAACTGGCTCCCTGTCCCAAAAGGGCTCACAATCTAAAATAATGGAGAACAACACCAGCAACAGCCACGAAAAAGACACTGTGCTGGGGTGAAGAGGGACAATTGCTCTCCCCCTGCTAAATATAAGAGGACACCACTTGAAAAAGTGCCTCTTACCATGCATTTGATTTCAACTGGCAGAAACATGGCAGCCTCCATACATTATGGTAACAACATGGTGACCTCCATGAATTTGATTTCAATGATTGGACACCATTTTGTCATTTTTTTTAAAAAAAATGACCTGTGCTAGAAGCACGCTAGAAACATAACTCCCTCCTGTTTTCCATGAGAAAAACAATTGCAGCCTTGGTGTCTGCTCAGTGGTGCTTCCTCCATGGTCCTGAAAGAATTCTGGACCTCTGCATTTACCAAGTGCTATCAAACATGCACGTGCAATGGGACGTGGTGGCGCTGCAAGTTAAACTGCTGCTACTGTGCTTTCTGACCGGAAAGTTGGGAGTTCAAGAATGTGCAATGGAGTGAGCTCCCGTTGCTTGTCCCAGCTCCTGCCAACCTAGCAGTTCGAAAGCACGTAAAAATGCAAGTAGATAAATAGGTACCACTTCGATGGGAAGCTGCACTTCCATGCACTACGGCATATAATTCTGGCCACATGGCCACAGAAGCTTGTCCTTGGACAAATGCTGGCTCCACAGGCTTAGAAACAGAGATAAGCACCGCCCCCTACAGTCGGTCACGACCAGTGATGGGATCTACGAATGAAAAAGGGGAATGCTGGACGGGACGTAGGCGGGACTTCCGCTTGAGTGGCAGCCCGTCCGTAGCATTCCACGGCTGCCCTGGCCTTGGGGGGGGCTCCTGCTCGCCGCAGGGGACAGGTGAGGGTTGCGCCGGGTGCCTGGGCGAGCAGTGGGGGGGCGCGCTAACTGGGGGCAGCCCCCCCCCGAGACCAGGACAGCTGCGGAACGCTACGGACGGGCAGCCAACCACACGGAAGCCCCGCGTAATTCCTGCCCAGCGTTCCCCTTGTTCATTTGTAGATCCCATCGCTGGTCATAACTAGACCATTCGGTCATGGGGAAACATTTACCTTTACCTTTTATCAAACAAACAATAAACATGGCCCTCGGTTTCTGCCAAAACAGTTCTCACATGTGTTGTATGGGGAATAACTGGACCACTTACTTCAACCAAAAAATCTCAACACGATTCTGCACTAAATGTAATTGAAGCTGTTTGAAGTGTCTGAATTGGTTGCCAAATGACTTTTGAAATTCACACTGAACCAGAGAGTTCAAAAAGTACTGAGGGACCTCAACTGAAACTGAACACAGGGTTTTAAGAATTTGACTTTACCAACGATTCATTTACTTAACTCTGCCGAATATTCCTCCAGTAACGAGAACTGATAACTCCTGGGAAGAAATAAGTTTTCTCTTGCCGACAAATAGAAGCCAACAGTGGAAATGGTCATTGACTTCCAGACAGGTTGAATTTTCTTTCTCTTCCTCAGCTCATCTATCTCCTTTTCTCCTCAGGCCCTGAATCCTGACAGTTCAAACTCAAGAGAAATTTATTTAATTCTGATCCCTCCACTGCAAGACATGCTAGCTTCCATCAAGGAAGGAGACAGATGCATCATGTGGCGAGAGAAAAAACCCTGCTGTTTTCAAGTAGGGCTTTTCCATTAATTTGCCACATCGCGAGGACAGTCTGATGGAGTTCCAATTTCCACTGTAATTGGACGTAAAGCACGATGGTTCATTCTTCCTGTTCAGGCCACTTCTCAAGGTAACGAGCTCTGATCAAATCGATACGTAAGAACTTGCCTGCCAAATGTTTTGGGCAGCCGGCTACATTTATCATCTTTAGTTGGCAAGGACCACATTAGTGGTAAAACAGGAACATTTAGCATGTTAAGTTAATAAGAGCAGCAGTAAATACACCATTCTTGTTAGGTAGATGGACTGATTCCTTTTCAAGGCAAAACCAAAAGCCATTGGCAACGTTTTATTTAAGATTATTGTAGAACTGGTTTTATACTTACTGTTTAACTGCGCTCTCTCTCTCTCTCTCTCTCTCTCTCTCTCTCACACACACACACACACACAAATGCACTCAAAAAAAGATTCAGATTACAATAGTAAAGTCTCTCAGAACACAATCCTAATCTGAAATTAGCCTGGCAGTTAGTCCAGCAAAGTTTGGCCAACACAAGGGACACTGTAAAGCACATTTGGACTACTCCTGTAGTCAGGGAGGATGGCTCATGTCTGTGTGCTGGCCTCTCTGACTCCGGGAGTAGTCCAAACTTATTTTAAGGTGTCCCTTGTGCTGGCCAAACTTTGCTGCCCTAACTGTGCTGGCCTAACTCCAGGTTAGGATTGTGCTCTCAATGAGGTCCGTACACTCTGCTTCTGGCTTCAGGTCATTTAAAAACAACGTCAACAAGCATGTGAAGGGTTTTTTTTTTAAACTTTAGGTATCCAATTTTCTTTTTTGCTATATTTATAAGATCAAGTATGGTGTAGCGGTTAGGATGTTGGACTTGGACCTGCACCCCAAGTGACTCTGGACAAGTTCCTATTTCTCTGCCTCACCTACCTCACAAGGTTGTTGTGAGGATAAAAAGGGAAGAAGAGGACTGCAAGTGTTTCCCTGAGCTCCTTGAAGTAAGATGATTAAAAATGAAACAATACATTTTTAAAAAAATTCCCTTTTAGATACTTTGTGATTTTTGTTGTTGAGATTGCATGATTGCATCATTGATCTGCTTCAAAGTGTAGGCCTCCCCAAGGACTGCAGCAGAAAGCAGGTATTAAAAAAATTATAAACAAATGTATATAGATTTTTTTTTTTGGCGATTTCAAAATAAAATCTTTTGGCTTGATGCAGCAACATCAGGCAGTAATAGAAGGCCATTTTGCTTGTGCAATGACTGTGGCAAGGGAGGAATGGACGTGGATGCTTTGAAATGTCATTTTCCATCCTCCTCTCTGCCCCCTCTATTCACTATCAGATTGGAAGCAAAATGGGACCACCCAGCAGTGGTTTCTGCATAACTAGAACCCAGAAATGCAGAGGTATGTAAATTGCAAATTCAAAAGAAAAGGACATTCCCCCCCCCTCAAAAAAAAAAAGTCTTGACCAGGGCTGAGGATACTCACTGGTTCCCAACCTCCCTGCACCTGATGTCAGGAATACCCCTTATCCAGCAGTGTACTAGGTGCTACATCTAGTGCCCCAGAAGAAGAAAACACAGCAGAAGAGAAAGCGTAGAAGGAAGGGCAGTCTGAGAACTCTTTGAAATGTCAGATGTGGGCTGTAGATCTATCAGAAGGTGGACTGTGGATCTGAGTTCTTTTATCTCCTATGCAGTGGACTAGAGCACTGGAGTTTCCTCACACTTCCTTTTCTCTTCCCTTTTCCAAACCCAGGAAGCATAGGAGATGCAAGAACTCAGATCCCCAATCCACCTTCTGACTGGTCTACAGTCCACCTTCTGATATTTCAAAGAGCTCTCTTAATGGCTTTTTTCAAAGGAGTATAGCACCAGCTTGTACATGACTGTGGGATTATTGAGGACAAAAAGATATGTGAGAATTCTCCTAAATAAACTTGTGGGCTGGAATGAGAGAAAGACCCAGGATGAAAAACCTACTGCCACTCATCTCCTTCTACAAGGAGAGTGATGAAGGGGTGGAAGTAGAGGCTTCCAGCTCATTCATCTCCTAAAACAGCTGCTTCATGGGCAGTCTGGTCACAGAACCACAGAATGCTAAAGGTGTCCTTTGGAAAGAACACACTTGGGTGGCATGGATGAGGGGAGATTGGCCTTTTTGAACCTTTTACAGCATAGAGGATCCTGAAGGTGAGCGCTAGGGTTGGGAAGATGCAACATTTGGTTGCAGGTCCCACATGCAAAAGAGTCAGCTTCTGAAGTTCAGTCACACCTGAATGTCACATGTTAATGTGACCAAGAAATGGGATGCAGCATGAAGCTATGAGGTATAGCAATACAAATTTTATAGCAATATAAAAGCAGCAGGTAAACATTAGAATTTTGAATTATGGTGTTGGAGAAGACTCTTGAGAATCCTCTGGACTGCTAAGAGATCAAATTGGGCAAGCCTACAGGAAGTCAAGCCCGACTGCTCCCTGGAAGGACCAATACTAAAGCTGAAGCTCAAATACTTTGGCCACCTCATGAGAAGAGAGGACTCTTTAGAAAAGACCTGGGAAAGACTGGGGGCGGCAGAGGATGAGATAGTTAGATAGTGTCACTGAAGCAATGAACATGAAATTGGGCGAACTCCGGAAGCTAGTGGAAGACAGAGAGGCCTAGTGTGCTGTGGTCCATGTGGTCCATGGGGTTAGCAACTGAACAACAACAACAACAAATTAGAAACATCAAGCCAGAGCACACAGTGATAAAACAGCAGCTTGATCAAGGACAATGAATTATTATCAGTTATCCCAAAGGTTCTCTGAACACTGTTAAAACAACAGTGTTTTAATTTGTCACCTGAGGGGAGCTAAATTGCATTCCCTTGGGATGGGAATTCTGCAGACTTGGTGCCACTGCCGAGAAGACCATGGTTCACATTTCGGATAACGAGAAGTAGACAACAGCTATAGACAGGAATCTGAGTGGATAGGTTTGTATTGAAGAAGGCAGTTCTTACAAAAGTCAAATGCTGCCAATAACCCTTATGGGGGAAAGAGAGCGGCTGTACTTGTATTGGGGAATGCTGTTGTGTGGGGCCAAAACATACTCAGCACCTCTAGCGGTGGGTATTTCAGCCTCCATTGACCGGGATTTCATGGGAATTTATATTGTGCAATATGTGAGCCCCTTATACACCCACTTGTCCAAAAAACTTATTTGTATACTGTATAATGAAGTCTTTTTCTATTCCTTGCTTTTATAGGACATGTTCCACAGTGCTTTATGGGGCTGGATTTCCCTGTGCCTCCAGCTGCTGATCTCTACTTGATACCCCCAATCCCAGTGGCTCTCATCCTTGTCTGGCATCAGAATGGGAGGAAATATCACTGCCAGGTTTTCAGGCTTTGTTCTGCTGCTCAAAAACCAGGTTTCATCTCTCTCTCTCTCTCTCTCTCTCTCTCTCTCTCTCTCTCTCTCTCT
>JAJKFI010000087.1:131218-145533 GCA_029204185.1 Lerista edwardsae
TCTCTCTCTCTCTCTCTCTCTCTCTCTCTCTCTCTCTCTCTCTCTCTGAGACATCTTGGATTTAGTCAATGATACTGGATTTATTCCACTGTCAGCGTGAACAAGCAGGAGAGGGAGATTGTTTGGCAGGGGAAAGAGAGAGTTTTTCCTAGCAAAAGGAGACTTGGTTTCAAAACACCGACCACAAAAATGGAATGCAAGGCCAGGGCTGGCCCAGACCTCCTGTTGCCTGGGGTGATGTGCCAAATGCTGCCGCCTCACCTGGGGATGCACCAGCCTGTGCTGCTCCCATTCTCTGGATTGGAAAAGGAAGAGGTGGAAGAGAAAGTGTGGAGAAGAATAAGGCCTTCTTAACACTTCTTCTACTCGGCAGCAACATAGGCTGCAGCTTCTGTTGCCTTAGGCAATTGCCTCAGTTGGCTTCATGAAGGGGCCAACCATGTGCAGGGCAGTTACTTAATAGGAAGGTCAAGATTGAAGACTGAAGGGAAGGTGGAACTCAGTCACGCCTCTTGCTGAGCACTCTGAGGCCGTGTTGGGACGGAGCTATGGGCAGCAACGGCAAGAGAATCAAGAGTCAGCACCAGAAAGGTAAGCTGAAAGTCAGACAAGAACCCAACAAGACAAGATCCCCCTGTTCCGGAAGACTCCAGTGACCAGCTTGGGCAAGTGGGGCCAATTCAGAGCCTGAAGGCTTTTTACTCCTATGATGATACTGCTACATGGGGCAGCCACTCATAGAACCCTCAGCTCCTACTTCCAGCTCAGTCAGTTAGAGGAGAAGGAGGAAGGAGGGGTGTTGTAGGGAGGGGAGTAGAAATTTGCACAGTGGCTTTGCACATCATGGGCTGGTGAGACACAAGTACAGTCCTAGCTGTCAGCAGGACCGCTTGGGCCAGGTTTGACCACTGCATTGCCACTACCTCAATCCTTTGGTGCCATTTTGTCCCCTGAAAAACTGGCTGCTGATTTCTCTATTCACTTTTTTGTTTAAACAAAAAAAGAATTATCATCACAAAGAACTGACCAGATCTGGATGTTCATTTTCATAAAATCAATTCTAATAAAAGCTGAGGACATTATTTCTCAAAGAAAAAAAACAAAAAGAATGACCAATTTGTCCTTGTCTCCGTTTTACCGTTTACTTCATTTAGATCCTGCCTCTCAGACACAGACATGTATCACGGTGGCTTACAAACTCACAAAAGAACAATAAAACAATATAAAACTGACAAAAGCAAAAAATGAAACAGCAGTGAGAGAAACAAATAGGTTTGCCAGGACTGCTCAGATCACAACATCAAAAACCCGATGGAATGAAATAGTGTTCAGGGAGGGTTGCCAAGCCCTTCAGGGTTATTCCAGAGTTTCTCAGAATCAGCATCAGTCTCCAGGTGACTACTGAAAGCAACCCTGGAGATTTTAACAGGATCTGCAGGAATTTCCAACACTCAGGATGGGAAAAAACTCAGCTTCAGTCAGAGCTCTCATCTCTATCTTCAATAATTGCTTTAAAAAACGGAAAATGGGATCAATCCAGTAGCATAGCTATTGGGAGTGGCAGTGTGATAAGTACTGCAGGTGTCACAATGCATCTTGTGAATGGCCCCCACCATTGGAGCCATTCTGGGAAGTACTGGCAATGTAGTTGCCGTCAGAGGCGGATCTAAGGGGGGGCAAATGTGTAAGTTTTGCAAGAAGCCTTACCCTGTCATGTAAATCCCTCCTCTCCTGCACTGTTCTAGCCAATCCTCACAGGGAACAGCAACATCTTGGCGTTGCTTACTGGCTACAGCAGCAAGGGAGAGGAGGGATTTACATGACAGGGTAAGGCTTCTTGCAAAACTTACACATTTGCCCCCCCTTAGATCCGCCTCTGGTTGCCGGTGCTGCCCAGAATGGCTCTGATGGCCAGTGGGAGGGGCTGCTTCCACAGAGCATTGTGATGCCTGCAATACTAGTCCACTGCCCCCTGTAGCTATGCTATTGGATCAGCCTAACCCCTCTTGGCAAATGTGTTCCAAAGATACAAGTCTGCCTTCTAAAAGTGATCCCAATTCACCCATGTGCATGCATGTACTTAAAGGAAATAAAAGGAGATTTCCATATGTAAAAGCCCAGCAGGCTTTGCCATGGTATGTGATCACACAAATCCACCCTCTATCATGGGTGTACAGAATCTTCCTTTCCTCTCCTCCCCTCCCTTCCTGGAGGACTATTTATAGTTTTCATTTCTATCAATGCCTCCCTCTTGACCTTGAAGGTGCACTTCTGAAAAGTAATTCCACAATCATTTATCAATTAGCTGGCAAGGCGAGGGGCAAAGCAGCTTTGCAATGTGACCTGAAAATCCACAATGGTTGTAAAAAATCAAGATAGGTGAACCAAGATTAGCATCGTCTACCCATACCTCTCTGCCAGCTTGGAAGTCCCCACTTAAATCAATAAGGTTGCATTGAAAGGAACAAAAACACAAATCACTTTTACCATTGGGCCAAGGGTGTTATAAAGAGATAATAGTTAGCATTTGTATAGAACGTTCTGAGTGTGCAAAGTGCTTCAAATGTATTTTCTTGATATAGTCCATACAACAACACTGTAAGATATAAAATTGTCCCCATACTGCAGCTGGAGAGGTGTAAACTGGCTTATGGGATACATCTGAGCTAGGAAGCGGGCTAGGATTCTGTATGCACTGGTGCTGCCAAGATCCAACCCCCCCACCCCCGCCCAGCTGGCTTCCTGCCCCAATCCACCTACAAACCTCCCCTGAACTGCCCCCACCACCAACTTAAAGGTAACAACGGAGGATGGTGGAGGTTCTACAAGCCCTTGGTGCCTACATATGGCCTCTGGCAGTTTGCACTGGTGTGTCCAGCCCATATAATGGCAGAGCAGCTTTCATGTGGTTAGCCCTAGAGTTACAGTGGCAGATTGCAAGATCCACCACTGTAATCCCAACATAGGATTGGGCCATATGTCACTGCAACATCCCAGCTACATTCTCTTAACCATCTGCTGCTAAGGATTGCTTATTAATACAGAAACACATAATACAAACCTACCTTACAGGATGTTGTAAAGTTTATAATAAAAATGTATGTGAAGCACTTTGGACATTGCTACATAAATTGCTGAATTGCTACATAAATCAGTATTGCTTTTATTATTACTTTATAAAAATATGCCGAGCCCACCTGATGTTGGTTGCTGGATTGGGCCTGTTAAATATTGTACCATTTGCAAAGATGTAGGATATTTACACATATTTTTGTGTGCTGTTCCAAGTAAAGCTGCTCTCTGTAGTGACTTCATTTACATCTAGGTTCAGGTGTTTTTTCAAAGTCTTTTTGGTACTACTAAAACTGCTGCTGCTGTTGCTTCTGCTTGTACTGCTCACAAATACCCTCTTTAGAAGGATCTGGGCTTAGCCAGCTACATCTGTGATATGTTAGCCAGAAAATAATGTTTGAATGTGCTGGAGAAAAAAGACACCTTTGGGTGTGCCCTGACATTATAGATAAAGGAGAAAAAAGCACTCACCTTACTGGCACCAGGGAGTAAGTGCAGTTTCACGTAAGGGTCAGCCAGCCCATTATGGTCCATTGGCTTCAAGCCCTTGAGAAAAAAGAGAAGGACCGAGAGAAGAATGATATATAAAGGGAAATTCCAGCAATTATCAGGCAAGGCAGCTTTTTGCGATTCAGAGTCAGTTGCATCGCTGCCTGATTTACTCCAGGCGAAACCAATTTATCTGTTCCTGTTTACACAGAGTACCTGTGTCTGTCTAATGATTATGCCGCTTTCCCCGAGAACAAGCTCTTATGGCATCAAGGGGAATAAAGGAAATGTATAAATATCTTGGGGTATACCTAGAAACAAGGTAGGGGAATAAAAGAGAGACTCGCATCTAGTGCTGTGCTAAAATGTGCTTTTGATTTGTACTTGGTGACATAATTTAGAAGTGGAAGAGAGGAGCAGATTCCAGCTTTTGACCTGCCAGGCTCTCACGTGTGGGTCAGGACTTGGCAGGACTTGGTCCAAAGGCAAACAAGAAGGCAGAGAGGAAGCCAAGAAGGCAGGGCTCCAGGCTGAGCCGATCCAGGATGCCTTCTCATTTTCTCCACCATACTCTCTCATATCCTAAATGCACCTCCTCTTTCCTTATCATATGGCAAACGGGGGGGGGGGGGAGGCAATTTTGGCAACCTTCCAGGTTGTTGACAGCAGCAACCACTTTTTTTTTTACCTTAAAAAACCACTTCTGCCACTAGCATAGGCAGACCAGGGATGCACAGTAAGTACAGCAGGCGCTGCAACGCACCGTGTAAACGGCTCCTCTCACCCAGCATCAGAGCCATTTGGAGCAGCAACCGAAACACACAGGTATGCCTGCGCGTTTCAGTTGCTGCCCTGAATGGCTCCAACAGCGAGTAGGTGGGGCTGCTCACACTGCGTGTTGTAGCACCCGCTGTACTTACTGCATTGTCACACTCTGGCTATGCTACTGGCTTCTGCCACCCAGATCTGGAATGCTCACAGATATCCTTTCTTTCAGGAACTGCAAGTGTAAATCGGACGCAGATCCAAAGACAATCCATTGCTTCCAGGGGAACCTGCATTCCAGTGTGCATCCCCATTATGTTATATGTTATTCTCCTGCTAACTGGGCAAGAGGCACTTTTTCAAGTGGTGTCCTCTTATATTTAGCAGGGGGAGAGCAATTGTCCCTCTTCACCCCAGCACGGTGTCTTTCTCGTGGCTGTTGCTGGTGGTGTTCTCCATTCTTTTAGATTGTGAGCCCTTTTGGGACAGGGAGCCAGTTAACTTTAATGTTATTATTTGCCTGTAAACCGCTTTGTGAACTTTGTGTTGAAAAGCGGTATATAAAAACTAGTGATTGATTGATTGATTGATTGATTGATTGATTGATTATGAAACCTCTGACTGGCTTGCACAAGATTTTATAACATATACCTTCCCCACCCCGCCCCCTAGGGGAAAAGTAATTTGGATCAAATCAGATGGAAGGTAAGTTTGGGATAACTGTGCACACCAGCAGAAGAACAACATCTGCAGTGGAAACAGAACCTGCTGGATTATTACGGCATATGCTGATCAGATAAGCCACCCACCATGGCCACAGGCAGCAGTGTACACAGGCCAGGAAAAATGCTTGGTGCCCCCTCATCCCTTTGCAACTGAAACCTCGAATGCCACCTCCTGACCACCTGCAGTGGGGGCAGAGCTAAAGGACCTCAGGGAAAATGTTTCCCCTATGGCAAGCTCCCATGATCATGAAGAGTACGTTGCTTGGGTATTGCTTTGAGGGCACTGGTGCCTTGCACAGAACCTCTAAGAGCAGCCCGGCATACAGGCATTAAACAGATGCAATGTTTTCTGGCTTGGAGGGTGTCTGGGGTGGTCCTCACCTCTGGCCCCCATGGCAGAGCCCCCAACAGCAAGTAGTCCCCTGCTGCTAGGCAGCCCTGCCACACCACCCTCCCTGAAGCAGCCCCACCCTTTCCAGACACCTGACCGATGGCACAGCAATGCAGCCACAGTTGCAGTAACCCTCCAGCTGACCTGACAAGACAACTAGGCATGGAGAGGAGGCTCCCTCCAGGATACAGGCCTATGAAGGGAGCATCACTTACACAGGGGCAACAGCAGGAAGGGGCGGGGTTCAGCCCAGAGGTGGCTATTGAGGAGCATATGCCCTGTGAGGGTGGCTGCCTGTGATCCCTTGAAGGAAAAGGCAGGAGGAGGAAAGGGGGGGTTAAACTCCCTCCCTGGACACTGTCTGAGGCTGTTTGGGTTTCCCTCCTGAGCAAGGCCCTTGGTGTCTGTTCTGGACTCCTCTTGCTTGCTCCCTGAAGAGTCTTTGGCCAAGCAGCCTATGCAGCAGGCAAGCGAGAGAGGGATAGGAACTGCACAGGTACAATAGCCCTTAAGAACACACTTTGCTTCAAAGGCAAAGGCAAAGACATCCTTGGGTTGGTGTCTGTCTCTCTGCCTAGCCTACCTCAGAGGCTTGTTGTGAGGATAAAATACAGGGAAGAGAATCCCATATGCTGCACCGAACTCTTCCTCAGAGGAAGGTTGGGGTAAAAATGCAATGCAATATTATCTGCATAGCACTTAAGCCCTCCCCCCCAAAAAGTCTCGGGTCTCTGCCCCAAGAAACTTCCCACTCAAAATTTAACAAGATAACAAGAACATTTAAACCAAAGATACAGGGTAGCAAGGTAGAGGGGGGTGGAATCAGGTATGGGATGGCTGAAGGTGGTAGAGCTGGATGAGAACATGACACTGGGAAGGGAGATGATAGGAAATAGAGACAGAAAGACAGGGCGAGGCAAAATATTAGAGAATAACAATCAGAACAAGGAATATGTGTTGGGTGTGGGATGAGAATTAGCTGAGAGCATTTGCAACATTTCATACAAGCCAGGTAACCAACCTCACAGCTACAGGTACACAAGATTCATCACTGCTCTCTTAATGCTGTGATACTGGGTAGACGCCAATAACCACCTAGATAATTAATTACACCCTTGCTGTTGTTCTGGTAGCTAATTCTAGGTTTGTTCCAATTCACAATTAATTCCAGGCTTAAATAATTGAGCGGTTTCTTGAGGTACCAAATTATAGGGCTCTGGCATTTTTGATAATTGCTTATGTATAAACATACTCCGATTGTTGCTGCATTATTGCTGAATGCCTACAGAGGAAACCTACCTGATTTATGCAGCAGCAACAGAATGATAAAGGCCAGAATGTTTGTGCTGAATTATGGAAAAAACATCCCATGCTGCTAATGATTATTTTTAAAAAGCCTACAGCCTAAATAGCAGAGGGTAGAGAGCTAAAAACTTGACAATTGGTTTGTCAGGAGTTAATCTTGAATGCACAGGACTAATGTGATTTCCAGATGGTTCATTAATCAATTTTTTTTAAAACAGCAGTATTATTTGAAATATGCGGCTTTCTCCAAAAGAAAACCATCTCTTTACATTGAGGCAAGGCTATGCTATGACAGAATCAACATTTCAATTCGTGTAGATGTGTGCATGAACTATACAAAAAATGATAATTTCAGAGCTCCATTTGTTTTGGGAGTTTCAAGTCGCCATTCATTTGGGATCCTCAAACAAACAGCCCATTCAGAGGGTTCCAGCTCATTTCTGGGGTTAAGCAAAAGAGAAGATCTTGAGTTGGGTTTGCTGTAGCTCCAACGTGCAGCCTTGTCTTGGCAGCCAGTGTTATCCCAGGGCTGTGTTGGCAGCTTACGCCTACCTATAAATCCTCAGAATTGACAATAGTAGCACCCAGCACAGGGCAGATGGGAGGCAACATAGAGGGCCCAGGCCTCAGGGTATCTGACATTCAGAAGCATAGCAGAGGGGGGCAGCACAGTAAGTATGGCAGGAAAAGCAATACAGGAAAAGAGGCTTTAAGCAGCCCCTCCCCCTTGCCATTGGAGCCATTCAGAGCAGCGATGGCAACGTGCAGACTCCGACGGCAATGGGGAGAGGCAGCTTACATGGCGTGTTGCGGCACCTGCCCTACCTACCAAGCCACCCACCTCGGGCTATGCTACTACTGGCTCTGACACTGAGCGTAAATTAAGAAAAAATGGCCACCCCTGAAAATGGGTATCTGCTACAATGGAACTTGACATTTTTTACCCACACTGCCCTGGGACAATGTTGCATCCCCAGGTAGTAATTGGCATTCACTATAGCACCCACCAGGAGGCTCCTGAATGCAGCTCTTGCTGCTGTTGACAAAGGCAGCAGTACAAATTGAGTCCATGTACAATTTTATTTTACTTTTTTTTCAGAAAAAGAAAACAAATGGGTAACAAATGGAATGCCCCAACTGAACCCAATTTGTGCACACTGGTATGCTGGATTCAGGTCTGCGTGCAAGGAAATGGGCAAGAAAATGAGTACACCCCTAATTTAGAGATAGACGGGTATGGATATCAGCAGGGAGAGGTGGAACCACAGGGCCAAAGAGGAGCTGCAGTGGAGTCATTCAGTCTGACGTGCTGCCCTCACTGAGTCTCTCAGCCTGTAAGGAAGTCAGATCAGTGGCAGAACCCCTTCTTTTTATGCAGAAGGTCCCACATGTCCAATCTCTGACGTTTTCAGTTAAACGAATCACAGGTAGCAGATGAGGGGAAAGAGTGCTGCCTGAGAACCTGAAAACCGCTTCTCAGGGTAGACAATCCAGGCTAGATAGCATGGCAGGTAGATATGAGTAAGCAGGGACTTGGCTTTTTATAATCTGAAAAAAATGGATGGTTTTTCCATTTTAGAAATTTCACACAGTTAAGCAACTCAATATTGTTCCTCCATGCTCATTTTGGGCTCCTACCCAAACTGTGCCCATTGCCCGTCTTGGCCCAAATTAGTCACAGCACAGACAGTTACTTCTGGGTCCTGTCCCCCTCCCCAAATCTGGAGCCAGACACCCTTTCCCAAACTGTAAATAACCACCTTTTTCCTCTTCCCCCATTACATCTGGACCGTTTCCTATAATTAAGCAGAGGTGTCTCTTAAGTAGCCCATCAGTGGCCAGAACATGAACATCAAGGAACCCTGTCCATTTCCCAGCCTCCTTTCGTTTCATTTTCTTTTTTCTTCTGTGAGTCTGTTTAAACAGGTTCTTAATGGCTTCCTCAGAAGGTAATTCAATTGGCAAATTGCAACGCAGTCTCTATTTCATGGTTGTTTTCTGGATGAGGAAATAGCTTTTATTCTCTCTCCCTCCTTTGCAAGGTACAGCAATGCAGCATCAACAAAAGGCACTTGTGGCCACAGCAGCTGAGCCCCCCGTGAAGCCCCCCCACCCGCTCCACCTCTAGTTTTGCAACATGCTCCTCCGTTTAGGAACAGTCAAGCAGCCATAAGAATAGGGGCATGAAAGAAATATTACTGGGTCAGATCAAAGGTCCGTTTAATCCAGCATTTCTTTCCCAGCAGCAGCTGGCCAGATGTAGGATCTGAAAGAAGTAGGATCTGAGAGGTGATGGTCATTCTACCTTATTTGGCCTCAACATTTGGTATTCCAGGGGGTAGATTCATCTGAACATGGAGGTTCCTTTTGAGCTAGTATGATGAATCACCATTAATAGAGCTCTCCTCCACCACCACCATTTGTCCATTCCCTTTTTAAAGTGATCGTTTAAAGTAGGAGTCTCCCAACTATGGCCCAGGCCCACTACAAGATTTTATCGGGCCTGCGGCAACTTTCTTTTGTCAGAGCATTGGCTAATGTTTGACATTTTTACTGAGGGCACAATTCTAAACAGCGCCAGACTGGCGAGGCCGACGGGCCAGCGCCATATCCAACGCTGTTTAGGAGAAGCTGGAGCCTCCCCGCGGCAAGGGAGCATGCGCTCCCTTACTGTAGAGGAGGCTCCAGCCTCCCCTATATGCTCCTTGGATCTGTGCCTGCTAAAGAGCGGGTACAGGTCCGAGGAGACCACGCGGCCTGAATTGGGACCTCATGGCCTCGCTGATGGGTTTAGGATGTGGCCGTACGGCCATCTTCCAAGCCCACCCAGGTCCTGCCTCCTGCCTCCCCCCTCCCCCCAATCCCCATCCCGATACAGGACAGAGAATCTCTTGCACTGGCCAGCTACGGCCGACACGCGGGAAGCACTGTGTGGGCGCAACAGGACCGGAGCTGCCAGCAGTGCCGGTAATGTTGCTTTAGCGCCAACATGGGGGTGCTGCTAGGCGCTCCCGTGTCGGTGCTAATGGCGGAACGCTGATGCAACAACGTTGCATCAGCGCTCCGCCCCCTCTAGGATTGCCCTGTCATTATACATTATTTCTCAGTTTATGCACAGCATTCTTTCTTTGTAATTGTCACATTTTTCTTTTGTTCTGAATCATATCATGCTAATTACAAAAAGGTAACGGCGTTCCGTGCGCTACGGCGTAGAATCATGCTGGCCACCATGATCGGACAAAAACGCCGGCTCACAGGCTTTGAAACGGAGATGAGCACCGCCCCCTACAGTCGGTCACGACTAGACCATTCGGTCGTGGGGAAACCTTTACCTTTACCTTAATTACAAAAAAGATCCAAGAAAAATGTATTCATCCCATTTAATTTCATTCATTCATAAAACTTCTTTTTTTGACTCATGAATATGTGTAAAATATATGATATGGCCCTCATATCAAATGTTTGGAGACCCCTGTTTTAAAAGCCTGGCAACTGAAAGTTTGGGCTGCTCTGGTACACAGTTTTCCAAATATGGTTGCACCATAGATCCTTAGAAAATCATCATGATAACCTTTCCAATATTACTCCCAGTATTATTTCAGTATTACTCAGTACTGGTACCAAGTTCACATGGAAGCCTTTACTAGCAACAAACAATGTGTGACTCATGGGAGTTCTGTGATCAGAACTCCCAGAATCTTCCCCCCCCCCCTCAAAAACAGTACACAGGGAGGCGGGGCCAAGTTTAGAGCGTGGTGCCATGATTCTCTCACTCTCTGAGGGGATCTGACACAAAGCTTTCTTTTTTGGGGATCTACTCTTGAGTAGTACCCCCCCCCCTTAGAACCCAGGAGCGGGTCTAAGGTGTAAGTGTCTAACAAAAATTGTGCTTCTGTTCTTTGTGCTTAACAGCAGCTTTTAATATCAGGTTCAGAAAAGCCCTGCAGCCCAAAGGCCCATTTAGCCAGGCACATTATTTTCCACAGTGGCCCACTGAGAAGGCCATGAGCAGGAAATAAAGGCAAGTAGCTCTCATTCCACTGTTACCTCACTGCAAAAGGCAGAGGCACATCATCCCAGAAAGTAGCATGTCACCATCATGTCTATTCATCACTGTTAGTCTTGTGCTCCATCAGCCGGGCTTAATCCCTTTTTAATCCCCACCATCTAAGCTAGTGGCTATTATCACATAGATTAATTATACACTGTGTGAAGAGGTAATTCCTTTTGTCCATACTAAATCTCCTGCCAATTAGGTTAGTTGGATGACCTCTGATTCAAATGTTGTTAGAGAGGGAGAAAAAAAAATATCTCTATAAAGTCAGGGAACTGGTGTGGAGCAAACAAACCCCTATTCTCCCACATCATGGTCCCAGTCCATATGTACCCCCCCCCACACACATGCACATAGTTTGGCCCTAACAAGGAGTCTGCAATGTTCAAATGAAGCACATGGCACAGTCAGTCTGGGGATGTGCAACTTGAAGATTATAGGAACCACATACTTGCATGTTTCCCTATCTAAAATGTACAAACCTTACATTCAGGAAACTAGCAGGGAATTTGGCACTGTGGCAAGACTTGAGTCGAGTCCCAAGAGTCCACCCCAAGACTCAACCTGGGCAAGAGTCCTAGCGCATGCCCGTGGTGACTGACTCGAGTCAAAGTCTCTTGGCATGGGTCAGGCATCCCAGGGCATGGACCAAAAAAGTCTGGGCAAAACAGGAGGAGTCAGGATGGACAGAAGCATGAGGGGAACAGAAGCGGCAAGCAACTGCTGACTTCTGGATGGTGCAAAAAAGTAAGGAAGCACACCCAGACTCGTGGGTTTTCAGACTTCATACTTGAGTTTTTCAGGTTCACACTTGAGTCAGTACATGAATCCTTGACACGCATGACACAAATCTACACAAGTTAGCAAAAACATGTGCCTTTGCAACTTAGACTCCAGTCCCAAGACCCAAATTCCCATCCCATGAAACTAGCACATCAGGGAGAGAACTAGTTTAGAATGCTTTCCCTGTACTGTATGTGCTAGTTTTCTAAATGCCATGATTTATGGATCATTCCAACATGCAACTGCCCTAATTCATTGCACTCTGAAGTGATACAGTCCCGGTAAAGTGGTACCATATAATCCTTCAGAACATGTAGAGTGGCTCTTGCGCTAGTGTTAGGGTAACAAGGGGTGTATGTGAACAAAATGAAATTGCACATACTTAAGACTTCATTGCAGCTGAGAAGAGACAAGATCGTACCCCATAAATCAGCAAGGGACCGACTGGGAGGCCTATTTCTCACACAGGCAGATCAAGCAGCTTAGGGAATGAAAACATCTGTCTCAGCCCCTTCTCAGGTGGACGAAAGCCTCCCAGAAACAGGTCATTCTGCCTGGAGCTCCTACTTAACAATCTATTAGTCACCCAACACCAGGCATGTCCATCCCTGTTGTCAAGTTCAATTCATTTGCTTGCTCCAGATTCACCCCACGGATTGCAAGCAATTAGTTATCTGGGCACAGCTGGCTTTTTTTTACTTTCTTGGAATTAGCACAGCCTGCAGGTGTCTTCATTCAAATTGAGCCAGTGGAAGGGCAATGATAGTGAATGGGCCCACAACTGAACTGTGTACTTTGCAGAGTTTGCCCAGATATGCTCCAAACACATTGTGTCTCCACAAGTAAAAGAGACTTCTTTTTTTAAAAAAAAGGAAAGTTGGCAATTTAGGGAGAGAGTCTGAAACATCCCCAAGAGAGGATGCCAAAGCCCCCCACCCCCATGGCTCCGCCAGACGACAGAGCCAATTCTTTTCCAATAGTTGGTCATACAGGGCAGCTCCAGTGGAAAGCAAGGTTTGGCATTTACCCCAGGACCAGCAGGAGGCTCCAATTAAATACATTTCTCCCTCCACCAGGGTGTGCAAGAAGGGTGAAGCTAACATGGTTCTTATCAGTTTCCTTCTGCATAAGGCTGATGGGGATGCCTGCCTACGTCTGCCTGGCTGCACTCCACCTCCTGCTGCCCCCACTCCCTGAGATTACACCTGAAGTCAGAAAGAAAGGCAGGAACAGAGCAAAAGAGGAAGTGTGGAGGAATCTCTGGCACTCTGGCCCACTACTTTCCTTTCCTCCAGACTTCTCCCATTTCATCACTGTTCTTTTTTGAACCCAGGGAGTGGGAGGAAGAGGCAGCAGCTGATACACCACAGGGTAATTGGAAAGGGAATTTGATATGCTTCCTAAGCACCAGGAACTCTTGGGCTACCCTTGCTACCACACCCAGTAGTGTCATTCAGTAATGAACAAACGGAACGCTGGGCGGGACCTACCGCCTGATTGGCTGCGCATTGCTGATGCGGCGCTGCCTTTCCGAGCGCCGCACGGGCACCCCTGGCTTCGGAGGGGGTGCCCGCTTGCCTGGGGGGGCGCACTGGGTGCTGCGGAGAGCCGCGGAGGGGTGCGCCACCCAGAAGAAGCCCCCGCGGTGGAATGGCAGGCGGCGACGTGTTGCGGGCTCCCTGTCAATCAAGGGGTAAGTCCCACCTAGCGTTCCGCTTCCTCATTACTGAATGACACTACTGACCACACCCCATCTATGGCAACTGCCATAGATGACAGTGCTAGGCTCAGAGTACACCCCCCAAAAATTCAGAATGCATCTTTAAAAAAAGTTCATGGTACAGACCTGCTAGGGGCTGTTCAGCTTCATGCTGCAAGTGGAAGAACTTCATGTTTGAATGCTCTCCCATGCAAAATGAAAATTCACCACAAGCAGAAAACCAGCACAGCATAAAGAGTCATCTAGAATGCTTTCTCTCTCTGTGTGCTAGTTTTCTAAATGCAGAGATTCCCCCAAAAAACACATGGATCACCATTAAAAATGGCAGTCTGCAACATCCTTTTGTCCTTGCACAAAAAAATTGAACCTCCTTTGCAGTTACAAGAGATAAAAATGCTCTAAAGAATCCTTACTGGAATTTCTTTACAAGAAACCTTGGATTTATTATCAGAACTTATTAGAGATTTGTAAGTCCCCAGAGCAGGGAAGTGTCCTCTTGTGTTTTTCCAATCACAAAAAGCAGGAAGGGTCGGACACAAACTGTATTTAGTATTTTACTGACCCAACCAGTTATACCATGTACTCCCTTTAGGTAGCAAAAACACGGATGATCCCTATCTTTAAAAAGGCATCCTCAGTATCCACAGTGGGATCCAGAACAGAACCCCTGCGGCTTCTGGGCCATGCCAGTAATTTAAAAGTTTACAATAAATATAAACATTGATTTAAAATGAAGAAGAAACCTCCTAACCCTCCCAAGCAGTTCCTGATCTGTTTTTTTTTTAAATCCCTAAACATCCCAAAGGCTGCAATCCTATCCACACTTACCTAGAAATAAGCCTCATTGACTATCATTGTTAAAAGAATATTCATAGTAGCCTGTTCAAAGTACAGATCTGCAGCATTTCCCCAAATACACTCATACCATGATAGCATCCGGTTTAATCTATCTATCTATCTATCTATCTATCTATCTATCTATCTATCTATCTATCTATCTATCTATCTATC
>JAJKFI010000087.1:145543-178082 GCA_029204185.1 Lerista edwardsae
ATCTATCTATCTATCTATCTATCTATCTATCTATCTATCTATCTATCAAGAAGAGTGTGTGTGTGTGTGTGTGTGTGTGTATTTCGCATAGGCTCCGCAACGCCTGGAGCGATCGGCACGAAACTCGGCACGCATACACCTTGCGGCCTGGCGACAAACACTGCAGGGGTCGGGGCCCCCTAGCACCCCCGGGGGTGGGGGTACGCGGGGGTCCCCACGTGAAAACGGTCAAAAACTGCTGAAATCGACATCAAATCCACAGTTTCCGGGGTCACCGAGATGAGCGGTGACACTTCCGATGCAGTTGGAGTCTGGGTTTGGCCCCCGCTCGATGTGGGGGCAAGAAGGGGTGCGAGATAGAATGTCCGCCATGCCCTGCTGGAACGCCTGGACCGATTGGCACCAAACCTGGCATGCGGAAGCCTAGCAGCCTGGCCACAAACACTGCGGGGGTCGGGGCCCCCTAGTGCCCCCGGGGGTGGGGGTGCGCAGGGGTCCCCGCATGAAAATGGTCGAAAATGGCCAAAATTGGCATCGAATCCATAGTTTCCGGGGTTGCCGGGACCAGTGGTGACACTCCTGACACTGTTGGAGTCTGGGTTCGGCCCCCCCTTGGCATGGGGTGCGAGAAGGGGTGCAAAACAAAACATCCTCCATGCCCTGCTGGAGCGCCTGGACCGATCAACACGAAACTTGGCACGCATACACCTTGCGGCCTGACGACAAACACTGCAGGAGTCATACCCCCCTAGCACCCTCGGGGGTGGGGATATGTGGGGTCCCCATGTGAAAATGGTTGAAAACGGCCGAAATCGGCGTCAAATCCACAGTTTCCGGGGTCGCAGAGATGAGCGGTGATGCTCCCAACGCAGTTGGAGTCTGGGTTTGGTTCCCCCTCGACGTGGGGGGCAAGAAGGCGTGCAAAACGAGACATCCGCCATGCCCCACTGTGAAGACTGGAGCGATTGGCGCCAGACTCAGTATGTGTATGTCTTGCGGCCTGGCGACAAACACTGCGGGGGTCAGACCCCGCTAGCACCCCTGGGGGTGGGGGTACACGGGGGTCCCCGTGAGAAGATGGTCGAAAATGGCTGAAAACGGCGTCGAATCCATAGTTTCCGGGGTCGCCAGGGCGACCGTTAACGCTCCCGATGCCGTTGGAGTCCGGGTTTGGCCCCCCCCTCGGTGTGGGGGGCGAGAAGGGGTGCAAAACATAACATCCGCCATGCCCTGCTGGCACACCTGGACTGATCAACACAAAACCTGGCACGCATACACCTTGCGGCCTGATGACAAACACTGCGGGGGTCAGACCCCCCTAGCACCCCCGGGGGTGGGGGTACACAGGGGTCTCCGCATGAAAATGGTCGAAAATGGCCAAAATCGGTGTCGAGTCCATAGTTTCCGGGGTTGCCGAGATGAGCGGCGACACTCCCGACACAGTTGGAGTCCAGGTTCAGGCCCCCCTTGCGTGGGGGGCAAGAAGGGGTGCGAAACGAAATGTCTGCCATGCCGTGCTGGAACGCCTGGAGCGATGCGCACCAAACCTGGCACGCGCGTGCCTTGCGGCCTGGCGACAAACACTGCGGGGGTCAGGCCCCTCCCAGCGCCCCCGGGGGTGGGGGTACGCAGGGGGCCTGAAGTGAAATTGGCATCGAGTCCATAGTTTCCAGGGTCACCGAGGTGACCAGGTTGGAGTCAGGGTTCGGCCCCCGTCGGCATGGGGGGCGAGAAGGGGTGCAAAACTCATAAACTCTGGAAGATCATTTTGTTACCCGGGCAACGTCGGGTAACAAAAAGCTAGTTAAAAATAAAATACACTTTGAAATGAATGGGGACCACCTGAAATTAGCTTGCGACCCACCTAGTGGGTTTGAGAAACACTGCTGTAGAGCAATTGGGAAGGGAGTGGGGGGGAGACAAAGCTGAAGAAGCTTCTGCTGAAGAAGAGAACTAGCTGGCCACTCATGACTATTGCCAGCCCTTCACACCTTGATTGTTCCCCAGGCTCTTGTTCCCCAGTGAATGGGAAGGGGAAGGGATGATGGCAGCAGCTGAGCTGAGGTCAGGTGTAGGTGCACAGATCCTTTGCCAATTTGCAGCCTTCCCAGTTTACCATCTGAAGCAGCAACTTCCCCTGCCTAGAGGATGGGCCAACCCTGGCTGCAAGGAAAGGTGAGGGGCAAATGTGGACCCCAGAGGAGAAAGGCAGATTTTACATAGCAAGATGTGTTCTTTCAGATAGGCTGTGTGCTTTTACAGCAGCCCAACAGAGGATCAACAAGGAACACTTTTGCTGGCATGGAAGACTTGATGGGAAAAAGCTTCAGCAGCTGGGTTCTTTGCATGTCATCCAGCCATTCAGTGGCATTGTTGGGGGGGGGGATTGCCCTGGGCTCCAACCTGTGTGTGTGTGGTGTGTGTGTGGGGTTTGGCCCCCTATCCTTTTAACAGGGATTTCTGATTTTTGCCGAAACCCGACCGCCCTGCCTAAACGCCCCAACCACCACCCCCGCCAATGGTTTGGGGGGGGGGTACTTAAAATTTTCTTTGACCCCAGGCACCAGATATGTTAGCTACACCACTGCAGCCATTGAAAATGGCTATTGTCTTTTAAAAAATATAACTGAAATTAACTAAACAAATGAAAATTGTTGCTCCCTGCTAGGCAAATTGCAGGAAAGGATGGGTGCAGGGAGGAAAAGATGTCTATTGCTATGCCTGGTGAGGGTGACTGCAGTCCTTTCTCACACTGTCAGAGCAGTCAAATCTCCCAGCTCTCTCCAGTGAATCACCCATTCATGCCAACTGCTGGGGGTGGAATGGAAGCAGTTCCCACCTCCAGACTTCAAGGTGGGTAGGAATATTGTCGAAACAGTGTTAAAATTGCCGGAACTGGCAGATGGCCCTCGCTTGTCAACGATGCTCCTTATGGTATTCTGATCTGGGAAACGTTTCAAGACAAAGAGCATGCAGACATGTGGCAATTGCACTGCCACTTCCATTGCTGGGGAAAATAGGGCAGCAAGCGGGTGGACTGATCTCTCTCTGCTATGAAAGCATCACTGTGAATATCCTGCGCCTTTTAAAAATATAACTCCAAAGGTCATCCTAAAATCCTGTGATGTAAAGCAGAGTTTCTTCTTTTGCCAAATGAAGTTTTCTTCTGATCAAATGGGAGCCTCCATATACAGTGGCAGTCTACCTCCAAATATCATTGCCTGAAACAAATACCAGGGAGGGGTTCTTGTCTTTGTGCTGGTAATAGTTGGAAACTGAATGCTGGTATAGATAGACTGTGGTCTGGCACACCAAGCATATGTTAGGATTCCATGATGGATGCAAAATGGCATTTATTTGCTTCTCCTATTCACAGGGGAAGCAATACGCAAACTGAAGGCTCCCCCTAACCAGTGAGAATCCTGTTTTGCAACTCCTCAGCTTTCTGAGATACCAGCAGGCATTTTCTTTCCCTTTCATTTCGGAGTCATAAGCTGTGGAAACATCATGTTTTTTCAAATAAAAGCTGAGATTCTCAGTATGCTGAATTTCACACTCAATATCAGTTGCTGTGATGCTTCTTCACTTGCACAGGACTGCAGAATACACCTGTGATTGGGGGGAGCCTTGGTGCTAGTACCCTTTCCTCCTTTCCCCTGATCTGCCCCTGTGCTACAGCCAAGGTCAGCAGACTCCACTGCCACCAGCAGGACAAAGTCCAGCAAAGAGAGACCATCCATGGAAATTTTCCTCTTACATGGACAATTCCTCTATATCCTCTCCAATAGCATGTAGCCCAGGGCCCGGAAGGACTGTGGCCAAGCTTTGATTGAGTCCAACCAACCACATCTGGGTAAAAGAGTCAAAACATAATAATTAATATTTGGTTGGGGGTGAGGTTGGACAAGACAAAAAGGAGGAGGGAAACAAGCTTGGAAAATGGCTTGGACATTGAAAGTTCCGAGGTATGGATCTTAGCAAAAATATAAGCAGGTGATGACAGTCAAACTTAAAAGCAAGATAGTTCTCCAAGTATTGAAATCTCACTGCTCCCTAATTGTACTTACTCCATTATCAACCTGAGGGGGCCATTATACCCCTCTGATTCCCAAAGAGGCAGATGGCAATGTGACCACACACAGATGCTTTATCTGAAGCCACTTACAGAACATACTCAAGCCTCCCCAAAGTTGACTTTTCAGAGATACAGGTTTGATCACAGTTTAACACATATTTTGGTGCCTTAAAAGTTAGGTCTGTTCTTGGATATATTTTGGGTGCTAATTCCAAAAATGACATCAGATTTGCCCTATCAGCTCTGGTTTTGGAGATACAGCATAGCCACCTTATATACTGATTCAACCGGTCATCTGTACAATACCATCTAAAATGACTATGCTGTATGCCATATCTTCAAAATTAGAGCTGATATGGCCAACCAATGCCATTTTTTTTGAATCACAAATATATCCAAGAATAGGTCTAACTTCCAAAGCACAAGAACATTTGTTTTTGGTTTGGCAGTGTTATGTCACTGTCCCATCCTATTGGATCGGTTATGACCACTAGGGAATCACTACCTGCCCTCTGACCTGGTCAGGTGGGCTCAGATGCTCTATCCCTTGGTGCATGCCAATCCCAGCAGGTGGACTAGCAAGGGTCTTTTATTCTTGGGAAGGCCAAATGAAAGAGACACAGAATATGTCTCTTTCAATACGACTGCCTAGCCTTATGGTCTTTCTGCTGTGGTGCATATTTCAAAAAAAAATTAGGGAACCCCCTTTCCTAATGAAAATTTTTTCTGACAGCAAAAAGGATGGGGGGGATCATCACCACAACAGCCAACAATCCTTGCTTCCAAATGCCCAAGAACACATTTGCTGTGGACTTAGTGGTCTCATTGAGCCATTTCTCTAGCTACTGAGATTACACCAGGAATTTTAGAAGGCTTTGGCAGGCGGTCTGAAGCTTGTGAGACCAGAACACAGTTCCAACATGACCAGAACCAGAACATAGTTCCTGTTGCATCTGGGAGGTAAAGGTAGGCCCTCCTAACCTGTGTGGGGTCAAATCAGTTGAACATGTGAATAAGGAGGACGGACCTGTATTGGATTGCGATCCACCACCCTAGGAAGCAACTGCTTCTGCCCCTTTAAGGGATGGGGAGAGGGGGAAAGCATTGCACTGCTGCCCTGGCAATGGAGCTTTTTCAGATTTTCCCCTCTCAGCGCTGACATCCAGGATGTGTGGGGAGCCTTGGGGTGCCCACTGCAGGGCTCCCCAAGCCTCAGAATGCGTTTAAAATGCGATCATTATCACAAACCAGAAGTAGGTCACAATCGCATTTCAAATACATTCTTAGACTTGGGGAGCCCTGCAAGTGGGGGGGGGGGGCGCACACCCTAGATGCCAGTGGTGCAAGGGGTAAGTCTAAAAAAAAACTCCATAGTCCAGGGCAGCAGTGTGATCCTGGAGAGCCCCCCCCCCAAACTTACATGGCTCCCAACATTTGGGAACCACTGATGTATAGGAGTGTCCCGTTAGTCCCAAGACCAGCCCAAGGCTGTCAAGCACACGAGGTAGTGCAGCAAATGTTGACCTCCTGATGCAGTGGTGCCAGTCACCACCTCCGGTGCTCTTCTTCCTGCTCCCAGGACTCAAAAAGAAAAAAACAGAACAGACAAGGGAGTGTGGATGAAAGGGGAGTGCTGTGCTTGAGCGTGTCTAGCCTGCCACTGTGCTTTCCTCCACACTCAATGTTTCACTCTGTTCTCCTGTTCCTTTTGAAGTTCATGGTTTTGACATTCTTGTCCTCCTTTTTGACATCCAGGGAAAGGGAGGAAGAGCAACGGAGGTAGGCTGGTAGATAGCAGCAATTCTCACCCCCATTAACCTGCTGCCTGTGGCAACTGTCTCAGTCTGCCTCGTGGACCAGCCCGCTCTGCTCAGCCCGCTCCTATAATGTCATTTGGAAACCTCACAGTCCCCTTTAAACTTCATGGAGCAGGATATTCCAGAATGCAGGAGGGACTCCTAAACCGATATAATAAAGCTAGAGATTAAACTAAATAGGGAGAAACTGGAGAGATCAAACGGAGAATAGAAAATGAGCACTTAAAAAAAAGAAAAGCAAAGAAGACTGTGTGAATAAAACCTTTCCAGACACTGTTGAAATTTTGAATACTTTCAAAATGTCAGTCACCCAAGTCAATGACATAGCCCCAAGAATGTATACTAGACTATACAGAGCAATCAGTCTGGCTTCAGGAAGAATTAACCTTTAAGAACTGGAACTTGCCAGTTCCTTTTATCTATTCATCTATTTTTCACACTTGTACACCACCCTTTCTTAAAGGAGCTCAGGGTGGTGTACATGGTTCCCAGAGATGGGAACTTGAGTCAGGTGACTTGAGTTTGAGTCACAAAAATGCACAATTTTAGCTTATTCATGTTCACTCAAGACACCTGTGTCAATGACTCGGGCATTGACTTGAAACTCTGGCTACTGACTCAGACATGAGTCAGCAATCTCAGGAACTTGAGTCAGGGATTCTGGGTGCGCTTGATTATTTTGTTACTCTCCTTCTGTGTCACACAATAGACCTCATGCACAGATCGGGAAGGCACCACGTAGTTATTGTGAGCACTGGCAGGTTCCCCTTCTAGCCAGAACACCACGCCTGAGGAGAGGAGATGCAATCCTGCCCACATGCTTGCTCACCTGCCTATGTGTCCTGGCCTCCTTCCCTCAAGCCCATAACAGTTGTTCTTTGCCCTGCCTGGCATGGCATGCCCCGTATACCATAGGCTGCAACATGCAGTCCTCTTCCAAACCTGAGCCTCCTCCACAGGAGGGGGAAAAATATCTCACTGAATGACTGAATCACTGAATGACCATCCAGGAATAGTTTTTTTTTTCTTTCTTTTTCTGAGAATAGCAGAAGTTGTGATGTGAACGGGGTGGGGGGGGGGAGATTTTGTCACAGCAGCTTGTATGAAGCCAATCGTTTTTCTGCACTCACTGTAGCAGCTGCGCTTGCTCAAGTAACAGCAACAGATCAGTACGGCTTTTGTGTTTTGTTTACATAAATGAAACGGCGGTTGAAGGACTTCCAGCAGCACTTGCATGTTAGGGGAGTGTAAATGACAACTCTGAGAACACTTCCCCCCCCCCCGCACCTCCCATTTTTGGGGTGTGTGGAGGGAGTCAAAAGACTAATCTTGAGACAAAGTGACTCATGAATTTCCACAAGTCGAGTCGCCATGTGCTAGAATTCCTGCATGAGTAGTGGGGGTGGAGACTCGGACTTGAGATCAATGATTCATTTCCAGCTCTGATGGTTTCTTCCCTCCCTTTGTCCTCACAACAACAATGTAAAGTAGGTTAGGTGGAGATACAGTGATTGGCGCAAGGTCACCCAGGAAGCGTCATGGCTGAGTGGGGATTTGAACCTGGATCTTTCAGGTCTAAGTCATAAGAACAGCCCGCTGGATTAGGCCAAAGGCAAAGCCCATCTAGTCCAGCTTCCTGCATCTCACAGTGGCCCACCAGATGCCTCAGGGAGCACACAACTAGATACTTGCATCTCGTTGCCACCCCTCTGCATCTGGCATTCTGAGGTAGCCTATTTGCCCCTGCACCCCCCAATGAAGACACCAGTTTACAGCTTGGATTTAACTTTATTTAACACAAGTAACAACTTTTTAAAACATGAAACCTACTGAACACACCATCCCTTCCTTGCCAACTCCTGAACTACGACATCTTTTTGGCTCTAGGTACTTCCACTGCTTCCTGCACTGAGAATTCAAGAGTCAGCCCTATTAGGTTAGCCCTTGAGTGTGGAAGGACCACCCAGCCAGTGCCCAACCTGATCAATTCCAACCTCACCACTCTGACCAGCCAACCACCCTCTTGCTCTGGCCAAGAGAGGGCAATGATGTAACTCACAGCTGCCACTGCTTTTGTTCTCCTTCGGCGATGGTGGGGTTTGGACCTAGCCTATGTCTACTCTCTACCACCAATCACAGAGAAATAACAAGATAAGTGATAAGGTGCTGCCGTCTTCACCATCACTCATTCCGTTGCTCTACAGCAGCAATTTTCAACCAGTGGGCTGGGACAGTTTGGTGCCATGAAAGATCTGCAGGTGTGCCACATGAGTTTGGAGCACAGAGATTGAAAAGCACTGAAAAACTCTTCCAGGTGCTGTGGCTCTGTTTCTAGGGCAGCTGCCATAGTAACAAACTATCTGTCCCTCTTCCTCTGCTAGCAGAGCTTCAGAACCTGAGAGAGTTGCCCAGAAGCCACAGAAATCTCGCAGAGTGCCGTGAGAAGACAAATGTTGAAGATGATCACTGCTCTAGAGTTGTGCTTTCCAACCAGCAGGATGAGTATTCATGGCACTTCCCCCTGTGACAGGTGTTCCTTGGCTGTTGGAAGGACTTTTGAGATATTTACATATCACGTAGTAGTAAGGCAGTTTTGTAAATGAGATATGAGTCTAGCATACTAAACCTGCCAATTCAAAACATGGGAAACATTTCCAAGAAGAAAACATTTCCAAGAAAATTTTAAATTCTGCAGAAAACCCACATCACTGAAACCTATTCTATCAAATCAACAGGTTGAAGGGGCTCTTGAGCAAGCAGCAACAGTGATGTAGAGGAGCAGGAACATCCAGCAATAACAGTAGAGAGGAGAGGAGACCACTGCTTGGAATTGACTGTGCCGCCACCAGGAGAAGTGAGAGGGGCGGCGGCCAGGAAGAGGGCCTTCTTGGTGGTGGCCCCCCAACTTTGGAATACCCTCCCCTTAGAATTGAGAACTGTTCCCTCTCTGTTAACATTTCGGCGGCGGCTGAAGACCTTTTTATTTCAAAAAGCTTTTAATTGTTGACAGGCTGGCTGGCTGGGGTGCTATATTTTATATCTTATGATCCACAGGGTTTGGTTTTTTAAATTTTATTGTTGTGTTTTAACTTGGTTTTATTATATTGTCTTATTATTATTTTATATTGTTTTTTTAATGTTAAATTTCATATTTTTTATGTAATGCCGCCTTGAGTGCCTTCGGGCATAAAGGCGGGGTAAAAATCTAATAAAATAAAATAAATAAAAATAAATTGACCTTCTGGAAAGTCATACAGGCTAAGGCATGCTAGCTTTGAGGACTTTCCTGCTATCTTGCAAGCCACAGTCTGAGACCCCTCAGCCAACATCTAAACGAGGCATAACTAATTGCAACATTATATGGCTAGACTAGACCTTACCTTTCGGTAGTTAGGTTTTGGCACCTGTTCCCCGTAGTCGATATAATGAATGAATATGGCAGAATGAAGAGCAGGAGAGGAGAAAACAAGGAGGAAGAGAGTGGTACAAAAAAACACATACAAGAACAGAATGAATGAGTGAAGAATGAAATGGAAACAAAAAAAGTACCAGATCATCTGAACAGCATGGGTGTTAAGTGTTAACAAAGTGTTCAGATGAAACTTACACTAAGGGCGCAAGTCTAAAGTGAGTTAGGCCAGCATAAACTAAGCCAGCAGAGTTTGGCCAGCACAAGGGACACCGCAAAGTATGTTTGGACCACTCTTGGAGTCAGAGAGGCCAGCACACAGATGTGAGCCATCCTCCCTGACTCCGAGAGTCATCCAAACATGCTTTACAGTTGCCCTTCTGCCGGCCAAACTTTACTGATTTAGCGTATGCTGGCCTAACTCCAGTTTAGCATTGTGCTCTGGGTCAGACAGTCAAATTCAGATAAGCCCTTACAAGAAATTTAATATTTTCCTAATAATCATGAGGGTTGCCACATCTTTTCTGTGAGGGCTTCCTTGCCTTTAAACATAGAAGTTCAGCAATTAATTAGCTGTCCTAGCAAGGAGATTGTGGTGAGGGAAGAAACTTTACCTGTTAAATTTCAGTGTGGTAGGCAGCTCTTTAAAGGCATAGAAAAAAATGTAACAACCTTCAAGATTAGGAGGATAATCACATTCACATCATATTTATACCTTTCTTTTCTTTTTTTTCCAAAGAAAAATCTAAAATGGTTAACAATAGGGAACAGGGCTGACCCCAGACCCCAAAGTCAATGCCACCATCACCACCCCAAACTTTTTGGTCATCTTTTGCAGCCACTGCTTGACCATCACTCCTCTTCCCATTTAAAAAGGCAAGGTCTGAAGAGTGGAAGAATAGCAGCAGACTGGCCCCAACAGAGACAAAAGCAACCAATACAACAACAGAACAACAAAATATAGCAAAATCAGTAACATTTAACACTTATACCCAACATGTCAAGATACAATGCCATTGCGATTCATAATTTCATAAATACAACTTTCAAGTGAAATACCAAGAACATTCAAACATTAACAATAACTTTTTTTGATACAGCGTAACAATAATGTCCTGAATAATCTTGCCGCCTTAGGGGTGGGGGGATGAGAGTGGGGGCAGCTGAAAGAGGGAAGAACCAGGCAGGTCAGAATGGAGATGGAGCAGCAGGGCTGTTGCCTTATTTTCTAGCAGTGCTCAGATGGAGTCTTGTAGAGCACGTACAGAGGGCCCACAAGGCTTGTGCCTGGCCAAGGACCTGCTGCTGCTTGCCTCCTCACAGCCACTCAGTAAGCCAGGGCTCACGAGAACCAGTGATTATGCAGGAGCTGAGCATTGGGGAATGGTTAAATGTTACCAGGGGAAGCAAGAGGAGGGCCCACAGTCTGCTTCGCACCTGCTAGCCTATCAGCTGCCCAGCTGGGAAAACTAATCAGGAATCAGGCAGTAGAACAGGGGGGAGTACCATCACTACTGTAGCGTCCATCAGGTGTGGGCTCCAGGACACAAGGAGGAAGCATCTGCCACATGTGTGGACCTTCCAAAGCACAGGAGAGAGCCACTATTGGGAGCACTAGGCCCCACTGAAATTGGAGTGTCCCATAGCAGGGCTTTTATGTCTAGTAACTAGGTGACAGGAAGAAATTCAACAGGTGCAGCCCCCATTCACACTCCATCTTATCAACAGTCACCAAGTAGGAGTCATTGTCCAGTTCCAGAGCAAGCGGCATTCTCCAGGGCTACACCTTTATGCAAGACTATCAACAGTAGCCCCCCCCCCCACTCCGGTGACCCTGACTCCACTGGCAAATCAGCCACCCTTGTTAGCCCACTTTCACCGGCAGCCAGAGATCGCTGCTTTGTTGCATTTTGCCTCGCTCCACTGCCCACGGCCCATTCTCCCTTCCCGTCAGTTTTAATAGGTTCATTCAACATTACACTTTTCTTTATTATTTGACAAATGGGCTAACAAATGGAAAAAAGCACTCAATGTGGTCTAAATGGAATCTGGGGGCGGGGGAAGAGGAGGTGGAAGAAACAGGAAAGGTTTTTGTAGGCCTGCAGTCGGAGTCATGTGCATACACTGTGGGCCTGAAGAGATACAATTCCCGGACTTTGACATTTCACATTTAATTAGACAGAAAATAGGAGAAAGAGAAGCGTTAAAAAAAATTAAAGCTCCAATTCCCTTCCATACAAACTTTGTTTAGTGCTAATCAAGTAGCAGCAGCTGCTGCAGCAAATATTTAGACACAGCACAAGTGTATGCATATCTACTCAGGAGTAAGTCCCATTGCACTCAGTGGGGCTTGCACCCAGGAAAGTGTGAACAGGATTGCAGCCTCAGGGTATAAAATTAGCCCATCCCAACCCGTCAGTATTTTATACTTCTACCCTGCAAACATTCTTCATTACCTCCCCATTTCAGCGTCTCCCACTGTGGATCTGGAGGCCAGCTAGTTTTCACAGGCCCTGTTCTGTGTGCCTTTGCAGCAGCTGGACATGAAAAATATGTAGTGCTTTTCTTGGTGGGGAAATAGGGTGCCAATTGTTGAAGTGTGGCATGTCCCAGTCTGCTTGTTAAAAGCCCAAGAACAGTGCAAAAAAAAAAAAGGGAACTTGACATGGTGCTTTTTGTGTGCAGCTACTTTGATATTGGGAAGTTGATCCTTGTATCCAAGAGTTGAATACTGTATACAGTAGTCATAATAAATCTGGGAGCAGGCAGTGCATCATATCAATGAGCTGTATCTGTGCGGACCTGGCCACAGTGACCCACGCCCTAGTGACATCTAGGTTAGATTATTGCAATGCGCTCTACGTGGGGCTGCCTTTGAAGACGGTCCGGAAATTACAACTAGTACAGAACGCGGCTGCTCGGGTGGTTGCTGGGGCACGTCGGTTTGACTCTGTCGAGCCACTGCTTCGGCGACTACACTGGCTGCCGGTTCTGTTCCGGGCCAAATTCAAAGTGCTGGTGTTGACCTTTAAAGCCCTTTACGGCTCGGGCCCAGGGTATTTGAGGGACCGCCTCCTTCCATATAATCCGACCCGTACTCTGAGGTCATCTGGGGGGGCTCTTTTGACTGTGCCGCCACCAGGAGAGGTGAGAGGGGTGGCGGCCAGCAGGAGAGCCTTCTCGGCGGTGGCACCCCAACTTTGGAATACCCTCCCCTTAGAGCTAAGAACTGCTCCCTCGTTGGCGGTATTTCGGCGGGGACTGAAGACCTTCTTGTTTAAACAGGCTTTTAGTTGCTGACAGGCTGGCTGGTCTTGTATTTCTTGTATTTTTTATTTTTTTTTGCACTCGATCCAGGGGATATATTTGTATATTGTATTTGTATATTGTTTTTAATCACTGTTTTTAAATTATGATGTTTTTATTCTGTTTTTTAATTGTTTTTGTATTGCCGCCTTGAATGCCTTTTTAGGCAGAAAGGCGGGGTAAAAATCTTTAAAATAAAATAAATAAAATAAATAAATCTCCCAGCACTGTCTCATCTGACTGGCAACAGATTCCTTTCCTTCTTTGGCTACCCCAGATTGTTTAATTGGGCATGCTGATAAGATTCAGAGTCAGGCCTCTCTTATAGATATACAGTATGGAAAAAATACCTTTCCTGAACCATCATTCCATCATTGTACTTGGACCTACAAGTACTTGGTGTACTTGTACACCAATGTACTTGGACCTACATCTGGTGGCATGGTGATAGCAGCAGACTTCCCCAATATAGATTTATCAGTCCCTGGACACTTTCCTTGGGGGAATTTGCAAGTCAAACTTGACATGGCATTAAATGTACCTTTGCCCTCCTGTTTTCATTTTTTAAAGAGAGCAGCCTGGGAGGCTTTGATCAGGACCATTGAGTGAGTAGAGGTTTAACTTTCTCCCTTCCATAATGTGGTCTGCATCGATAACATGCTGCTGAAATCTATCCAGCCTGATAGCTGGGCCAAGAGGCACCAAATGGTGCTCCTCTTATATTTAGCAGGGGGCAAGTAACTGTCCCTTTTACCCCAGCACAGTGTCTTTTCTAGTGGCTCTAATGGCTGCATCTTTTGGGATTTGTTATTTGAATTTCTCTGAAAAGTGCTTTCTGAATGTTTTGGTTGAAAAGTGGTATCATATCTTCATCTTCATCATCATCATCATCAATAATAGTAATAATAATGATTATGTATTATCCTCCCCACCCTGAAGCTACTATGGGTACAGACTTTGCCCCCCCCCAGTATTACAGTGGCAGGTCCCTGCCCTGCAGGATTGAAATCTAAAACAGGAAGGACATAGAAAAGATTCCTGCCCTTCATTAAAAACTCTGTGTGCACTTCCATTATTTCTCCTGTGGAGTCAGAAAGCAAGGGATTGTCTAGGATTTGGGGAAGTGTGGGACAAAGGAACAGCACGGATAGGTTGCAAAGACTGAAGGATGTCATGGAAGCATATGGCCCATAACCCTTTACATGCAAGCATGCATGCATGCATCCATCCAATTTTTCACCTCCAAAGCCTACGTTGTCATCTTAGGTTCCCCTAAATTTAACTGAAACAGCCCGTCAATTGAGATTGAGGGTTAAAAGGGACAGCCTTTTGTCATTCCTGTAAGAGATTCTTTTCCGTTTTCCTTTGAAGGATTTGCCCTTTTCAGAGAGGGAGGTAAACATCTGGCATGCTGCACATTAACATCAAAAGAAAGGTGGCAGGAGGATCAAAAGGGATATAAATGATACATCTTTTGATAGTGGGAAGATAAGACGAATTGGTTATTTTCAAAGCCGCAAAAGAGATTAGCAGAGATGTGGATCATGTTTTACAGGAAATCACATTGGGAGACAGTGGAGAATATCACAGAAGAATACAAGAGAGGCAGCCCTGGGCAGGCCTGTGTTTTTAATTTTGATTAGTCCTGAGTCAGTAATTTTCAAACTGTATGCCAGGGCAGGCTAGAGCAGGCAGTCCTGGGGACCAGTGGAGTGGAGTGGCAGACTGGCCTGCAAATCTGGACTTTCCCCAGTTCAAATCTCACCTCTGTCATGAATTCACAAGATAGGTGGCCTTAGGCGAGCCACTCGCATTCAGTCTTCCCATGTGGGATATGGGAATAACTGTACTTACTTGCCTTACAGTTGTCATAAGAATTGCATCAAGAAAAGAAGAATTTCTGCATACATTATTCTAATGTGCTGGTTTGGAATAATTGTTGCCATTTTACAAAATCTACACTTGTCTTGCCAACTGTGGGAACAAGCAAAGAACTAAACAGGACAGTGAAGTCCTGTTGCCCTCCAAGTACAAGAAATATTCAACCAGCCCTCTGGGACATAACATAAGATCAGCCCTGCTGGATCAGGCCAAAGGCCCATCTAGTCTATCTTCCGGTATCTCTCAATGGTCCACTAGATACCTGCGGGAGCACACAAGACAACTAGATACCTGGTTTTGGAGATTGCAGCAGCAACCATTATCCACACACTTCTGTGCATTTCTTTGTAGCCATGTGGACTAGAAACTTGCAATTTATTATAAACAAAAGTGAATATTCTTAAGAAGTGCCACAGTCTGGATTTTGCAGAGAGACATTCCTGAAGAACCACAGCATATACATGGTGAGTGCTGGACATGAACAGATGAAGCTGCCTAAGCCCACTCAGCTCAGTATTCGTGCTCTACCATTGGGCTCAGCCTCTCTGGAAACTTGGGTAAGGAAAATGGGTTGCAATTGATGCTTGGGCCATAAAGCTCACTTGGTGACTTTTGCCTAGTCAACCTCCCTCACAGGGCTACCTCACAGGATGGTTGTAAGAATAGAATGAACCCACATCTATGTACACTGTCCTAATGGTGGGGTAGAAATGCACAGAAGAAAAGAATATGCACAGCCCTGGAAATGGTCATAGGAAGAGGACGTGACAAAGAAATTGTCCCAATGTGGTTCCACATCCTCTGCCCCTCCCTCCATTTCTCCTTCTTTTTCTTTCTGCACTCCCACACATCACTATAACACCCCCCCCATTTCCTACTAGTTGGATGGTATTCCCAGGTGATCATTGCTAGGAGATGCAAAATTGCAACCCACTGGCAGTCCTCCTTGTCAAAAGCATATATTTTTCTTCTGCAAAAATGAGCATTACTGGGTGTGTGGAAAACCAATTGCTGGCAATTATGCAGCTACCAGAGAAAGCCGTTTGCAGAACATGATTAGCAGCATTTAACAGAATCGTTTATAAGCTGACAAGCAGGTCACAAGCATCAAGTACATAATCATTACGTGGGGCTGGCCGTGGGTAGCTCTCACTTATAAATAACTTCTTCCATTTTGGTGGGGGTGGGTAAGGAGGAGTCCTAATGGTGCTTGCCCCCAATTCCAGCACTTCCCAAATGTCTGAAACCCAAAGCACATTATTCTTTATTGATTTAAAATCTCACAGGCCCCAAAAGGTTTACCTGGAGAACATGAGTAAGAATTTTCCACCCATCAAAGGTGCTTACCCCTTCTGTTTCTGAATAACGTATGTCCTGATTGGAAGAAGGCAGGCTCAGAACAATGACTCATACACAGATACAACAGGCAACCTCTTTCAGTTGGTGTGAAATTCTGATGCTGCAATGGTAGTGACTGGGCTAAACTGCTCCACTAGATGCAGTGGCATGGCAAGGGTGGCCTTCAGCCCCAGCAGAGGCAAAGTCAGAGCTGTGAAGCATTCAGAGCTACAGCAGACAGCCTCTTCTGTTCATGAGTGCCTCCTGTCAGGACCCAGTACCTCAGCACCAGACTCTCTCTCATCACTCCCAGGACTTCAGAAACAATGGTATAATAGCCAAAGCTCTGATCTAGTGGCACAGTGTCCCTGTGGCAGTCTCTGTGCTTTGTGGCCTGGTCAGGAGAAGGCAAGTCCCTTGTGTGCTGTGGATCAGAGCCCTGAGAAGACTTAGGAAGAGGTCTAGCCAGCCGGTCCACTATAAAAGGTACAGTGCCCAGTTACAACAGCTGGGGGGAGGAAGTCCCTCACTTCTCTGTGCAGACCTAGCTCTGGCTACTTGAGTTCTGCTGGACAGTTCCCCAGCTGGTCTAGTGCTTCTGACTAAGTCCCTGTTTTGAGACCTGGTTCCTGCTGGACAGCTCCTCTACTCATTCTGGCCTCCTCCTCAGTTCTTGTTCCTGCCACTGGCAACCTCCACTTCTCAATATTGGAGGAAAACTGATAACTTTGAAGGAAAGGGACCCAGCCCAAATGAACTATACTTTTTTCATTTTTCAGGGAGGTGAGTGAATGGGTAGAAAAACTACGAAGAGAAGAAAAAGAAGCAACAACCAAGCAAGAAAATAGAATGGCAATTGAGGACAGCTGTTGGACAGGGTAATTACTCATTCCCCACCACCACCACCACCACCCCACTAAATTGCCAATTCTCTCTTCTTTGCTTGTGCAAGTCCAGTTTCTTTGGCCCTGTAATTGGAGACCACCCAGGTATCCACCCACCAACCTGTTCTCCCTGAATACCACCACATGTTCAGCACTTCAACAACTTCCCACGGTTCTCGTTTTTTAATTGCCAGTGGGAAAATATACTGAGAGAAACAGCAAAAGAATCCCAGGCTCTGGGGTAATTTTCCCCAACCCGATTTTTATTTACCTACTGACATCGTCCACTGAAATCTGTTGTATTAATGTGTCATCAATCGGGAATTTGGAATGCTCCAATAGTCTAATGCCGTGGCGTTCCTGGGAGCTGGCGGTGCCCAGGGGCATACTTCCAGGGTGCTATCCCCACCTGGAGGTGCTGTCCCCTGTGTCCACTGCCTCCACCTTCATACATTATATTAACTATGCAATTGGTCCTGATGTGCTTGTTTCATTGTTTGGTAAAGAGAAACTATAGGGATCTGGCAAGTCAATCCATTGCCAAAGATGACCAGCCCAATCAGCCTCAAGGAATGACCAGCCCTGCCTGAACATTAAACTGAAAGAGACAATTCCGAGAATAATGAAGATTCACTGCTGAAAAGTATCTCCAGGAGACCTTCATGCTGCTTGATAATTCCAGATTATCTCTTTACTAATGAAACGCCAACCACAGATGACCCTTGGAGCACCCATTTCACTTTCAAAGCTTTGCAGACCTACCTTGGCTTTATTGATTGTGCAGTGGAGAGCGTTGTTTTCTTGATCGTACAGCAAGCTGAAATCTAACGTCCCCAGGGCAGCTGGAAGAAATTGACGAAGAGGAGTTGATTAAAGGGGGAAGGTTTTTCTGCTCCTTTCCAACACAAACCAGGTGGATTAATGGTGGCAGGAAGAGGCTGCAGAGAGATCCAACAGCCTTTCAGGATTATCAAGGTCACTAGATATTTTCATGAGCCTGCCTGAGATAGGATGCTTAGAGGGAGCACATGTTTAAATTATTAGAAAAAATGCAGTATCCGATTGGACATGAGGGTAATGTTGGATATCTAGAACTCAGATAGACTGCCTCTTCCTCTTAATCTGGAGTTTCCATTTAACTACTCTTAAAGGTAAAGGTAAAGATTTCCCCACGACCGAATGGTCTAGTCGTGACCGACTGTAGGGGGCAGCGCTCATCTCCGTTTCAAAGCCTGTAGAGCCAGCGTTTTGTCTGAGAACAAGCTTCTGTGGTCATGTGGCCGGCATGACTCTATCTAACGCGATTACTTTCCCAACGAAGTGGTCCCTATTTATCTACTTGCATTTAGGTGCTTTCAAACTGCTAGGTTGGCAGGAGCTGGGACAAGCAACAGGAGCTCAATCCGTCACGCAGTCTTGAATTCCCAACCTTCCGGTCGGAAAGCCCAGCAGCAGCAAATTAACCCGCTGCGCCACCATGTCCCTGTAACTACTCTTAGTGAATAGCAATTGAATTTGAGGACTTGTATAATCTTGGCTTTAAAAACAGGGTTAGATTCATGCTACACAGAACTCACAGGTTGAGAGACAGTCTTTTTCTATGTTCAGTGTTCAAATGACTTTCACTTAGCATTTTATTCTATTGTTTTTTAACCGAATCCAGCTTGGGCCAGGCAGCAGTGGACCGTGTGTTCCACTGGTGCTGATGCCATAGTCAGTGGCAAAAGGTGCTGTAGTAGTATGTGAAATCAAATTTAATTAAGTAATAAATAAAAAGCTTTCTGGTTCAGTGACCATAACTTTTGATAGAAGACATATATTCCAACATGGATCATTTCACTGCATTCTGCATTAAATTACCTTTCCAGTGTTATATGATGACATTATTCGTATTCACCAAGGTTTTCACAATTTTGGCCACTAGTATCTAGCTTGGCTTGTTGTCCCCCTAAAGCTTCTTGCCTGATGCAATTGTCCCTCTTCACCCTCTTTAGCTACACCACTGCCCTTCCCCCCCCCCGCAGGATGCAGCAGTAGCCATTTCAATGCCACTGCATCAGCGGGAGGGGGGGGGGGAGAATGGGATTGGGCTGCTAATATTTAATTTTACTTCTGCGAGGGGTCACTAATCCTGAGGCCTCCCAGCTTTTCCACCAAAACTATTTTTTTTCCTCAAAATGTCCCATGAGATCTGGAAACTTGCTTTCCCTTAAACAAAAACAGTTATTCTCTGGGACTCTCAAAGCTCTGCTTCGTATTCCATGCCTGCACAGTGCTCCCACGCACTATGCACAGTCCTGCCTATATAATTCTAGGCCTTGTTTGTTCCCACACTGAGATTATTGATTGAAGCAGAAAGACACCCTGTTGGTTGCAACATGCACTTGAAGCGGGTACTTGGCTTCACGGGAGAAGGAAAACAAGGTGGGTGCAGTGGAGGGGGAGAGATGACTGTGACAAAGCTGGTTAAATTTAACACAGTCTATAAGAAGGAATACTTTGAAAGCAAACGGATAGGATGCTGATCTCCAGGGATGATGAATAGGTTGTAAACGGCACCTCTGACTTCCTTTTCCTACAATGTCATATCCGGCTCTTGTTCTTTTTTCCCTTCGGAAGTCTGTGATTTGATTCTGGCTTGCAGCCATGAGCTGTCAGGGGATTACGGACCTGCAGAAAACCCCATCCCAAGAAACATAACTTCTGTCTGATAGAAACACATTTGGCTTCCCTTGAAGAGTCTTTGTCCCAAAGAAGAGACAGTTTGCTTTGGGACTGTCGCCCTCCCCTGGCTTCCTTGGGAGGAACCAGGGAGGCTCCTGCAACAACCTGCGGGAGAGTTTATCTGAGGGCCATCGCAATCAGCCAGCCTCCCCTGTGTCTGAGCCAGCTGTGCTCCAGGGGTGTGTGTGTGTGTGTGAAGACACTGGAGGAGGCCAAGGAAGACAGCATCCTCTTCCCTCACTGACTGAAACTGGCATCGGACCGAAATGGACAGGATTCCTGAGACAGCTGACTGCCCTCACTCAGACCTGCGCTGGGAGAGCCAGCTGCATATGCTGCTGAGGAAGTCCGCCCTTTGAGCCAGGAGACCAGTCCAGGTTCAATTCTTGACAGCATCTCCACATGGGGTTCGGGAAGACCCCTGCCAGTCAGCGCAGGCCACAGTGAACACGGGGCATGCACCAGGACTGGCCCGTGACAAGGTAGCACCTATGCTCATCCTCCAGGGGTTAGGTCCCCAGTTGAAGCTCCAGCATCCTGACACCAGGATCCCATATCCCAAACAGACCATCTGCACAAACCGTGGAAAATGCCTCATTCCAGATAGCAGACATCAGCATTCAAGTCACAGGTGAGGCGTTCACTCCAAAGCCAGCATCATGGTTCTGGAATCAGTGCCTGGGTGCTCAGGACCCTCCTACACCTGGGTTACTTTTCCTGTTTACCTGAAAGGTTGACAACCAACTCTGCACAATTCCCACCCCCTTTTGATTGTAAAATGCAAGTAATTATTCCTGCCTCCTAAAAACACTCCAGGAGGCTGCTATTTATTTTTTTAATCGGACAGTGGCAGGTGCTCTTTGGCAGCCTTGCCTGTTCTCTCCAGCTGGCAAGGGCCATTGTGACTGCAGAGGCCACCTGCTACCTGGCAAGATCCTGCACATTCCATGTGATTCCTGGAGTAAGTTGCGTTTCTGGTCGCTAAGCTTTCCGCCTAAGGGAGGCTGCTGATTTCCTGCCTGCCACCTAGCGAAACTAAAATCGGCCTATTAAAATTGGATGGGGAAATCCACAGAGCCTCATTAAGACTCCAATTATGGCAGGCAAACAAACAGTCAATTTTCCAGTGTTTTGCAAGAGCATGTCCAGAAGGACAGCCTTTGAGATTGCGACTTGCCTGCTCTTGCTTTCTTGTTATGGAGGCAGGAACTGGTGGATCTCTCTCTCTCTCTCTCTCTCTGACACACACACACACACACACACACACACACACTTGGGATTAGAGGCAGGGTCAGGGGCATCACTTATCTACCCTGGCCTATTGATTCAAGGAAGTTTTCTTGTCTAGTCTTCTTGCATTTCTTTTCACCAGACTTGAGGAGGGGTGAACAAGCTGAATCCCCACCTGATAGCCTTAGGCCACTGGTTCAGTGTGGACCTGAGTTCCAATACTTGGACAGGAAAGTGGAACATGCCACCCCACCCACTGCCCCCTTATTCCACAGAACTGGTTGTGCAAGCCAGCAGAGGGTGCTATTCTCCAGCATTATCTATATACAGTACACTTATAGCAAATTCAGATAGTGAAGTACTTCTTCATTTGAAAGCAAAATGGGGCCACCCAAAAATAAGACAGAGGTTTTTGAGAGGTGGGGACCAAAACTGGACACAGTACTCCAGATGCAGCCTTACCATTGATTTGTACAATGGCATAATAATATTGGCAATTTTATTCTCAATCCCATTTTTTTAATGATCCCAAGCATGGAATTGGCCATTTTCACAAATTTTGACAATTTTATTGAGCTGTCCACCAGCACCCCAAGATCTCGCTTCTGATCCATCACAGTCAATTCAAAACCCACCATCATATATATGAAGTTTTGATTTCTTGCACCAATGCTTTGCACTTACTTACAGTGCACCTGCTGTTTTGGCTGGCCATTCCCCCAGTTTAGAGAGTTGGAGCTCTTCACAATCCCTTTGGGACTTCTCCACCCAGAAATGTTTAGTCATCCACAGATTTGGCCACCTAATTGCCTATCCCCAACTCTAGGTCATTTGAGAAAAAGCACAGGACCGATCCCTGGGGCACACCACTTTTCTCCATTGTGAAAAGTGCCCGTTTATATCCACTCTGCTTCCTGGTCTTCAGTCTATTCTTAATCCATAAAAGGACCTGCCCTCTATTCCCTGACTGTGTGCTTTTCTTGGGAGCCTTTGGTGAGTAAGTTTAGAAGGCATACAACAATACAGGCATGCCCTGATATCCGCTGGGTTTCTGTTCTGGATCCCCCATTCGTGGATATCTGAAACTGTGGATACTGGGGATGACTTTTTAAAGATAGGGGAAATTCAGATGTTTTGCTGCAACAAGGTAAAAAAAGAGATTTGTTTAATGTTTCCCTATCTTTTTAAAAGGAGTCCCAGTACCCATGGTATCCATGGATAACTGAAACTGTGGATATTGAATCAGTGGATACCAGGGCACGCCTATATACATGTAAAAAGAAAAAAGAAAAAAATCCAAAAAGAGCCTGATGTGGACTGAGCATGGTTTGTAGGCCCCCAGGAGCCATAGAAAGTTATATAGAGTTGATTGGAACAAAACCCCAACAGAGCAGTGGAACAGAAAGGGAACTGGTCAGTTTGAGCCTTTCCCAATTTACAGTGTCCTGGAATGTCCGCAATTAGCATTGCGGAGATGCAGAATTTTGTTGCAGGTCCCACTTCTGTATTTATTATTGCCAATAGTTTTCTGCTTTTCTGTATCAATTAATCAAGATCAGACAATCAATAAATTTGTCTATAAAATATAAAATAAAATAATGCATCAATAATAACCAACCATCAAATCTCATTGAAAAGTAGCACCCAGGAGAAACCTGCTGGAACGTAACAGCTATCTGCTGAAAGGCTGGCAGTGATGGACTTAGACTGACAACCTTTGGGAGGCTATTCCTGATTTTGGATGCAATCACCAAAAAGGTGATGTCAAAGCTTTTTTTCTTTTGATCATCAGGAACTTTTTCAGGGCTTCAGAGGATGGGCTGTAGCTCAATGATGGATGTAGCTCAGAGTGGGTGCTCTGCAGGCAGAAGATCCCAGGGACAAACTAGCACCTCCAGGCAGGGCAGAGAAAGACACAGCACATTGCAGCGCCTGCAGAACTGTTCTGCGGAACAGATAATAGCCACTGCCTGCATACCCCCATTGAGAGCATCTGGAGTGTTTTATTGCAGAAATGCTGCATATTATTCATAAAATTCTGGGCAAGATGGAATCTGGTCTGATTTAGCAAAAACATTCTTGTGTTCACATCAACAGGATTTCAAGATAACAACCAGGCAGCTGGAATATCTGAAGTCTTGGAGTTGTGTGAGCATTGCTTTGCATCCTAGCAGGTTAGGGTTGTCGTGCAAAACTGTTCCTTTTTGTACAACTGATTCATATCACACACCAACCCACAGATTTGATTTGAAAAGCGGAGTTTTTGGCCTGGAGAACAGTGATACATTTTTCCCACCCTCAGGTGCAGAGAAAATCCTAGCTCTGTTCAACAGGCACAATTTTAAAAAGAACCAAAATATTGAAACAGATGCTCTTATATTTCCATATCTTTCCTTCAAACAAATAAGCAAGCAGAACTGAGAAACACAGTCTGTCTTCCTTGGCAGTCTTTTCTTTGTCATGGCTGCTGAGATCCTAATGCATTTCCTAATGCATTAAGAGCAAGTTTGGTAAACAATGTGAACAGGGGTGGGGAATTTAGGAATATGTGATTGCAATGATTGAGCCTGAATCCCACCACTTCTGACACAGCGAAGCTTGAACTGGAATGCTTAGGTTTCCAACTTTAAAATAAAGTTTCCAGTCCTCATGGTGCAGCCCAAAGCATCTTGAAAATGTTTTGTGGCTGTTAACATCTACTATGTCTATCATTTCCCCCTTTAGCCTACCACCCCATGACAGATGAGTTTGAGATTATTGAGCACAAAGCGGGTGGTACTGTTGTGGCATTAGGCCAGCAGACAGATCTTATCCCTAAGAAACAGGGGGGGGGGGTGGAGAGAGAAATATTGTCCAGATATTGAGAAGAGTGGCTAAGAGACAATATGAAAGCAAAAACAAAGTGGTACCAATTTCTTAGCCATTTTAAGCACTTAACTTTTGGAATCCGTCTTTCCTCTTTGTTCTAACAGATACAACTGTATTAATTATGATGGCTTTTCTCTAAAGAGTTTTTATGACCAATATTATTACCTAATATAACATTTATTAGTACCACTACTACTAAAAATACAGGTGCTACTGCTAATATAATAATTGAGGCTATGAATTTTCCACAGTTCTGCGAGAACACATAAAGTGGTATTTGATGCACAGTTCAACATCCTCTTGATGTACTTAGCACAATTCTGGTCCTCAAGGCAGTGAAGACATGCTTCAAAGTATATCAGCTGCACTGGCTGAAGTTGCAGAAATGAAGGGCAAAATAGGAAAGGGATTCCTAGTGGAATGAGTGTGAGTGACAAAGAGATTTACTCTAGCCATGAGTCTGTAGCCTTCAGCAAGTGCTCGTGAGATACACAAACCCCACTGAGCAGTAGAAAAGCACTACCTAAATACTATAATTGGTCCCTTGTCCCTCCCAATACAGAATGTTAATTTTTGTCTAAATGCAGCATACAGACAAAATGGGGTGGGGAGAGGAGGAAAATCACCACTGGTTACAGTTGCATCTGTCTCCTAGCAACTCCCACTGTAGTCAATGAACATGTGGATGCACCCACTGGAACTTGCGCTTTCCACCTTTTGTAACTCTCCTCTCCATCTCTCTCTGCACAAAAGAATCTGAGACAAGCCCTGCCGTATTGCACAAAATATGTGTCCATCAACTCCAGCACCCCATCTCCCTTTCCCACAGGGGCCAATCAGATGTCGCAAGCAAGACATGGAGGCAATAGCCCTCCTCCATTATTAGCCTCCCAGAAAGTGCTTTTCAAGGCTACACTGCCTTTGACCATCTAGCCAGAGAGGCATTGATAAGACCGCCCCTTCCTCTGTTAATGTGTCTGTCTGAATTCCCTTGAAAAGCCGTTTAAATGAGAGTTACTTCGCCACATCTGGTGGCTGTGAATCCCATAAATCAATTATGCCTTGTGCATTACTCAGTCTCTGTTTTGGGAACCCACATGGGGGGGGGGGAGAGACAAGCATGGTCAGTGTGTGCAACTCAGAACACAGCAGCAATTGTGTACAGTGTGTGGTGAGTCTGAGCCAACAGCAGCCATGCACTGAAACCCAGTTTCACAAGTCACTGGAATGACCTCTGCAGGCACACATTCAATCTAGGCCATCTGGTCTGTTCACCAGATAATAAGGTTATCAGGCTTGGGAGTGTCCTAAGTCATTTGCATAAGAAGGCTAAACCTTCTTCAGGCTAAGCCATTTGCATAAGAAGCCAAGAGGAGCTGTTCAGGTGATGGATGGCGAAATGTGCTAAGGGATCCCCTCTGATCCCTGGGTCACCTTGAACCTTCCAGCTGCTCAATGAACAGCTTGAACAGACAAAGCTGTTCTCTTGATTTGGATTGCTTCCGCTTGCCAAGTCAGATCAGGAACACACTGCAGGAGTTCCTATGGCACTAAACAACTGTGTTGGATAAAGCAGGGCCAGCCTAAGACCTTCTGACACCTCCAGTAGTGTACCAAATGCTAATTCCCCCGCTTACCTGTGATATACTGGCCTCCACTCCTCCCACTCCCTAGATTTAATTGGAAAATAGAGAAGTGGAGCAGAAGAAAAAGTGTGGAGGAGAGGAGAGTTGTGGGAGACACTCGAGCCCACCACTACTTCCTCTTCCGCTCCACCCCCATCTTCCTTTTCCAATTGAAGGAGTAGGTTAGGAGTGAGAGTGCACAGGTGCCCCCGCCGACCAGCTGAATTGATTTATTGTTCTTTTATTACAGTTCTTGTATACTACTTTCCAACTTTCCAGGAGCCATGCCAATGGGGCATGCATTACATCCTGTCGTAGTGGTGGTGAGATAGTCACAGAGGCAGAGCGCAATCCTAAGGGGCAAGGCTGGTGGGCCTTGCGCCAGGGGAGGCTCCAGCCTCCCCATAGTGTTCCATGGATCTGCCTCCGCGAAATAACAGGCGCAGAGCCAAAAAAGCCTCGCGGCCCGAATTGGGGCCACACGGCCTGAGGACAAAGCCTTGGATGCGGCCTACCAGCTGCATCCCAGCCCCACCCCCCCTCCCTGGGCAAGCATGCCCACATAATAATCTTGTTACAATGACCTTATTAGGTAGGCCAGTCGTTCAGAGAACAAGTGTGGTGGAGTCATAAAGTGTAAGGCCCAGGGAGACTGGCCTTCAAAACTCATCAAGCTCACCTGGTGACCTTGGGGCTCTTGCTTATCTCTCAACCTAATCCATCTCACAGGGCTGCTGCTGGGAGGATAACACAGGAAGGGGGAGATAAAAATGAAATAAACTGCCTGGCAGGACACAGGCAAAACAGCATAGACATCTGAAGGCTGTTTTCATCCCAAAACTTACCTCCTCCTTTTCAGTTTGAAAAAAAAAATTCTCAAAGCAGAATTACAGGGTAATTAAATAAGCATCATTAAATCAGAATAAAATCAGAACATACACAGACATGCACGCACACAAAATTCACCCAAATCCAATACTAAAAAGCAGCATATAATATGAATAACCACAATTAACTTTTGAGCAGGGGGTCAAATTGACATTCAATTAAAAGCACATGAACTTAACAGAGTTGGTGCCACGTGGACATATAGTATCTGGGGCAGGAGTTTTACAATTGGAGCACAGCAACAGAGAAGGTGTTTGATCAGTAACAAATGCTGTAAGTGCTGGAGAGGACCCCTATCTGGAGAGTCCATGTAGAGCAGTTTTTCTCAAACTGGGGCAAGACCCACTTGGTGGGTTGCAACCTGATGTCAGGTGGGTCACGGAAAGCTGGGAGCCACCATCTTGGAAGCTGCAGGCCTTACTCTTGCTATATTCCTTTTGTGAGTGCTAACAGTTTGAATTTTCAAGTGAGTTTTTTTTTTTTACATTTTGTTTTTAGTTTAGTGCTCTTACATAATATTTTGGCCTAATCTTGTTTTCTGTCAGGGATTTCTCATGGCTCTGCTATTGCTGCAGTCCAAGAACATTCCAGGAGTGTCATGTTATTATGTCACAGTGATGGCACTTCTTGTTTGATGATGTCGCTTCTGGTGGGTCCCAACACGAGTGCACTTCTGAAAAGTAGGTCCTGGTCTAAAAAGTTTGAGAATCACTGGTGTAGAGAATACTGAGCCATATGGACCAGCTTCATATGTTTAGTTCTACTCTTATGCCTAACCTCTGAAGGCAACGGCCAGTGATTGGATTCCATGTTCATCAGAAGGCCTCCTTGGCTAGGCTCACCCCTAAACTCTCAGGGCTGATGGAAGTGGTAGCACCCACAGTGCTCTTAGGGGATGAGTGGGTAGCACTATGGACAGAGGCCTAGCACAGGGCTTTGACCCTGACAACCTTTTGCCAGAACTGGTGAGGGCATTGGAGGTAGGCAAAGAAGGTTCCAACAGCTGGACAGGTTGCTACAGGAGCAGGCAGTCCTTTAGAACAGGCAGTGGTAGCCCCAGCCAAGAATGGTTAGAAGTCTGCCCCTCCCACTACAGCAGCAGCAATGGTGTGGGGGAAGAGAAGGCTTCCCTTCACTCTCAACCCCCCTCCCCATCCAAGAGTTTTGATAAGCCCTGAGCATGTTGAGGCCCTGGGACAAGGATTCCCCATTGATTATCTGATTGAAACTGGGTAGGAGTCAGGATGTGAGAATAAGGAGACCCAGACAGCAGGAACATGTTTTACAGTAGATTTATACTTTGCCTTTCACCAGCAGCCCCGAGACCGCTTACGGGAGAATTTAAAATACAGTGAAACATAATTAGAAAAAAATTGGAAAAGGTAGTGGAAATCTCATTCAAGAGGCAAAATGCTGACAAACAGCAGCAAAAGCCTGATGGAACGACTGGGTCTTTAAGAGCACAATCCTGACCCAGCACCAGGGTAAGGGCAATGCAGCTCCAAGATGAGGAAACAAATATTCCCTTACCTTGAGGATTCCTCCGTGACTGCCCCCCAATTGCAGGATGTAGCTCATGCCCCAATGGCACAGCTAAGTCAATGCAAGAAAGTTGGTTAGGATTGCGGTGTAAGCAAAAGGGAAGGCGTCAAATCTCCTGCAGCGGAAATTTCCAAGCCTGGGAATGGGGCTATCCCAGAGAAGGCCGTGTCCCAGCAACTGAGCCTCAGCAAGAGACAGCACTCAGAGCATCCTCCCGTAGAAGACTGAAATAGATGACAGGCTCCCCTAGGGCAGTAGGCAACTCTTGAGATACAGCTCAAGCCATATTGAGTGTCAAAGATTGGGCCAAGAGCTGCCCTCTAAATTCTCCTAGTAAGCTGATGGGGAGCTTGGAACATAGAGCTTGGATGTGAGAACACCATCTACTCCTAATGCTGGAAAAAAGGCTGATTTTCAGTGCCAAATATTGGTTTACAGGTAAGGAGTTTTCCCAGTTTCTCTCATTGGCTCTCATTGCAATGTGGGCCTTGGCAAGAAAAGCAAAAAATCCAGCAGCCCCTTCACATCTCGCGTTCCCTTTCCCTCCTCTTGCCAAGTTTCACATTTGACATTAAGCTCCTGATTGTGCTTTTAATTAGAGCGGCAAACTCCAAAAAGGGACAAAGGCAGTCGTTGGTTAAGAAATAGGAACCCTGCTTCGCTGGCTTGCCTCCAAGTCACTGTGGTGTTCCGAACCCTGACCTTTACTGAATGAAACAGTAGAATAATACGAAATTTTAAAAAACCATTACCAAATAGTTGAGATTGCAAAGGACATTGCCAGGTCCCTTGCACAGCCATACAGAAAACAGCTAGCAACCCAAATTTTGGACCCTTTTGGACCCTTCCCCACTGCTTCCTCTTCAGATGAGCCAAAGATGTTGTGATAAAGCACCAAATCTTTTCAACGGAAGGCTGCATTTAAGTAGCAAGGAACGGAGCATTTTCAAACCAAAATGAAACATTCGGCCCTGCGTGTACTACTTCTGGTTTTTCCCTCGTGCTGCTTCGGAGTGCTCAAAATGTGTGCATGCATGTTCTCAATAATCCATACCAGTGGTGTAGCTAATGAAAGTATAACCCGCTGCAGATGGTAAAATGATGCCCTGGAAGTGATACCACTACAGGAAGTGACATCACGCCTGGGCTTTTCAAAAATGTAAAAAATGGGGGGATCTGCTGCCTCCTCCCAGCAGCTTGTCCCCTCTTGCTGCGCCCGAAGCCCCCAGAGTAAGGGGCAATGAACTGCTGCTGCTTCTCCTTTCCTGGGTTGGTTGCTGCCACAATGCCGGCCCAACGACTTCCAACACTGGGGCAGGAAGTTGCCGCCTGGGCAACTTGTAGCCCAGTACAAGTGCTACCCCCCTGCACCCCCGTAGCTATGCCACTGATCTACATAACAATCTTGCTCAGCAAGGCCAGTCCAACCAGTGGCCTAAATTAGGCAATTGCCTGCAATGCCCCACTCCCAGGGGCATTGGGATAATCTTACCCGTGTAAACATATTGGAGAATGAAATCCTGTCACTTGTAATTTTGGAGGGGACACACACACAGGCAGCAGGTCAGGCTAACTGAGCTCCTGCTACATCCTATGAGATACAGTTGCGTGATGAGTCAAAATGCTACCCCATTTCTTTTAACTACCTAATTTTTATCCTGTCTTCCCTCCAAGGAGCTCAAGGCAGTGTGCAGGGATTCCCAATTTACTCTCAAGCTATGAGCTAGGCTAGGCTGAGAGACAGTCACTGGTCCAATGTCATCAGGAAGCTTTGCATCAAAGTAGGGATCTGGCCCCACATCTCCAAGAGTGTAGTTAAGGGGGAGCGGAGATCTGGACTTCTCCTACAGCAGTGGTAGTATGTTGCTATCACGGTTGCTGGAAGCATAGCTATGGTTATTACCGCAAACCTGGCAATGGAAAATGGTGAGCTGGGGAAGCCAGCTTCAGATAAAGTTTCTCTATCCCCCAAATTTTGCACCAACACGTCTCACCAGAAAACTTTTGGCTCAGGTAAAAAACACCACTTAAAGGACAGCAGTAAAGAAGTGACAGCCATTCACAGTGAAAACAAGGAAGATGTTTTCCAATCTGCTCTGATTGTTGCCGAAAATTGGCCCAAAATGGTTTTCATCGCAGGGAAAGCATTTAAAAAGGCAGACTACCAAATGAGAGAGTATGAGGATCATTTTTATTACACCTGCACAGGCAGACCAATCTCCCTGCCCACTCGGAAGGCAGGGAAAAAGAGCAAGAGCATACAATTCCAAATCATTTTTATATCCCTCTCCCTCCCCCCCCCCCATCTGCTGCTTGGTGGAAAATTACTACACAGGGGCTAGGACATGAGAAACTCTGAGAATTAAATATGCTGTAAGGGAGGAAGCTCTGCTGGCTTGAACCAGTTCTCTATCTACTGTGAGGGCTAGCGGCACTGGATTGAAGGTTACAGGCAGGGGCAAGTGAGTGAAAACAATGAGAGCTAATTGAGAAACAGTTACATACTTCAGCAGCTTTAGACAAGTGACTAAGCAAAAGACTCAAGATGGCTGCACTTTGGTTCGAAGGCAACATGATTATGTTGTTCAGTATATGATAAGACATGGGGAGGGGGTAGGTCAGTGACGGGGAATTTTAATTTTCCCAGGGCACCCAAAACAATTTGTTGAACATACTGCATATGGCAAGGCTGAGAGAAGCCGCCACACACTGATTAAATCCCTGGAATAAAATGTGACCACAGGAGAGCCCAGAGCGGGGAAGGGATGTCTTTGTTTCCAAAATTGACAATTGGACTTCACCAACAATACTGAGAGAAACTGACCTGGAAAGGTCAGTTTCCAGACCTGGAAAGACTGGACCCAAGCTATGAATACCTTCAGAATGAAAGACAGTGGCAGGGGGAAGGGGAGAAAAAACACAACAATAAATTCATCATTGGTCTCCTAATCGGTTCAAATCCTAGGGGGGAAAGGATTAGAGAAAACTGTATCTTCCAAAAACAAAATGGGGCAGAAGGACCCCAAGGTGGTGTAGCACATACGGTGTTTGCTTCTGGAAGAGGAAAGGCAAGCTGGCGATCAGGCTTTCACCTGTTGGACCCTTGAACAGCATTCCTTTATAAATATGGATTAAGACCATTAACACAAACAATTAAGTAATGAATATAAACAATGAGAAAACACACACACATAACCCTTTCAATCACATGACAATAGTGGCCGTTATCCATCTATAGTTGGAGGTGACAGCATCACCAACAAAATGTGTTGCATGTTTCTACTCTTTCTATGTTCACTCATGTCCTTATGAACATATATGTGTGTGTTCATAAGCACACGCACATGCGCACACGCATGCACACATGCACACACACACACACACTTTGTCCTGAGCAGACCATGGATCAGTTTTGCTTGGTGTTGTTGACACGGATGTTGACACCGATTGGCAACAGCTTTCTAGTGCAGTGTTCTTCAACCTTGGGGTCGGGACCCCACTGGGATCACAAAGCCTCAATTGTGGGGTCATGGCAACTTACAGGAATGAAAAATGTTAAAAGCCATTGGATTACAGAACCACCAGGTAAAGGGGAAGGCATCTGATACACTCCTTCAGGTACCAGGAGATGGTGTCCCAGTCCTGCTCAGATTCTTAGCAGAGCTGTTTCAGTTTTTACTTTCTGTTTCTCAGCTGTTGTCAATCAACTTCACCTTCCTTTAGGTCTTTTCTTTTGACATTCAAGGCCTGCCTCTCGCTTGCTTCAAATTCTATATCTGCATAGGAGTGGGCAAGGCAGGGAATCTCCCACCAACAAAGCCACAGAGCAAGGAGCAGAAAAAATGATCCAAACAGTAAAACTCAGAGTTCAGTTAAGAACATAAGAACATAAGAAGAGCCCTGCTGGATCAGGCCAAAGGCCCATCTAGTCCAGCTTCCTGTATCTCACAGCGGCCCACCAGGTGCCCCAGGGAGGCATGAAACTACAAGATGCTTGCATCCTGTTGCCACTCCCTTGCACCCGGTACCAGTAGCACACCACCTTTGTAAGGAGGTTGCACAATCCATCATTGCCTATAGCCCACGATGGACCTTTCCTCCAGAAATCTGTCCAATCCCCTCTTAAAGGCATCAAGACCAGATGCCATCACCACCTCCTGTGGCAAGGAGTTCCACAGATTAACTACCCGGTGGGTAAAAAAGTACTTCCTTTTGTCTGTTTTAACTCTCCCAACCCTCAACTTTAGTGGATGCCCCCTGGTTCTGGTGTTTTGAGAGAGGGAAAAGAACATCCCTCTATCGACTTTATCCCTTCCATGCATAATTTTGTATGTCTCAATCATGTCCCTCCTCAGGCGCCTTTTTTCTAGACTGAAGAGCCCCAAACGCTGCAGTCTTTCTTCATAAGGGAGGTGCCCCAGCCCCGTAATCATTTACGGTTTATGGTCCGTAATCATGGCAGTTTATGGTCATCAGAATTTTTTAAGTCTCTGCTTCAGACCCTTACTTTAAAAAGGGATTCAATAACTATCTCAGACCCTTTGAACCAGCTTAGGAATGTTTAGATCATGCAGAACAATATCAATTTCTTTGGCTTGCACATAACTATACAGGTAGGGCAGGGGGCGCCAGCAGATTGGTGAGAAGGGCCATCCACCTGCTCACCTCCACCGCTCATCATTTTCCTGCCTCCAAAAAGAAGGGAGCAGTAGCAATGCATTGCCACTGCAGCCCAAAATGGCTCCAACAGCGAGGGGGAGGTGCTGCTTATATAGTACTTGCAATGCTGCCACCCCCCCTGCAGCTATGCTACTGGAAGGAATCAGAAGAGGAAGTGCAGAGGAGAACTGCGGACTAAAGGGGTGGTGGAAGTGGTGGTTGGTATGCTATGGGTTTAACACAGCATGTGTGTGTGTGTGTGTGTGTGTGTGTGTGTGTGTGTGTGTGTGTGT
>JAJKFI010000087.1:180722-192053 GCA_029204185.1 Lerista edwardsae
TTATTATTATTATTATTATTATTATTATTATTATTATTATTATTATTCTTGCTTGACCCAAGTGAGAATTTTTGTTTCATTGGCCTTGTTCAAGACAAGGGAAAATTTTTTATCAGTGCCTAGATCTCCTTCCAAAAAGGCGTATTCCACAGAGCACTTATTATCAATGCCACGCAGTCCAGAGGTGCAATTATATTTCATGAAGTTAAATGGTCCCTGGTGTCACAAGCAATTAGACTTTCCACATTTTCAATTTTTAAGATGGCCTTCACTATTCTCTCTCCCCCGCCTTTTTAAAAGTATTTTATTCCCAGAACAGAGAGCTAACGGGAAAAGAAATAGCTTTGTTGAGTTTAAGAAAGAAAAATCTAAAGATGAAAAGAATTGGAGGACACGCGGGATCTTTTTGGGGGGGGAGCATGTGGTTGAACAGCAAAACAGATCAATCAAGAAGTTTGAAGGCAAAAGAAACTGCCTTGGTACACACCACAGAGATCCATGTGCAACATACCCCCCCCACCTTTGTTGCTCCTTAAAGCAACTCAGGGGACAGCAATATGTGTTCAAAGAAGTTGCCTCATTTTCCTCCTTGGAAAAAGCTCACACATGCTGAACAGAGATGCTTTTTTCCTAAACATTATCTTCTCCCTGGAGTTTCACTAAGCAACCACAGGGCCAAGTGCACCTGAGGTGGAATTATTCTGAAGAGGAATGGGAGATCTGCAAGCTGATACCAAGGAAAAACAACCCCCTAGAGCCACCAAGAGTTAGCCTTGTGAAATGGTAGATGTGGCTGCAGAACCATTGTTTTGCTGTTATATCAGGGGGTCAGCAACTGGCAGCTACCACACCAAACATGGCCCCCCACCAATGCCATCTGCTTCCCTTATCCACATGAAGAAAAGGCAGGCAGCAGGTCAAGACCTGCCATCAGCATTTTCAGCTGCTGATGCCTCCTAAGTGTAGACTTTGCCCTTTGCCCAACTCACAGCGGCCATTTTAAAAGCAACAGCCCTGTGAGGTAGAGGAGGTTGTTTTTTTTTTTCTTTTTTAAAAGTGTGAACCCCTTGGGAACAGGACTATTAATACAAGTCACCTTGGGCACCTCCTGATGGAGAAGAGAAAGACAGGATATAAATATTTTAAGGAAATAATAAATATAGAAAAGTGCCAACCTTCCGTTCTCCTGGTGGCTTTTGAAAACTGCTTTGAGGAAATGGATGAAGGTCAGGTCAGTATAAATAATTAGAAGGGAGGATAAATAATTAGAAAATCATGATTCAAAGGTTGCATTTTGTATGCAAAGATGCGGGAGGCTGGCTGGTGGACACATACAGAGGGTCTCAAAACTGTTCAGGTACTTCTCTAGAAGCTAGAATGTAAACTTTAGTGCAGTGGTTAGCAAACATTTTAGCACCTGGAACCACCTTTTAGAATTACAATCAGTCCAGGACCCACCGGAAATGATGTCATGGCTGGAAGTGCAGTCAATGTGACATCAGAGCCTGCTGCTTTCCTGAGAATGCAGCAATATTTCTCTGCCATTTTCCAATAGCAACGTGAATAAGAAAAAAAGCCTATTTACACCTTGACACAAGCAAAACAACCACACACCCCTGCCCCTTTCCAGCGACCCATCTTTCCATATTTTCAATATGGCTGCTGCACTAGGTGCTTCATGGCGCACCTGAAATTGGCTTGCAACCTACTGATGGGTCCTAGCCCACAGTTTGGAAATCACTGTTTTAGTGCATGCATTGTCCAAGTCACCCCAATCACCATGACAATCTGAAGGTGAGACATTTGAACATCTCTACCTCAACTTGATCTCCAAATCACACTACCTTGCCCGCAGAAACCCCATCTCAGTTTATATCTCAACTAAGCATTTTCACATTAGCCAGACAATTTATCTCACATGTTTACCTCATAATAGAAGCTCAGGTTCCAGCACAGAACTAGCCCAATTGATTTGTAGACACAGCCACGATTGTATACCTGCCCACAATGGAGGCGGTTACCTCAGATCGTGGCCGCCTCTATCCACTTGCCTGCCTCCCCATTCCTCCTCCTCCTCCTCCTCAGAATCCATTTCTTGGATTCAGAAGGGGAATGTAGCCGAATAGAACATGTGAAGTGGGGAGTGGGATAAAGAGCAACAGAAATGGAGGTTGGTGTGTGTGTCACCACATAAGGGGGAACGTTTGGCATGCCACTTCAAATGCCAGGAGATATGGGGCCAGCCCTTTACTTTGGTCTGAGGTGTATTTCCAAAGAGATGGGCAGTTCAAGGAAAAGGGCTACAGCCCTGGTCCCAGAGATTCTGTAGTTCCAAGTTTATACAGAGCCTGAGACACGGATGGAAAGTTTGTGGGAAGCAAAGCAAAACAAACACACACACAACCTTAAATATAATGAGAAAAATTTCTCATGGGACAATTCCACCTGTGCAAATGCAAACATGCATTTACCTTCTCCCTCTGTCGAAGGAGATGATGTGATCTCCATGATGAGCTTGCATAGAATCTCCTTCTTTCTCTTGCATAATCCAAACCACAGAGACAACACTTGAGTATAAATAGCAGTGAGGCCACAAGATAAGCAAATGCTTTTCACTGAAATGTGTCAATCATGTCTAAAACTTCTCTCCCCTCTTGTCTCTCACATACACATATGCACAGCCCTCCCCAGCTACAATTTAGCCTCTATGCTTTTCCCACCAGTTTTTGGCTTCACACAAATGCAATCTGTAGTCTCTGGATCCATCGAGATCATCAACAGCTGCTAATGAATATCTTTTTAGTAGGAGAATCTTGGCTGATTAATGATGTGTAGGCGGGGACAGTGTTCTCCCTCCCACCCTTCCTCCATCTTCCGAAATTGGTCTTTTTTTGTTGAGTCATTCAGAGTTACCCAAATGCTCTCCATCGGAGATCAGCCTACACTTCTCTGCAAGGTTTCTACTTCATGCTCATTCATGGCTTATTGTAAGAGCCAACCTTTAGATATATCAACTGTTTCAGCTGCCTGTTGGGCACCAGTCCGCCATGCAAAACACCAGTCCGCCATGTTTTTTTGCTGTCTCAATTGGTTAGTGGCAGAGAAGTTCATACTTGTTTTGGCCCATGCCCAGTTTTTTCCCCTACCAGCCAAAGTTCTCCAAAAAGGTTTTTAGAGTATTTTTTTTCACACCTTGGCATGTACAGATGATCTGATGAGGTCACCTTGTCCCATCAAGTGCAACTACTGCCACTGGTACTGAAGGATCAGGTGCCAAGGTGTCCTCATCAGATCATCTGTACATGCCAAGGTGTGAAAAAAAATACTCTAAAAACCTTTTTGGAGAACTTTGGCTGTACAGATGATCTGATGAGGACACCTTGGCACCTGATCCTTCAGTACCAGTGGCAGTAGTTGCACTTGATGGGACAAGGTGACGGGGTTGGCAGAGTACAGCATGGGGTGCATCTAATGTGCCAGCGTTTGTCCAGAATATTTCAGTCTAATCCCACAAGTCTTGGGAGTAGAGGTAGTAGGCTCTCCTGGCATTAGAGCTCAGGGTCATTACTGCAGGTCGTTACTTCTCTTCCACTTCCTTCACGTCTTATTTGCCCACATACCCCTTGCCCAGACATCTCATATATCCCCATAAAAGAAATCAGAACAGGCTTAGAGCCCAATCCTATCCAATTTTCCAGCACTGATGCAACTGTACCAATGGGGTATGTACTGCATCTTGCAGTAGAGCAGCAGTCATGGAGGCCTCCTCAAGGTAAGAGAACACTTGTTCCCTTACCTTGGGGCTGCATTATGGCTGCATCAGTGCTGGAAAGTTGGATAGGATTGGGCCCTTCGAGATCAAGCTCTCATCCATATTCTGATACCCTTTTCTCCCTCTGTTGCTAACGTTGCAATCTGAGTTGTTGCAGGTCTCTATTTTCTTGTTGCAGTGTGATTGACGCATTGTTTCCTTTTAATATTATAAGCCATGCTGTGCTTCAGTCTGCAGGTAAAAATACGTTTCATACTGCAAGAAATATAACCCTGCCGCTCCGAATCTGGACAGTGGGCAGCAATCAAAGGAGGAGGGGGTGGATTCATGGGTATGGCAGAGAAACAGGCAGTCTTGGGGGCTTAGCTGTGGTATAGACAATGAATGAGCCTGGCAAAGCGGGTAGTTCCCCAATGTTTGTGCACGCATGTTGGGGCGGTGTCCGTATCGCTCATGCATCTCGCTTATCTATTGTGCTGTGTGTCCTCCCTCTGACAGTCTGCTTGGCTGTCTTTCTGCATGTGCGTACAAGTGTGCATGAGGTCGTGAAACTCTGCCTCTCTTCCATTCCTTCTGTATGAAACTGGGCATATGTGGCAGCTTTTTGCTGCAAAAGAGAACTAAGAAGCTGAGAGGAGGGACATGTTAGTATTTCAATTCTCTGCCATTTATTTGCAGACTCTTCTCTGGACTAGTCTCAGTGTTCCTGGCCTGTAAATAAAAAGATCTTCATGTGACGCCAAAAAGACATCACTGTGGGCACCAGACAGCTACACACAGCCCTAATATAAATAGTTCCCTAGACTTAATAGATACCACCTTCCCCCTTACCAAGCTGCACACCACCAGCTACTGTCTCTGCTGCTCCTTCCTCTGCTCACTGGAAGTGTGGAGGAGGAGAGTGTAGTGGGCTACAGCATTTCAGAAATGTTGTAGCCCACCACTCTCCACTCCTCCATATTTCTTTCACTGCTCCATTCTCCTCCTCCTTTTTGAACCCAGGGAGCAGGAGGGGGAGTAAAGACAGAGGAAAAAGAAAGGCCACCAGTCTGAATGGTTGTGCCTGAACTTCAGTGTTCCGAACGTTTCGACAAGCGTAGAGCAAAATCAGTCCAGTTAGCCCAGTATCCTGTTTCTGATAATAGCCAGACAGCTGTTTCTTGGAAACACAAAAGCTGGATTTGAAGGCAACAGCCCTCCCCTACATGCAACTGATAACTTGCAGGTATGCTGCCTTTAAACATGGAGGTTCAATTTCACTGCAGTGGCTAATAGGTTTCATAAGACTTGCCATCCTCCATTACTTTGTTTAACCCTTTTACCAACATCAGGCTTGTTCCTGCCAGCTTTCACCAATGTGCTGAAATTTGAGAAATAACCATTTTGCTACTCCATTCTCTTGTTGGGGCATTGATTTCTGTTTCTCCAGCCTACCACCACACTTACAAAGCCAAAACAAAACTGATACGTCTGCTGAGCCTCTTTAAGTGCAGTTTTGCGGTTTGTGTTTTTGCTGGCTCCAGACCCACAAGCCTATTATACTCTGTTTTCCCTAATTTGCACACACATGCCTGACACCTAGTTAGCTGCTCAATTAGCAAAACGGGAAAAAGAAACAAAATAACAAAACGATGTGGAAGAAACTATCCCCACCCTACCAAAAAAAGAATGGGTTTTGCATATTTGTGAAGCAGAGCATAGAGAACAGTCAGGTCACAACAATAACAGTGACAAGGCTCTACATCTGAGTTTACCAAAACTGCTTTTTTCCCCCTCCTGAATTAAAATTGGAGGCATATTCCACTGTTTCAGCCACAAAAGTTACAGTTTATAAAGGTTTTTAATTGCCAGTTTTCCAAAGACCCTGTATTTTGCCCCCTGTGACTATACTATAAGAGATGCTGATTGGGACAGTCTCTTAACTGGAAAGAGACAAAAACAAAGCAGAAACTTATGCAGAGAGAAAACAGGCAGCCTCCCAAGAAAGTGAATCATTTTGCTGCTTCTCAACATTAAGGACAGCTGAATGAGGACAGTCGCACCCAATGCAGAAAAAATTGGGGGAAAAAATTACCCACCGCCAGCAGGGACCACTTGGAAGAAGGCAAAGCCAGAGCAGTGACTCAAGGAGATGGGCAGCAGGCAATCTCCTTTGTTAATTAAAACAAAAGTGAGCCTTTTGTTTTAATTAACTTGTTTTTGTTGTGGCACATTAACAGTTTTTTTGTCTGACATTGGTGAGCCCCAGTTCACAGTCTGGAAATTACTGATGTATCAAAAAAGATGCAAAAATGGTGAATGAAAAGCAGTATCAAAACTGGAGGGAACAGCTGGAGCACAGAGATATTGCCCATGCTTTGCATATAGAATGGTCCCAGCTTCAATCTTTTGCATCTCTTTTAGGGCTAGGAAAGGCCTCTGGGCCTCTGTCAAGGTACCACCACAAACTATAGATGACACTAGATGGACTGTGGATCTGACACGATCAAAATCAGGTTCATATGTTCATTGCATGCTGGAAATAGGGAAGCATGATTATATGGTGGAGTGCTAAGGGAATGTGGGCAAGATACCGCCTTTTGTTTACTAAAATTCCTGCGCCCTTAAAGGCAGCCGACATAAGGATAAAATTTAGCACACTGATCAATAGACAAAATTAAATCAATATAAAACCTAAAACAAAAATAGTCTTAGCAGCAGAAAATAATTCCACCGCATACTTGCAGAGAGTCCAAAAGGATTTTCTAAAAAGCCAAATTTGGGACACATGCCAGCAAACTAATAGCAAGGGAGGCATAGCAAGGCATTTTAATAACCACAGTGCTGCCGTCCAGAACCACCTTTCAGCTTCACCTGCCATATCTCAGACAGTGAGGACACCATCAATGAGATGTCATGATCATCCAATGCCACACTCGAGACCTCTTCTACCTTTTAAACTCAGTCACGTCGGCCTGTACAATTTTTGTGGCAAATGTGCACATTCTTAAGGACTAGAAACATGCACACTAAGGTTCCTCTCAAAGCAAAAACAAATCCTTTGGAAATGTCCTCACACCAACACAATGTGTGGGTTGTACACAGGGGTTGCCATATTTTCTTGAACTGGCAATTTGAGCCATACAGAAAGATGATGCATCTGATTCAAGCATGCCTGGCCATTGAAAAGGTTGTGATTGTGGAAGGTGCCTGCCTTTTCCCATTTTCTTAGATCCATGTTATCCCCATGAAGAGCTTTTGTATCCAAGATGTTGTTCTACCCACCCCAGCTTCCCTGTGCCCCGTCTGGGACCATCACTTTCAGGGGAGATGGCAGGAGGGATGGTCTTTCCTCTTTCATTTCCAGGCAGCATTAACAGATGCAAGTCGAAGCTCGGCACCTCTCCAAATTGAAAAGTCCCACCAAAACAGCAGGCTGCACCTGGCATGCTACCAAGAATGTAATTCCCAACAGATCTCCTGCCTGTTCACTCCCCTCTGCTTTCCAGATGCACACGTCCCCTTTGATCCATGGGCCTTTCATTTTCCTATACAGCTGAAATTAACTACATGGCGTTTCTTGCAAAAAAGATCATTTTACTCCGACATCCGAAGGCCCTCTGGGTAAGGTTCAAGGGGATGAGATATTGGCATTATCAGAAATGTGTAACCTTTAAAGCCATGGCCTTTTCCACGGAGGTTGCAACCATGAAAATGCTCGAATTGAGCAAAAATGATTTACAGCTTATTCATTCACTTTTTTTCAGCAGTGCCTGCAAACGCCATCTCCTTTCTTGGCGTTTCTCTCAACACTGCCCTCATGGAAATGTCTGCTTAGGTGTTGCCCGCAATGACATCATCATGTAAACAAATCCAATTGGTTGATAGATGCATCGAGATGTTGGCTGTTTCATCCTTGATTGACTAGGATCATCCACATGAGCTAATCCAGGAGGAGCAACAGTGTGTGTGGGGGTGGGGGGGTGGGGGAAGAAATGACACAAAGGTCAGCACCCACTACTAGGTGAAACAATGAAGCTGTATAGGACTGGGGGAAAGGTAAGTGCTGTAACCACACTTATTAACATGTTTTCAATGAAAAAAGTGTACATCAACATTGCTAGTTTCTATGCAGCAATTCAACAGGAGGGAGAGGGTGTGTGTGCGCGCAAGGAGAAGGTTGTTTAGCCTGAAAATGAACTGGTGGCCTTTCACACGGAACCTGCAATACCTCAAGGGAGGGGAGGTGTTGAGGACTGAAAGTACACTTCAAGGGCTTCAGTTCCTCTCCTGTTTTGACCTGGATCTCTGGGGACCACACCAGAGTACCAAGTGGCTGTTCTTGGGGAGGTCTCCTCCTCTGTAGCCAGACTTAAACACAGCATTCCAGGAAAGAAGCAGGCTGCTAGCCAGGGTGGAAGCCAGGGTTTTCAAGGTTGGGGGGTCCACCCATCCTGGCAGGGCCAACCTTAGGAACTGCAGGGCACAATGTGAAATGTATTTGGGGCCCCTACTCAACTGAACAAGTGGCAGCACTGAATACAGGGCCAATGGCACCCCTCACAATGCGGCTCATGGAAGTAAGTGGGGGTGACTTAACGTCACTGCCAACTGCTTCAAGGGGGGGGGGGGGCTGCTTCAGATTGGCTGCTTCAAGCCAATCTGACCCAGGAGTGGGCAGAAGGGTTGTCCAGCAGCAATGCTCCACTTCCTGCACTCTCCTTGCGAAGCCCCAGCCTGGACGATTTCATGCCAGAGCATCAGCTAAAGAGCGAGGTGCCGGCTGCAGCCACTCTGCTTGCTGCCCTAGCATGGGGCCCCTCTGGGTGTGGGATCTGATTCGGTTAAATTGGTCAAATTGCCCTAAGACTGTCCCTGGCTCTGGGACCAGGAAGGACACATGTGCTTTGCAAGCACTCACTTGGTCCAGCCAATGTCTCTTCCACTCGTTTGGCGCAGTGCTGCGTGTAATTGAGACTCGGAGCGCAATCCTAACCTGGAGTTAGGCCAGCACAGTTAGGTTAGCAAAGTTTGGCCGGCACAAGGGGCACTGTAAATTATGTTTGGACCACTCTCAAGTCAGAGAGGCCAGCACACAGACGTGTGCCATTCTCCTTGACTCTGTTAGTGGTCCAGATGCCCTTTACAGTGGTCCTTATGCCAGCCAAACTGTGATGTCCTAACTCCAGGTTAGGATTGTGCCCTCAGTCAAGTGCCTAGCAAAGGACCTCCTTAGCAGTGGAGCCCAATTTGGCCAAATTGGGCCAAACCCTGAATTCTTCCAAGCAATTTGCACTGCTGCTATACCCAAAATACCCTCCTCTACAAATGGGAATATTCCCCCACAGCCTGCATCATCACAAGGCCTCCAGAAGACATTCTTACTGACCAGAGAGGAGGAAAAGGAGCTGCTTATGTCTTTTAGCCAAGAGACTCATATGGGAACTCCTCTTTCCACTCCTTCCTACCAGCCAATAGACTTGTGCCCAATGCACGATTCAAGGCTTTGCCCCAGGGCAGTGGTTTTCAAACTCTCTTGGAGTTTGAAAAGCACTGTAAGTGCTTTTGGTGGTGGAGAGAAGGCAGCAGCATGATTCCCAGGATTGCACTGCTGCCTGGGGCGATAGGGGCTTTCATCTACTTACCAATAAATCATTGTCATCTCAAGGGTGCAGGGATCCGCAGGGCTCCCCAAGCCTCAGAAATGTTTTTTTATCTTAATGCACTTCTGGTTTTCAATCTCGAAACCGGAAGTGCTTCATGATTTTTTAAAAAAATTTCTGAGGCCTGGGGAGTCCTGAGAATGCATCAACAGGCTTCCTGCACCCCCAAGATGACAGCGCTCCAATTGGAAAGTAGATCGAAGCCCCTGTTGCCTCAGGCAGCAGTGCAATCCTGGGGGTCGTGCTGCTGCCTGCTCGCCTCCCCACCCCTTAAGGGGACAGGGCCAGAGGTTCTCTGGCTGGGGTGTTGCAATGCCACAGTTTGAAAACCTTTGCTCTAGGGTCTTCAGCAACATGGTGTCAGCTTGCTGGACTGACATGGACATTCTTGCCTGGCCTGATTCTCATGAAACTGAGGATCTTGGAGCTCCCTGGGCTTGGCCTCCAAGGTACATTTTGTCCTCTTGGGGACCATGCTGGGATGGCGGGAATATGAGGTGTGCAAAAAAAAATTGAAGCAGGGAAACCATTCAAGGGTACTGTGCTCATTCAGGCTATTTTGGCTTGCAGAAATTGAGCAAGCACCCTTACCCAAGTTTTCATAGCATCACTGGTCAAAACCAGAAAATATTGACTATTAAGAGCCAACGTTCCTATCCAACATCCCAGCACAATACAGCCACAATGCAGCCCCAAGATAACAAACATTACCTTAAGAGGCCTCTATGATTGTTCCCCCCCCCTCACTGCAGGATGCAGTACACGGAGGCGTAACACATGCCCCAGTGTCTGGGGCAGTGACATTGCGACATCACTTCTGGGTTCTCCCCTGGAGGAGAGGCACTTGCAATGGCTTTGAGCTCCCTGTCCCTGTGAAGACTCCCCTTAAAGGGGGTCTCCACAGGTAAGGATCAGGAGTCATAAAGCTGCCAGCAGATATGGGGAACCTGGGGCAGATATGCACTCCCGCTTGGGATAGCTTCAGGAGCAAGTGCCCCTCAGGCTCTGCCCTAGTTATGCCTCTGGCAGCGCATGCTCTGTTGGCACAGCTGCATCAGCACTGGAAATGTGGATAGGATTGGGCCCTATGAAACATCACCTAGGTTAAAACTACAGCTGAAGTTTGGCCAAGGTAGTGACTTTTGGGGGAACATAGTTTTACATTCCCACTGTAGATCACTCTTATCCTGTCCCAGCTGTTGTTACCCTCCAAGAGATTCTCAGTTTGAAAGGTTAGGTCACAGTAGGGCAAAATACCTTATTAGGACCAACTAAAATCTCACAAAGTCATGTACCAACTTCAGAGTTCTCCAGAGCCCTTCTTCAGGCTGAGCAAAACAATGATGGGTGGAAGTTGTAGGGCACTGAGGAGAAGAGAAATAAAAACTTGGGCAAGAGGCTGATGCCTAAAGGCTGCAGCCTGTAACAATCCTGGGTTGTTTTAGGCAGGCAGAATTATATTAGCTTCTGCTAGGTACAAGACAGATTTCAAGTTGTACTGAGCTTTTGGGACAAAGAATAGGCTGTTCTCCTATTTCATATAAACAGTAGCAGTTACTTGAATCTCTAGCATTAGGCTAGAGCTCCCTTATGAGCAGTAGAGAAACATGGTAAGTTACCTATAGACACAGCTGCTAATACTCTGAGATAGACTTGTCTAGTAAGTTACCTCTCCCATGATTGCTATTGGCCCAAAACAGAGGCTTCTCTGGTCAGTTAAGTCTCCGCTCTGGCACAGTTACCTTGAGTAGATTCTTGCCCTGCCTCAGAGATTGGTATTCAATGAACAAGCCCCAGAACATGAATAAGTATCAGCTCTCCTATTCAGAGACATTTCTTGATTATTCGTTGACCAGCAGCCGAATGTGTGAATACTAATACTAATACTAATACTAATACTAATACTAATACTAATAC
>JAJKFI010000087.1:192063-202936 GCA_029204185.1 Lerista edwardsae
AATACTAATACTAATACTAATACTAATACTAATACTAATACTAATACTAATACTAATAATAATAATAATAATAATAATAATAATAATAATACATGTATTTATATACCCCAGGCTCCAGTGCAACCCCAGGCTCCAGTGAACAGGCTCCTTTGAAAAGCATGACAGTCGAGTAGATATAGATGTTCTGCCAGCCGTCCTATATATATATAGTGGCCTGTTGTTCTTAAATGTCTTACGTACACAGGAGCTCCACTCACCTGGAACCTACGCAGACATCTGGATGATCTGTGTACGAGTGCTCTCACTTCCTTCAATCTCTATCAGACCACTACCAAGACTTGAAGGGCAAATGCTAGAGAACAATCTGCCAATCTTTTCCCCTCCTTCAGCACTTCAGGAACCCTGGAATAAGTACCAAGAGTTTATCTTTTACGTCCTAAAGCACATTCTGCAAGATAAGGGATTTGATGCAGGATTTACATTGCTACATTTTGTGTTAATGCTACATTTCTTGTTAACTATCCTTAGCAATAGCTCCTTACAAGAAAGCGAGGCCGGTCCAATGAGCTTTGTTGGTATAAAAATTGCTTGCACTAGGTTGCCAGGGGCTCTGGGACAAAACCCTGAGCTTCCCACTACCTGGTGCCTTTGGCTTGCCTCCTGAAGGCACACTGGACACTGTCACTGCCACCAGCATTTTCAGGGGTCAGCCAATGCTGGTGTGGTCTCTTGGCCAGTGCCCAGCCTGATCACCCCCAATGCAACCCCAGGTATAAATAAGGGGGTGATAATTGCACATTTTCCTTAAATTGCCTTAAAAGTTCTTTCGCTCATTAGAATCCTGTGAGTCCATGGTTTCTGTTCAATCAAAGTTAAGTTTCTAGTCCTCTTGGAATGGAAAGACGGTTGAATATACAAGGGCAGAAATGTCTACTATATGAACAGCAGTTGGCCATACATGGCATTTCACAGGCAAAAATGGCACTTTGAGTTATTTCTCAAACCATTTTTAGATGCTCAAAGAGAGATCTAAAGAGTTGCCTTGTTTTGAGTAAAGCCTCTGGTCCATCTATCAGAATATTGCTTCTCTGATTAACACTGGCTCTCCTGGATCTTAGGCAAAGGTTGTTTCCCAGTCTTGTGTGCTACCAAATATTATTTAACTGGAAATTCTGGAGACTGACTCTGAGATTTTCTGCATGCAATGCATATGTTTTGCTATTGAAAAGTGGTTCCCCCCAAGGACTCAGAACAGCCCAGTGAGGCTGGGACAGCCCTCTAACAACCACAATTTGCAGGGGTGGAGTGGGGGAATGAGACTGAGGGTGCAATCCTACCCAGTGCTGGGGTAGGAGCACTGGCCAGCCAGCGCCCTATCCAGTGCTGGGTAGGTGGAGGCTGGAGCCTCCCTGCGGCAAGGGAGCAGGTGCTCCCTTACTATAGGGGAGGCTCCAGCCTCCCCTATGCACTCCTCGGATCTGCGCTTGCTAAAGAGCAGGCGCAGATCCGAGGAGACCGTGCAGCCTGAATCAGGGCCGTGCGGCCTCCCTTATGGGCTTAGAATGTGGCTGGTGACCTCCCAAGCCCGCCCACATCACACCCAAGTCCCGCCCCTGCCTCCCTCCATCCCTCTCTCCAATCCCCGTGGCACCTCGGCACGGAGCCTCCCATGCGCCGACCATGCGCCGAGTCGGTGTGAGAGAGGCTCAGCACAGGCGGCAGCAGGGCAATGGGGTTGCACTGACTCTGCTCCCTTAGTGCTGACGTGGGAGCACCGATCGGCGGCGCTCCAGTGTCAGCACTAAGGGAGCAGAGTCAGTGCAACCCCATTGTGCTGATGCTGCGCAGGGTTTAGGATTGCGCTGCCTGTGGCTTGGCTAAGCCCACCAGCAAGTCCATGGACAAGAAAGGATTTGAATCCATATCCCTCTAACTCATGTTGTCATTCTAGTAGTTGAAAAGCCTGTTAGCCTACCTTGCTGGGGAGAAATTTGGGAGGCCTGTAGCATCTGAGGTGCAGGGAGATGAACACTTGTGCTGGTATGGGCTAGAATTACCACTCCCTGTCCCAGCAAGGCTTTTGTGCCTTTAATAGGTACATGAGAAGCATTCAACAGGTGAAGCTTCCTCCCATCCCTGCATTTTGATGACAAATTAGCCTCACTAGTTAAATTTCTGCCTGCCATATGGTTGCAAGTGGTAATGGGGCAGGGCAAGTAAAAAGAAGGGGCAGCCCTAGCACAGAATGCATTTTAAACCCATCTTGTGAAAACTACAGAGATGACATTTTCCCTCTTTAAAACTCACCTAGCAGAGGCTGAAACTTAGTACTATCCAAGCCCTGGCAACTGCAAAGTCTTCAAATCTGACTGCAAAGTTTGGGGCTCTATCCTGCAATGAGCTGCCGTCTTCTTTCCAATCCAAACATATACCCCTAGCAAACAGCAGACGCTTTGCTAAAGTTGAGAGCCCTGTTGCTTGCCTGACTGGAGTGTTTCTGTCTTTCATGCAGATGTCAAAAAAGCACTCCTCAAAACAAAAGAGCACAAAAGGGGTTAAACACTTCTGTTCCCAATGGGCTCAAATCCAAAACAGTGCTTCCTACAAACTCGAGCCTACCAGCAACACATGAGGCTTCCTCTGCCATCTGCATTTCCCTAGAGATATTTCAGTTTACTGCGGGCAGCATAACAGCTTTGGAGTTCTACTCAGGTAGGAGAGAGGTGGAAAGAGAAAAAAAAACACCAAGATAACTGGCTAGGATTTTACATCACCCATTGAGAATATCAACAAGCTAAACTGAACCATGTTTTATATTGAAGGACGCCTGCTCCAAAGCACACACTACACACAAACCAAGCAGATCCACACACCAGTGGGCCCAAATGTCACCCTCCCTTCTGGCAGCTGAGCTCCAGAGACACCCACAGCAACTGGTTGCTCTTTGCAATATCCTGGTGCAGCAAAAGAGGATGTCCGAAGGGGCTCACCTTGTTTGTTTATCTGTCTAGGGAGGGGATAGCGGAAAAGGATTTCCAGCTGTAGCAGAGGGCTTGCGACTGTAGCGATGCTCGATAGTTCATCCCACCCAAGGTGGTCTACTACAGCAATGCAGTGACATTGAGACAGAGGGGACTCTGGGGCTGGGCAGGAGGAGGCTTAAGGCAGCAGCTCAAGAAAAAAAAGACGGATGAAAGATTGCACTGGGGGGGGTGGTAGACACAGGAGAGCAAGGAGGATAGGATTAGGGAGGAAAGGTTGAAAGAACTGAGTACTGTTTTGGCTGCAGAAAAGATCACCACTTTCTAATGGGTTAAAAACAGCAGCTTGCTATGAGAAAACATCAGGAATCAATACAATGGTTCATGAACACAGAGAGTAGGAGAGGAAGGGATGGGGTTTTAATGGAAGAGGAATTTCAGCAAAAGTCTTGGAAGCAAAATATGTTACTCATAAGGGAGGCTGAGAACGGAAGATGGATCGGAAAAGTGCCAGCCCCTGGAAGTCTTCAGAACAGGGTGTATCTCTGCATGCAAGTCTAGTTCTGGTAAATTAAGAGTTTTTATGGAAGCTTGCAAATGTTTGTGCCTAGAGATTTTAATCCACATTTAACAGAAATCCATGCTTCATGACCAGCTCCACAGATGTTGGTTGCAAGGAGCTACAAGGCACTGTTCACCAGGGATTTCTTCTGTGCAAGACCCATGGGAATGAAAAGTGACCATGTGAGTGTGCCCTGTGCTGTCTGCACTCATTTCAGTAGGGCTGGCACAAGACAAATGCCTGTGCCCAGTTCAACTGAATGACCTTTCAGGATTTCTCCTGACCTCCAAGTGCTGGCCTTCTGGGGCCACATCCCAGCCCAATTTAGACCAGGGAAACAGCAGGACCCAGAGAACTCTGTCAACCTGGCAGAAATACGAACCCCAAATGAACTCAAGAGGAGACTTTGGAACTTACTGCAGTCATCGGAGTCGTAACCCTCGGCATCCACTGCCTCCTCCTCCTCTTCAGTGCGCCGCTTGGCTGGTTGTTCGGCGGGCTCAGTCCCATATGCCCCGAAAAGCTGGTCCACATCCTCATCGTCTTCCCGGGGTGTTGTCTCTGAGGGACTGACTGTCACCTGGCTGGTGGACGAACGCAGGCTATTACTCCGGCTGACGGTGGCAGGGAGGCCGCGTGGGAACCGGGGGAAGTAGTCCGAAATCTGCTTGATGGGTCGGATGGGTCCAGGACAAACATCAATGGCCATGTGCTCCTGGATGCTGATGGTCGTTTTCTCCCCTTTTCGGAGTGTCATGCATACGGCTCTCCAAGGGATGCCCTGCCAGAGAATTACTGGAAGGTGGTCAGAGGAGTGGGTGGCCAGAAAGCCCCCCTGGACGTGATTCCTAAAGCCAAGGCAGGCAGGCCAAGTGCGAGAGGACAAGAGAGTTTCCCACCAGTGCCTCACATTGCTTGTGTCGCTCTCGGAATCTCAAGCAAGCTGTACATGCTGTTGGTTTTTTTGCCGGCTCTGTCTGTGAGTCGAGAGAGGGAGAGAGAGAGGGAGAGAAACGACACGGATAAGAGGCAGGGGGTGGGCATTCGGGTGATGTCACCAGCTAGCAACAAAGCAGAACAGAAGCAGCAAAGGAATTAAAAGGCTGGGGCAGGTGGACAGATGAGGTTCAAGCTGCTATGACCACAGAGAGCTCAGGTCACTGCCGGAAGGCTTAAGGACAGCAGTTCCCTGCCAGTCCGTCTTCCTTGTCTCTCACTCTCTGTTCTAATTGCCGCAGCAGCAGCGTCTCTGAATATTTTTACTTACCAATTGCCACCTGCCCAGTTTTCATATCTGTCTGACTTTCTCCTCCATGCCGTCTGCTTTTAAATATCTCCTTGAGCACAGGGAAACAGAACTGGATCAGAACAAGGGACCATCCAGCCCAACAGGTGCTATTGAGAAGCAACAGTTTGTTGTCTGTCCCCAGTATTCAGAGGTAGATTGCCTCTAGATATGGAGGCTCCATTCAGCTGTCGCAGTGAATAACCACTGATACAACCCCTCCTTTATGAATATATGTGATCCTATCTTGAAGTAGCAAGTTCCACATGCTAATTACAGATTGTGTGAAGAGGTGCTTCCTTTTGCCTGTCCTGTGCCTCCTGCCAATCATCTCTTTTTTGAGTGACTCACAGCACTATAATGAGGGGAAAGCAAAAAAGGTTATGAGCATGTGAAATGGGCATAGCTTTATTCCAAGTCAGACTCTGGTTCATACAGCTCACTATTGCCTATGCAGATTGGGTGGGGCTCTCCTACCCTTAGCAGGAGACTGAATCTGGGAACTTCTGCATGCCAATCAGGTGCTCTGAGCTACCTGCCCACCATTTCTGTCAGCCACACACACACACACACACACACACACACACACACACACACACACATCAACCTAGCAAGAGATGCTGCAGCTGCTACTTCCTACTTCACTACTTCCTCCCACTTGCTTCTAAGAGTCTGGGGTGTGAGCAGGAAAAGGAAGTATGTGGCAAGGAGAGTGGGGACACACTAGGCACCCCCCCCCCATTCTACTCTCTGTACACTTCCTCTTCCCACCCACTCACCAGGCTCTGCCAACTCAGGGAGCTGGCAGGAGGCAGCATGTCTGTGCATACCCTCCCCCAAAGCATCAGGCAGTCATGCCACCTCTGGCACAATGGGGATACCCGAAGATACCCAAAGCTTCGTCCTTTCCTCATAGGGCCCCCTGATCATCAGTCCTTCAGTCCCCTGATCATTTTGGTTACCCTTTTCTATTCTAAGAATGATTTCTTTTTGCAATGGGCCAGCCAGACATCGTTCTGACTCAGAATCAGTACTTCTGACACAGGCTGAGTCAACAGGCCATTTTTAATTTAAAAACATTCAAAGGAGTGCACTTTAAGCTTGAAAGTGCCTGCCTCCATCCAGGGCTCTGTTAGTCCATGCTAAGCCCTGTTTTTCAGTCCAGCTGGTTGCCCTACACACAGTGGATGGGGCTGTTATGCAGGGCTGGAATGGCAGCTATACTTTGCACATGGTCGGGAACTATAGCAACCCAGGGTTTCCCCATTCCTTGCCATTATTATAAATAATCTCTAATTTACTTATGCTATTTACTGTCATTAATTTTGCTTCTTACTAATTATATTTAATCTTCCATAACTCTCAACTAAGAATGGTTTGGATGCCCAAACTACGCACACCTTACTTAGGGAGAACTCGTAGTTTACACTGAATGGGAGGAAGATGCTGAAGGGAAGAGGCAGGCACACAGTGAATGGAGGTAAGAAATGACAGCAGCAGGTGGAGGTAATTTTACCTGAAATACCTGGGCCTCAAGGCATATGATCAAACTGGATAGCTGGAGGATAGGTACATAGATGGGACAGGGTATATTTTACATCAGCAGGATTTTCAGAGTCACTTCTATCATTTTTAGCAGGCAAGTTTCTAGTCCTTAGGATTATCAAAGTACTGTAGTCTTTTGCACATCTTACACAGCATTTGGGCCTTTGGAAATGACACACCAGTCTCTCATGGTGTGTTACCAGCTTCTTCTTATGTTACCAGCAAGTTGAATATTGTGGTTGAGAAGGAGAAAAAAAATCTGAAAAAAGAGAGGTGATACCATGCAGGTGCTGGGGGCGGGGAGAGATGGCAATGGAAGATGGGCAGAATCATCTTAAGGAACTTAGGGCATCATGTGGCTCTTAGGGGGATAGATTAGTAAGGGAAAATGGGTAGAGTCATTGAAGAGAGTGGGAGTAGGGCAGTTAGAGAGAGACTGTGGCTCAGGGGCAGCACATATGCCATCAATGCATATGGAAGATCTTCAGGCAGGGAAGGATTTCTGCCTGAAATCTCTAGCCAGGGTTAACAATACTGAGCTAGACGGACCGTGGCCTGACTCTGTTGCAGGGGCTTCTGATGTTTCTATGAGAGTCGTTGAGCTGAAGGAGCATAAGATGTGGGCAGGAATGGATTGGGACGCAAGGGCAGAGCAGAGAGATAAAGGGAGGCGAGGCTTTGAAGGTAAGGATGTGGAGTTTGTGCAAGATCCAGGAGGGGACAGGAAGTCAATGCAGGGAGGGGAAGGAGGTGTCATACAGCCAGAGCAACAGGAGAAGTGACTGATGTTGGCAACCGCGTTCTGGACAGAGGTGAGAGGATTGTGCCATCCAGAGCTCCAGCTACCTGCCATTGCTGAATTCGGGCAGGCTGCCTTGTTGTGATCCCCACCCCCGCCTGGCTGAGAATAGCTCTGAAATGGCAACGGGAGATAAGGAAAGAAGAGGGCGAGCGGCAAGCAGCCTCCAGAGTCCTGAGATGGCCTCCACATGCAGCCAGAACATCAGCATTTGCTGATAAGAGACAATAAGCAGCAGCAGCAGCAGCAGCTGGCCCTCGGGAACATTTGTGCCCTGGTCAAGGCCTGGGAAATTGGACTTTGCTAAGACCACCAAGGACTCAGAAGAAAACCATTAATGGTAACCGACATTAGCATAATGAAGAAAATTGATTTCTTTTTTTGGGTAACCGAGAGGTGTGCACACACACAAAATGAGGTGTTCGTGTTTAAATGATTTTAAATTAAAGGTTATTGTGGGAGGCTATGCAGGATTTGGCCAGTGGAACTTCGATTGTCGCGCCTGCAATGTCTGGACACCCACACAAGCCTCATAATAACCTGTCTTTCATCTGAAAACTGACAGGAGAGTGGCTGCCTTTCCGAAAATCCCTTGATTGTCTTCTCCATCCCATCATTTCTAGCCACTAAATCTACTGCCCTACTTCTTAAACTCTGTTGAGGTGCCATGCAAAAGTTACTGCTGTGACTCCTCCCTCTAGCTACGCTACTGCTTGAGGCACATCCAAAACAACACACACACATACACACACAGCCTAAGCACCAAATTGACAGATAGCAAAGCTGAGAAGGTCATCTTGCCAATGGGGTAGAATTTAGTGAAGTGAGGCAAAAGAGAGTTGCTGAACCATTCCTGGAAGTCAGTGGCACCAACATGATCTCAACATTGGGGGTGCTGTAGTCATGCCCTGATGTAGCCACGCCCCTTGATGCAGCCCCTCCCCAATGTAGCCCCACCCCAATATAGCCATGCCCCTTGATGCAACCACGCCCTGACTTAGCCCCGCCCCCGGCATACACACCCCTTGACGCAGCCAGCCAGCCAATCAGGACGCCGGAGGAGAAACCAGTGGGATGCTGCTGCATCCCATTGGCTGTCCCTGCTGCTGGAAAAAGCATGTGCAGTGGCTCTCTGCGAGGCAACCACTGCGCATGCTCGCAATCTCTGAGCAACCACTGAGCATGCTCGCAATCTCTGGAGAGCACGAGCATGTGCAGTGGTTGCCTCGTGTCACAACCACTGAGCATGCTCGCAATGCACTTGGGTCTGCCTATTCACCGCTCTGTTGGGCAGGTCCTGGTGAAGCGCACCTGGCCCAGTGCAGCAAAGCCATCGAGGGCAGCGTGGCATGGACATGGGAGTGGGGGGCCCTCAGCCTCTTCGCATGCACCATGAGAACATGCGCAGACATGGAGGTGCCGTGCTGTATGGGGGTGCCGGACACTGTGGGTGCAGAGCACCCACAAATATTATTGGGAGTGCCGACAGCACCTCTGCACCCATTAAGTTGGCGATACTGCTGGCAGTAGTTCTGTAGTAGTGGCATCTCCCATTTTGGCTCAGAATGCCCCTTGGATGTTGCTATGCCATCATACAGCGACAAAATCCTGAGGAGAATTAAGGGGATGGCAGCCCTCAGATAACTCAGAGGAGCTCCCCACCACCACCATGAAACAGAGTGGCAGTAAAAAAGTGAAGCGGTCAGGTCTGCCCCATTCTATCTGAAAACTGAGAATCTGAAGCAAAATTCACTCTGAACCAAAACTAAGCCTACAAACAGTTACGTCTATTTGCATATATGTACCCTGTTACCTTCATTTTCCCCTCCTACTCTTGTCAGGATTTTTTTAAAGCATGCATATCCTGCCTTTCTCTCCTCTGTTAGGATTCACTCAGTTTAGTTAGTAATCTCCTCGGGGTGGAGCCCTGTCTCTTTTGCATAAGCAGTGGGAGGGCCTGCAGCAGCCTGTTCCCCACAGGGACATTCTAGGCCCCTCCTTGCATCTTCATCTTTATTTTTTAAGCCACTCGTCAGCCCTTTTCTGCAGCATGAGAAAATGTATGCAGGCTTTTTCTTCACAGTAGCTCACAAAGGTCAGCGCTGAGACAAGATGGCCAGACCAATTTAACCACCCCATTCTTAGGCAGTGAAACTGGAAGGCAGCCGTTTGGGGGAGGCGGTTGATGGAGGGTTCAAACTTATGAGTGAGGTTGTGAAGGTTCGATCAGGAATGCCTGCAAAAGTGGACACGCTGTTTGAAGGCTTGTGCGCAGAATCAAGACACATACAAGCCTAATAGGAAAGGCTCAACTGTTTACAGTATCCTCTGTCAAAGTATTGCCAACTTGTTCCCCTTCTTGAACAGAAAAACAGCATGGGGAAGAAAGTGACACTGGGCACGTGTAGGGCTTTGGGGGCATCTTTTAATAGTGAGGACTGGGACTATAGTCTGAGAATCCACGGTGGGAAAATGACGTTATTTGCATCATTTCCACCTGGGAGAGGGCCCTCAGAGGCTCTTCTCCTGGGTAGAAATGACAGAAATAGCATTCCTTCCCCATTGGACTGAGAATACAAATACCAGTGAGCACTAGGAAAGAATGGTGTTGGGGCAAGTGGTAAGAGGTAATATCCCCAGAGGTAAGAAGTGGCAGTGGCGATTTTGCATTTGAGCTCTTGTGAACAATTTGATTGCCACAAAAGACTGAAGTGCTTTCTATGCTTCCAGGTATCCATTTATGACTTTGGTTACTGCCACATCAAGCTCATGGAAACAGCACATTATATAATTCATTGTGGAACCATTTATTGAGATGATTCTTCTTCAAACTTTGATGGATTTCCATCTCGGTAATGCTTCAAAGCTTCTGGCCTCCCTCATGTATATTTTTAAGTTTCATTTCCTGTTATTTGATTGTCTGTTTTTATGGGTTTTTGCTTAAATGTGCTGAATTCCCATAGCTCTGTAGACAGTTGTTAAAGCACTTAAGCTTTTGTGAACATTTTGCAGCCTTTGTGAGCTTTCAGATCGACCACTCGCAAAGGCTCGGCCCTTGGTAAGCATTTGCTTGGAGTGTGTGCAATATTCAAACCGCCAAACCAGGGTGCTTTGTGCACCCCCTAAACTTACCTGTGCTAACTCCCTATTTTTAGGGAGTCCCTTCAAGCCAGAATGGTATTGATTTGTTAGGAGGGGACTTGTAGGTAAAGAAAAATGGGGACTGAGATATGTTTGCTACTGTGCAACAGGTGAACTGGGGATGATTTGGGGTGGGTGGGTGGGAATTTCACATCCCTCCACCAACCCCTGCTAACTGGGCAAGAGGCACTTTTTCAAGTGGTGTCCTCTTATATTTAGCAGGGGGAGAGCAATTGTCCCTCTTCACCCCAGCGCAGTGTCTTTCTCATGGCTGTTGCTGGTAGTGTTCTCCATTCTTTTAGATTGTGAGCCCTTTTGGGACAGGGAGCCATTTAACTTTAATGTTATTATTTGCTTTGTGAACTTTGTGTTGAAAAGCGGTATATAAATACTAGTGATTGATTTATTGATTTAATGCTGTTTGGTTCAGGCCTGGTAGTAATACAATTAAAAAACCTTCAACACACTCAGCTTACCTGTATTAATAGTCTGGCTGATCTGTAATTATTTCTGCACACACACACACACACACACACACACACACACACACACACACACAC
>JAJKFI010000087.1:202946-279601 GCA_029204185.1 Lerista edwardsae
CACACACACACACACACACACACACACACACACACACACACACACACAGCAACCCCTGCAACAGTTCCAGCTATTGCCTGCCTGAAGCCCTCATGCGGAGTGGCACCACAGAAATAATAATCATAGCTTCATCTTTGCCCCATCTCTGTCTCTACATCCTCCTGAGAATTTTTTAAAGTGTATTTGTTCATGTCATCATGACCTAAGGTTTCTGTCATGAGACAGAGAGAAATTTCTCTCTCTCTCTCTCTCGGCCTGTGTGGATTTGGCTGGCTGAGACAATAGAAGCCGATTAATGAAGTTTGTTGCATGGGGAGGAGGGAGAATGGAATACCAACAACAACCCTGGTTATCAGAGAAATTTTCCCGTAATTTAAGGCTTCTCTTTAGTTGCTCAGACTTGTCCAATATCAATGAATACTCATTAATGGAAAATCAAAGTGAGCTCAGAATGTGAGTCACATCTAACCTAATGCAGGAGTTAAAACCACCTGCCTGGCCGAGCATCAAGATGAGGGAAAAGCAATTTGGAATTTAAGCAGAGAGACAGAGAAGGTGGAGCAGTGTGGCAAGCAGCTACCATGAAGAGTGGCCATCAGGGCTGATGGGCTGGGGGCAACCTGAAAACTGGTCCCTCTGTGTCTGAAGAGCACAAATAACCTGGAATGAGGAGTCAACCACATCGTTGTAAACCCAAGTGGAATTATGTTGCCCTTGCACAGCTCCTGATCCCTGCTGATTTGGGAACTGCAATACCACCTTCTGCCCATCCACAGTGGTGGCGCTGCAGCACAACAAGCAGGATCTCAACACCTTCCAGCAAGCTGCTGCAGTGCCACAGAGCAAAGTGCCCGAATCAGCATGATGTTCCTTATGGGAGAGCTGATTCTGTTTTAAACCTGCTTACCTCTTGCCTACTCAACCTGTATATCTGGAAGAAGCTACAAAAGCATTACATCTCTCTAGTACTCTCACACTGAGAAGGGCGGGCGGGCGCCACCGTTGACACCACAACCCTCTTCTTAGTTGTTTCCCTTCGCTTTGGAAAGAGAGCAAGTGCGCTGTGACATGGATAAGGTGAACAGCTAATCAGACAGTAGGCAGGTATAGGGTGCAGGGCACTCCCACCACTTCATTACCTTCCCCTGCCCTCCACTGAAAGCAGCCATTTCACCCAGCCTTATGAGTGTAGTAGCCCCAAATCTGACACATGCTTGCCACCGCTCTGCATTGTACTTGCTCAGCTTCTGGCTTTATGCAAAGCAGTTTACCCTAAGCCCCCATAGCTTACTCCTCCAAAGCACACTGACCCTGCTAAAGGCTGCCCTCACTTAGAGAAGGAGAATATAAAAGAGTCTTTTAAGCCAGGCATATAAACACAACTAATTTATGCATGTTTTATGCACGTATACTTGTTTATATTGTCATGACATCCACCAAAAGATCCCAGGAATTGCAGTTTGGTGAGAGGGCTAAGAATTCTCTATAAGACTACCTTCACCCCTCTCACAGAACTATAGTTCCCAGGATTCCCTGGGGTGACATAGGGAAGTAGAATATCTGGGAGTCTGTGCAGCATATGCCTGGGTGCAGCTTCAATTTTACGTCTCCTCAGCCATGAACTTTCTAGGTGGCTCTTGGTAAAAGGTAAAATTTCCCCACGACCGAATGGTCTAGTCATGACCTACCGTAGGGGACGGTGCTCATCTCCATTTCTAAGCAAAGAGCTGGCATTTGTCTGAGGACAGTTTCCGTGGTCATGTGGCCGGCATGACTATATGCCAAGGCGCACAGAATGCCGTTACGTTCCCACTGAAGTGGTACCTATTTATCTACTCACATTTTTACATGCTTTCTGCTAGGTTGGCAGGAACCGGGACAAGCGCCGGGAGCTTACTCTGTCGCGTGGTCTCGAACTGCCAATACAACCTTCCGGTCAGCAAGCTCAACAGCTCCGTGGTTTAACCTGCAGCGCCACCACATCCCATTAGTAGCCATGGCTAATTCCACCACCTCAGTCCTTGTTCTGCAAGAAGTAGCCCATGAGCTCCAACTAGGCATCTGACAAGGACAATGCTGGTGCCTGGTTTCTGGGGACCCTTGAACAAAGCCTTGTACTATGTCCTCCCATGGTGCCCTCACCCACTCCCAGATGGCAGATTTTGCACTACCCCATCACCAGTGCTGAGTGTTCAGGGGTTGGTTTGACCAGGAGGGCTAATGATGGAGCAAGGCAGGTTGGCTCTGTAGTACCACAGAGAGCTCCAAAAGGGCCAGAAGTGGACCAAAGCCTTAAATCCCTACAGACAGCCTGCTCTAAAGAAGGCTCTGCCTCCTTGCTTTAGGGGTGTGGTATCTGGGGCTGTACTGGGGGACAGGGGGTTCTAACTTAGCTGCACCCCCTTCATCAGATAATAATGATGTACTAATGTTCAGGGCAGGTGTGATGATAGCCTCTTTCTTTGCAATAGAGAACATATACTGTACAGCAGTGTTTCTCATACTGTGGGTCGGGACCCACTTGGTGGGTCATAGAAAGTTGGGAGCAGCCATCTTGGAAGCTGCAGGCCTTACTCTTGCTATATGCTTTTTGTGAGTGTTAACAGTTCAAATTTTCAAGTGAGGATTTGTAAAAAAATTATTTTTAGTTCAGTGCTTTTACATAATATTTTGTCTTAATCAGTCTTGCTTTCTGTCAGAGATGTTTCATAGTTGGGCAATTGTTGCAGTCCAAGAATGCCTGTTTGCATACCAGGGGCATCATTTTATTATTTCACAGCACTTCCTGCTTGAAGATGTCATTTCTGGTATCCCTCCAAGGTTAATTACATCACTTCTGGTGGGTCCTGACATGAGTGCCATTCTAAAAAGCAGGCCCCACTCTAAAATGTTTGAGAACCACAGCTGTACAGGATGATGCTGACCTCTTACAGGGTTGCTGCCTCCGATCTTCCACCTCCTTCCTTTGCCCCTCAGATTGAAAAAGGAAGAGAGGAAAAGAGCAAAAATGTGTCAGAGATGCACTTTCCCACTATTCACCTCCCCGCTTCCTCTTCTGAAATCCCAGGAGAGGGAAGACATCCTGGACGCAGCTAGTGTAAAGCTGAGTAAGGGAGGGACAACTTTTGATGCATCACGTCAAGAAGCCTTGGATACACCTTGTGCATAGGATGAGTTGCACAGACAACTGAGAAAGGAGAAAGGAGAAAGGCAAGGAGAAAGCACTTTGCAAATGTTTGGAGTCTCTTTTAAGTGGGACGTCTTCCCAATCACCAACTCAGAATAAACCATGGAACTACTTGCAAAGGCACCCTGAGATCCTAGGAAAAGGAAGGCAAGGGCGTGATTGTTCGACCTGCAGCAGTTGCCTTTCCGGGCCTCATCGTACAGCCAGGCCAAGGGCACAGAAGTGGGGAGGTGGGGGGCGGGAAGAGTCCTGTGGCTCATCAGCCCTTATTAGGTTAATTCCATCTAATTGCAATGCATCTCTCAGTGGTGAGCTGTCAGTCGGAGAGATTACCCAGCAGACAGCCCTGCAACTGTGCTCTCTCTCTCTCTCTCTCTCTCTCTCTCTCTCGTGCTTTAGTAGACACAGGCTTTATTTATTTAACAATATTTATATCCTGCCTCTTCTGCCACTTCTCCTCCAAAAATCCAAGCCACCCCTGGAATAAAACAATGAATCGATTCAAAAGACCAAACAAGGCAACAGCAAGCCAGCTTCGTTTCTTCTGGCTTTGCCACCCATGACCTCTGCAAACGGTTGAACCAGACACCCCAACAGACAAAAAGGGAGGAGCAGTTGCAGAAGACACTTGGTGCAGGGCACTCTCCGACGATATTAACAGCATAAACTTCCAACTTGGCATGGTCCACACATGTTCAATGTGTTGATTCATTCTAAATTTGACAATTGCCTTTTTAGAATTTGGGGGATCCAGGGCAGCAAAACAGGAGCATGTTGGGCTGAAAGAAGCCTTATCTTCCATGAACAAGCCAGTTCTTTGGGACCTCCATCAGAGGCTTTGCTCTACTTTCAGAGGCCGGTCAGGAGGGAGCCTTCTCTACTGCAGCAGCCCACTTGTCTCATACTCCCTCAGGGACAGGGTGGGCCCAAGACCTGACACAAGACCTGACCTAATGAAGGGCCACTCTCTGATGCTCTAGCTCAGTACTTTCCTCCTCTCCATGTCTCCTTTTCCTCTCTGTCCCCCTCTGAGCGTCTCCTAACCATCTGCTGCCTAAGACGATTGTTTCGGTTGGCCTCATGGATGGGACAGGTCCAGCCCAGGGACATTTGCACTTGGTTGACTTTAAGACACAACACAAGTGTACCCCTCCTGAGTTTCTAATGGATGATTCCTTTAAAAAAAAAAATCACTCACTCATTTTCTAATTTACTGCTATTTTTCCTGTTTGGTTCTAGTTCTGTTGTTGCTTGACAGCTGCTGTTTTATTAAAGATTTTTTTAAAATACAGGAACAACCTTATTCTTTTTAATTGAGTGAGGGCCGTGTTGGGATCAAATCCAATAATCCGACCTTGAGCAGAGGATTCTCTTGGGCACTGTGGCTGCCTCCTCAGATTTTATCAGCTTCTCATTGCACATTGATTCATCTGAATACAGTACTGCAGTTTTGTTCATTAAATGGAAGCCACAGATTCTTTCACTTGGACATCAAGCTGTTTTATAGGGATTTGCCAGGGCAGGCCCATTGTGGGGCTTTTCCTTTTGAATGTAGGGCAGTGGTTCCCAAACTTTTTAGAGGCCTCAGAGGTTACTGCCCAAAATATAAATGCCAAGTGTTATGGCTATAATGGTGATTGGACAGCAGTGCTCCCCCCCCAGTAGCAGCTTGTTTAACTCTTGATGCACATAATCTAATCTGCTTTGTCAGTTTCATGAACCACAAAAAATTGGGTCATGATCCACTGGTGGGTCCCAGACCCACAGTTCGAGAACCACTGATCTAAGAAAAAATCGGTTAAAATATGAGAATATAAATATTTTAGTTTGAAAACTTCAGCAGTTCAGAATTCAGCTCTGGGGAGAATGCACATTCCCTTTTTTGTGTAAACCAGCCTTGAAACTGGATTATCTGAAGCTAAAATTTAGGGTGAGGTTTCTGGAGTAACATAAGCACTATATTAGATCCAAATTCCTTTTCTTTTTACACTAAGTGCAGATTCAGCCACTCAAATCCCAATAGCAAAAAGAAGATCATTTTTCACCACTCACACTAAAAAGAAAGAAAGATCCTGCATGTTTGATAATAACAATAAACCCTCTCGTCCATTATCCAGTAGCTTGTGGATGATGGAAGTGACGGATCCAATCTCAGCACGTTGTTCCACAAGGGCAATTCAAGTGTCAACACCACCAGTTGGGGAGCCTGAAAGAAGATACAGTGCCATAGCCAGATTCAACATGTCTCCTTGTCAAAGTAATTAACCTTATGCAAATTTCTATCCAACAGATTCTCCCAAAGGTTCAGCAAATAGGAAGCCATCCCTCGAGGGGTGTCAAGCGATTGTACTTTGTAATTTTGATAGCAGCTCCCTCCTCACACACATCCCTCTTCACACTAATAGTGTTTGAATGAGCTTATTCTTCATTAAGCTTCCACTGCCATGAATGGCAACGAGATGTTGTACCTCTGCCAGGACTTGCCGGGGCAGACTACCCAAAAACCATCCTTCCTTCCTCTTCTGCCCTCTTTCCTGGACCATGTCTTCCACTTCACCATTCTCCTCCCTTGCGTAGTATAGCACTTAAGGGCACAATCCTAAACTGAGTTAGGCCATCATAAGCTAAGCCAGCAAAGTTTGGCCAGCACAAGGGACACCATAAACTATGTTTGGACCACTCTTGGAATCAAAGAGGCCAGCACACAGACATGAGCCATCCTCCCTGACTCCTAGAGTAGTCCAAAAACACTTTATGGTGGCCCTTGTGCTGACCAAACTTTGCTGGCTTAGTTTATGCTGGCCTAACTCCAGTTTAGGATTGTGCTCTAAAAAAAAATCTTCGATATATCTATGATCAGTCCATTAGTGGCTTTTCTTGCTTATAGCAGAGCCTCCAAGTAGGGTGTACCTCAGATTTCCAGGCAAACAATCAACAAGGCACCAATGTAGCCCATCATACCCTTCTAATGAGCTTTCCAGAAGCTTGACAATGTTGAAAATAACAGCTGAGCCAAAAGTTCTCATTAGGATACAGGCAACAGCCAATCAGTGCTATGCACCGCTGACTTCAGCTGCTGACTCTCAGGACCTGATTTCCCTCAGCCTGACCCTGAAGAGAACATGGTTCCATTTAAAACAGAATCGAGTAGCTTCAATTCCAGAGTATCCCCAACTCAGGAATAAGGTCTCCTTTATAGATAATGTCCCATTTATAGACAGCCTTCTTCAAGTACCAGTACCAGTGTCAAGCCTTTCTATCTGCATTGCTTGACAGCTAAAAACAGAGAAAGCTAGTATATCTAAGATGCTGAATTCTGCCTCCAAAATGTCCAATTTTGTGCTTGTTTGGCAAGTCCGGAAAACCACAGGCCACAACAACAAACCACCAGAGTTTGTGCAAATATCGCATGACAGGGCCTAGGGCATGAAGAACGATCTTGCAGCTCCCACTTAGCAAATCAGATGCTGACATGGGAGGGGACATGTCCGGTTCCTTGTCTGTTTCACAGATGATGAGCACAAACCAAGAAGGTTTGTGTAAAACCCCTTGGATTTTTCCGGACTGATCTTTTTATGCTTGAATAAGCAGCAGCAGCAACAACAACAGAGTGGCATCAAGGCTATAGCAATACAGCATTATTTTAATCCTTACAAAACACTCCATCTTCTCTGTTGCACTATGTCAGATGATTAAAGATCAGGAGAAGTGATCTGCCAAATAGCCTTGTGTGTAGCTTGGCAGAATACAAAACAGCAGTGACAACACACAGACTGTGTTTAACCCCCACCTTCTTTGGTCTGCATCCATCGCCCTTCTCGAAAAGAAACAGATATGAAGAAGTCTAAATTGCAGAGTCCATTCCTAACCATCCAGGACACTTCCCCACAATATCCTGCCACTGAAGTTTGAAGAGCAACTCTCCACAGTTGTAATGTGCTCTAGCTGTATTCCGAGGGGAGTTTCCCTGACATACATTTTTACTACGTTCAGAATGTAAAAACAAGATCAACAGCAACTTCTGCTCTACGTGATTTGCCTGATGCATGCAGACTATGGGACCACACAAGCAGCCCATGGTCTTCATGCATCAGCCAAGGTACTTACAGCAGAAGGTGCTGTTGGTGCACCCTCAGAAGTTAACCCTTTACGCTCAGTTAAACTCTTCAAGTGGCCCCCAATAACTGAGCTAAGAGACACGTATATAATTGGCAGTTTGCTTATATTTAACGGGGGGAGAGCATTTCTCTATGCATTCCAATAGCTGTTTGCTGCTTTTTTAGACTCTTTTGCAGCTTTTTTAGACTGCAAGTCCTTGGGAGACAAGGATCCACTGTTTCTTCTGTTTTGTAACATTAAATTATTTTATGATTTTTTTTTTTGGTTGAAAAGCAGCATGTAAATCTTGTTGTTAATACTGTATTGGATTTCTGCAATTGGCTAAAGCTTTTTAAAATGGGAAGGTAGTTTCCAGAACATGATTTTGGCTCCTGGCAATTGATTGGCCTGGGATCTTCCAAGTTCAGGAGAAAGGCAGGTATGTCTCTAGGGCATGTAGCATGGAAATGTGACCTTTCCAACTATTCATGAGACTAGTTGCTGAGTGAAGAAGGTCTTGTTAAAAAACCTGACACTATCATTCACATTGAAATCTGGCTCCACCTACAATGGGGGGGGGGAGGAGGCTGGAGACTTGCCACACAGCAAGAGGCCCCTTCTTTTCGGTTGCAGTCACCATACACCTGGCAGGAGGGAGCACTGCCAATGTCCAAGCTGCTGCCAGAGATGCCTTCCTGCCAGCCCCACACAATCCCTAAGCAGCAATGAGAGGACATTGCATCCTAACAGTGCCAGTTCAAGTCACACGCCGCACCCAAGGCAGCATGGCATAAAAACCACTGGCACTGTCCCCCTCTTAGCTGCCCCCCACCCCGCGCCCCCCTGCTTACCTGCACAGGCATTGTCCCCCTTCCACTCACACCCCATCTTTTAAAACTGTAGGAGGACAGAGCCTGAGAAACCGTGTGTGGTGAGGGAGAAGTGTGGGGTGCTCTATGGAATCTCCCATAAGACACTCTAGGCTGGTATGTCTCAAAGCATGCCCTGGAGCTCCCTGGAACCCGTTCAAGGGCTCTACAAACGAACCATAAGTGGCCAGTGTTTGCTCAGTGCTGCGCCACTCCATGCACGCATTGGTGAGGCTCCTTGAGACTCCAACTAGAAGGGCTCTGGAGACCCAAAGGCTTGAGAACCTCTGCTCTAGAGGCCATCACTCACCTCACCCCCTCAAGACACTTCCTCTCTCACTTCCCTAGCTCTGCATTTTTAAAATTTCAGAGGCCAGGAGGAGGTGGGGCAGTGGCAGCAGCGGACGGACCCACACATAAACACCAATCCATTGGCTGTTGTCAATTCATCACCTGAGGCAGCTGGGGCCTCCTCACTGGGCAGGCTCTCCATGCCAAAGGAAGCCCATGTGGAAAAAAAAAGCTACAAGCCAATGCAGAACTCTCAAAATAAGGTAATTGGGGAGTTGTTGGTGTCAAAGTTGGACAGGAGCCAAAGTTGAACATGGGCAGGAGGTGTGGACTGATGGTTGAGCTGCTGGTACTGCCTGAAGCTAAGCAGGAGAATCTGTGGTCTATTTCTGAATGGGAGACAGAACGCCAGTACCTGTTGTGGCAGAATGGAGTCACTGTGGAGCTGATCAGCCAGTGCGGGAATGCTGTATGAAGGCCAGCCAGCAAAAGAATGGAGTCCAACCTTGAGGACCTATCCAGGCTGGACTTACAATCACCAGCTGAAGCTCAATGTCACATGGCCAGAGGAGAGAACCACACTGTGAAGGCTACATCTGAGACCGATTCGGTGAATCGCAGAATACTGTATATTTGTTAAAAACCCATTGAAAAATGGTGGTTTAGACTAGCCTGCCCATGTAAGCCACCTTGGGCATTTGCTTCGGCATGGGAAAGGCGGGGTATAAATTCTTCAAAATAAATAAAATAAAGTTCTCCAGCAATGCTTGGATTGCCCAGTCAATTCCCAGTCGAGCCCAAGGGGAGTTTGCTCAGAACAGTCACACTTGGGTGTGACCAAGAGGCAAAATGTCTCCCAGGGCTATGTGGATAGGAGGAAGTGGTCCATGAAAGCTACTTCCCAAGGGCCCCCAAACAGCAGGGTTTACTCCAGGGTTGGTTTGCTGCAAACACAGTTGGAAACCATTCTGAATTGGGTGGCCCATCACCACTTTTTCTGCTTTGCTATCACCAGTAGCATGCACTTCATGCCCACTCTCTTTTCTGGATTGCCCATGACAATTGATCAGAGATCTCTTCCTTGCCAGTGGCTTTTCTCTCCCAGCAGTAGCACGTCATCCTACCAAATCTCAGCTGCTCTTGCTGTTCGAGATGTTCAGACCGCAGGTGTTTGGTTACAAACATGCTTGGCTGGTGTAATATGTGAGACTGAACTCAGTCAGGGTGGGGAACCCTGGGAAGGAGAGTGCTGCTGCATCATGCAGAGGTTGAGAGACACAGCAGGAAGAGCAGACGACAAGGGAGGGGCAGAAAGGGGAAAACCAGATAATCACAGCAGCTGTTAGTAAAAGGGAGACAAGCAGCCAGCTGTACCAAGGAGTGACAGAATCAACACACAAATACCCTGCCCACATCTTTGAATCTGTTGCATGTACAGGAATCCTACAGTAGGAGAGGGGGAAAAAACTGGACAAGTGGATGGAGGGAGAGGCTGGAATCCCGGCTAATTGGATTCAAGCCTCACCTTTGCTACTGGATTCCCAGTAGCAGCCTTGGGCAAGTCACTTGATGTCTCTTCATTCTCCTGCTGACAGCCCATTTTTGCAAAGAAAGAGCCTGAGAAGCAGAAATGGAAGGGATGACAACAGAGGGCTGGCTTAAGGCATCTCCTGAGCCTTGCACTGTCTAAAAATCAGGCCAGAAAGCAGAAGGTTGGGACTGTCAATGCCAGAGTCAAAGTCCTGCACTGCCCCCATAACAACTTCCTATCCTCCCCCAGGGGAACATTGGGTGCTCCCACTGCCACCAGAATTGAGAGCGCAATCCTAACCTAGAGTTAGGCTGGCACAGTTAGGTCAGCAAAGTTTGGCCAGCACAAGGGATACTGTAAAGTATGTTTGGACCACTCTTGGAGTCAGAGAGGCCAGCACACAGACATGTGCCATCTTCCCCGACTCCAAGAGTGGTCCAAACGTGCTTTACGGTGGCCCTTGTACCAGCCAAACTGTGCCGGCCTAACTCCAGGTTAGGATTGCACTCTTAGGGTTTGAGGACCACCCAGTTAAGTAGACCACTCTGATGGGTGTGGGTCCTTGGCCAGTGCCCAACCTTGTCAATCTCTCCCCCCCTTGAAGACTGAAGCAGGTACAGAGCAAAATGTAGCAAAAGAGGTAGGGAGAGCATGCACATGGTGTTAATTGTCATGAATGAAATCACCAACATGTGTCAACCCTGCTCATTTATGCGTACACATGTGTCCTACACCTGTCATGTACACATACAAATAACTGAAATTAGAGAAATTAGCTAGCAAGAGGTTAAATTCAGCAGTGCGACAATTTTGGATCCTTGATGTGGATGAGTGCTGTGAACAACCTTAAAGTGCCTCAAAACGAGGCTAACAGCAACCACAAGACAGAGTTTTTTCAAAGAAAATAGAGAGTCTATTTATATAGATAACAAGTAAAAGGCACATTTAATTCCAGGTACTTTTGCTTAGAAGATCAGTAAATGGACTTGCAAACAGCTGTATTTGGACAGCAGGAATTAGTTGGAGAAGGTGACTGAGAAAGGGGGGAGCGAGGGAAAACTGTGATGAGGAGTCAGAAGGAAGCAGGAGAAAAACTTACAATCACCTGCTGAAGCTTGTTGTCACACGGCCAGAGGAGAGAACTACATTGTGAAAGCTACATCTGGGACTGAGGATTTGGTGAATCACAGAATACTGTATATTTATAAAAAAAAACCCATTGAAAAATGGTGGTTTAGACTAGCCTGCCCATGTAAGCTGCCTTGGGCATTTGCTTTGGCATGGGAAAGGCGGGGTATAAATTCTTCAAAATAAAAAATGCTCCCAGCTAGTGAGGAGTGCAAAGGCCTCGTAGGCAGGATGGGCAGGGCTGCAAGATTCCAGGTTCCTCAAGAGATGAATGGAGCAAAAAGTGATCCTGGGCAGGACCCAAGATGGGGGAGGCTTTCTGACTGGAACAGAAACCTCAGGAGTGCAGCATGGACACCCAGCTAGCTTCTGAAATGACAAAATTCCTGCTGGAAAATAGGTGCAGTAGGGTGTGTGTTGCTACAGACCCTGGTGAGGAGTCTTCTTGACTCAGTCTGAAAAGAACTGCCCAGGTGAGCCTAGCTCCTGACTGACTAGGAACTTAATTTATTTCAGGCAGGACTTGCCTTTGCTTACTTCTTTTATCAGAAACCCAAATTTGCATTGCAAGACCCTAAGGGGAAAGGAGACATCCAGATGTCCAATGCCCCAACACTTAATAGCTCTGGAATTAGCATTATCTCCTGAGAGTCACCAGTGTGACCTCACTTCTTTACAGAGCAACCAACTCCCAGGACGGGATCCAAAATGGAGTCAGGTTGGTACACGTGCTTGGGAAGTAGAGGGTGTCACACTGGGGAACCAGGACAATTGGGGGTAGTGAAGCACAATATGATGTGAGAGCAATGTGCCTTGCCACTGTGGAGAAGAAGCGCTTGCATCAGCTCTGTCTCTTCTTCCTTCTGTCCAGAGGTATTATGGGTAGGCAACTAGAGATAGGGGTTGTTTGGGCTGTGGTATCCTAAACCTAGAACAGAGAGATAGTACAGAGAGGTAGACCTAAGAGAGGTAGGACCCCTTTTTGCTTGCTTTTTGATGCGCAGCAATGGCTGTCTTAGGGTGCAATCCAAGGCACCCATTGAGCCAACGCATGTGTGTTGCATTGGCCCAAGGCTATTGCAAACATGCCGTAATGCAAATCTGCACCAGCTGGGCTAATGCAAGTATTTGTGTCAACCCAGGCGCGCCCACAGAGGCAGCTGGTAAATTGCCCTTGTACAAGCCAGGTTGAGCCAGAGCAGGGGCTTTTCTGGGCAGGGAGGAAAATGGAAGGCAGAACAGGATGGGGGGAAGGCGTTCCTATGGGTGGAGCAGCCTGGGGAGGGGAGTGGAGTGGAGTGGAGTGGAGTAGAGTTTGGATGCTGCCATTAGACTGCATACAAATCCCTGTCCCGGGCCCAGGTGGCCCAGATTTGGGCCGCCACTGCATGCTTGGATTTTTGCCTGCTAAACAGCAGGCATAGATCCAAGCAGGCCCATTGGGGGGGCTAGGGCTTACCCCAGGTAGGGGCCAAATGGCCCCTTGACCCACAGTGAGCTCCAGAGGCAGCAAGCCTGCCTGTTCTAGTGCAGGTTAGGATTGCTTTGTCAGTCTAGCAGACTTTTTCTGGTCATTGCTCTTAGATGATGATTTTGAGAGTTCTGATTGGATCTTGATGTCTGTTCTTTCCCTAAAAGTAGTCATGGGGGCATCTAGATTTGGTGCAAGGGGGAGTGGGAGTCTAACCCTTCTTCTTACATTTGTTACAAAGCACTCCTTCAGAGGAAAACATTTATATAAAAATGTATAAAGGAAACTTACATAGTGTAAGTATACATAAAGTGTAAGTAATTCTAATAGTATCTTGGACCATGTGTGTGTTGATTTGGATTGGGACATACAAAATTATGCATGGAAGGGATAAAGTCGATAGAGGGATGTTCTTTTCCCTCTCTCAAAACACCAGAACCAGGGGGCATCCACTAAAGCTGAGGGTTGGGAGAGTTAAAACAGATAAAAGGAAGTACTTTTTTACCCACCGGGTAGTTAATCTGTGGAACTCCTTGCCACAGGAGGTGGTGATGGCATCTGGTCTTGATGCCTTTAAGAGGGGATTGGACAGATTTCTGGAGGAAAGGTCCATCGTGGGCTATAGGCAATGATGGATTGCGCAACCTCCTTACAAAGGTGGTGGGCTACTGGTACCAGGTGCAAGGGAATGGCAACAGGATGCAAGCATCTTGTTGTTTCATGCCTCCCTGGGGCACCTAGTGGGCCGCTGTGAGATACAGGAAGCTGGACTAGATGGGCCTTTGGCCTGATCCAGCAGGGCTCTTCTTATGTTCTTATGGGAGTATGACTGGAAAGAATTCTCCCTGCCACACACCATTGTCCCAATGGCTACTTTGGGGGTGGGGAGGGAATATGACAGGCAGTCAAGTCACAAAATTCCCATATTGTGTCTTATTTTGCTCCAAGGCCTTGATTGCTGTCTATATAACGGCTGTAATATGCTTTTACATGACTGAAGTTGTTCTAACAAGCATAAAATGCCTTGATTATCTTTTCTACAAAGGCATGGATTAAAGGCTAGAAATAAACAGACAAGAAAAAAAAATTAAAATTCCACATAAGTGATAGGCAGGACTTTGGAAAGGGACTTAAAAACATAAAACGATGTGCTGGGGGCAGGACCTGACCCAAGACACACCAGGCTAGCACCCTGTTTCAAAAGAGATCAGCTAGAGGCCATTGCTTCTGGGACACCCCAAAAGCGTTTGCTCTCAGTACTGTATGTGATATTCAGAAATACATCTGCCAGCTGAGATCCAAAGGCCAGCTTCTTGTTCCCTGCCAGATGCCTCCTGGAAACCAGAGAGGGCAGCAACAGCCCGCTCCTCTTGTTGCTTCCCTGTAACCAGTATCCAACGACTTGTGCTCCCGGAATTTGTTTAACCCTCTTTTGAAGCCAATCTAGTTATGGCAGCAAACAGTGGTGTCACTAGAGTTTACATCAACTGGTGTGAGAGCTCATTGCCTCACCCCCTTGACAAACTTCCTCTTATACTAGACAATACAGAATTAGAATAGCATATGTACAACCTAAATGCAGTTGTATCACTGAGGCAATTATATGAACTGTGGGTGAGGACCCACTTGGTGGGTCACGACCTAATGTCAAGTGGGTTACGGAAAGCTGGGAGCAGCCATCTTGGAAACGGCAGGCCTTACTTTTGTTCTATTCCTTTTGTGAGTGTTAAGAGTTTGAATTTTGAAGTGAGCATTTTTTAAAATTTTGTTTAGTTCAGTGCTTTTACATAATATTTTGTCCTAATCTTGCTTTCTGTCAGGGATGTTTCATGGTTATACAATTGCTGCAGTCCAAGAATGCCAGTTTGCTTTCCAGGAGTGGTCATTTTATTATATTACAATGACAGCACTTCCTGCTTGATGATGTCACTTCCTGCCACAACATCACATCCAAGTTAATGACATCACTTGCGGTGGGTCCCGACCCTAATAAGAGTTCCAGTATTATGGAATTATGTATATGTGTATTATGGAAATGAGAGCTGACACATAGTAACACCTTATAGGTTCCCTGCTGTGTCATATCAATACTTCATTGGATCTCAGAGTTCATTGGTCAGTTTTGATTTAACGATATCCACTTTTGGTTACAGAAGGCAGTTTTCTTTTTCTGGTGTTTTTTTTTTTAGCTATACTTGATAGAATACAGCTATTTCAACATGGCTTATTTTGTTGCATTCTGCTGTAAATTATGCACCGAATGATATGCAACATGATGGCATTTTTCAAAAATACAAAATTTTTCACAATTTTGGGCAGTAGGGGTGTCTCTAACACACCCCAAGTGTGTCACCCTGTGCAGCCCACACCTCCTGCACACACACCCAGCAATCTCACTGGCAGCAAATTCCTCAGATTAAATTGTGCCAGCGTGAAGAGGTATTCCTGTTGGGCATCCTGTAATAGACACTCTTCGGTTTCATCTAGAAAACTCCTGGGTCTAGTGTTGCGAGAGTGTTGCATATCCACTTTCTTCACATCAGGTTAAATTGTACAAGCCTCAATTATGTACATCTCTACCCAAAGCTAAGGCACTTTTTCCTAAAGTAAAGAAAGGGCAGAGACTGTAGCTTTTTCCTCATAAAGACGGTATTCTAGCCCCCTGATTATTTTGGTGGCTCTCTTCTGTACACTGCCCCAGGTATGGAGTATCCAATAAAGGATACTGTCATCTTTTCAAATGAAGTGAGTGGGAAAAAGAGACAACTCCACTATTGATGCCTTCGAATGAATCAAAGAGCTTCTACTGGACTCAAGAGAATTGACACAGAACCCTTTTTCCCCCTCAAGAGGATGGTGATGGAGATTTGTTTTCTCCAGAGAACACAACACAGGATACCTCAGGCCAGATTTTCATGATCTGTAAATATTCTCCAGGGAAAGCCATAAGCCAAGGGATGGAAACACAAGAGACAGCATCTGGGGCTATAAGGTTTGAATGCTCCCCCATTAAGATAATGACAAGCAATATTTTTCCAGCGAAAGCAGCAAGAAGCAAGCGGCGCGTAAATATTTGTGCACGCAGATCGCTACATTTATGGGTTAGTTCGCTCCACTGGCAGCCGCTATTTCTTGATGTTTCTAATCTCCCAACTGCAGCAGTGGCAAGATTCCAGCGAGGATTGGGGGCTCCATTACACAGGACATGGGGATTGAAGAATTGCAGCCTGAGAGAGGATTCTGTGTTGAAGTGTGAGTGCCCAAGAGGAAAATAATTTGAGGATGGGGAGATGCTCCCACACTAGAGTGGCTACATTGGATACATTCAAAACCCTAAGATTTCTGCGGCAGGGTCTAGTGATGTTACAAAACTGCTGTCTCTTGAAAGGGGAGGGAAGTCTGATAATAGCATGGGGCCCACCAATAAAGGAACATGATCCAGCCAAGACCCCCAAATGGGCTAAAGTAATAGTTACTGTGCAACCATTTTTGTTTTGTTTTTGTTTTTTAAGAGACCCAGGGTCCTATTTGGTAGATTGGCAACCATATTTCAGACCATGAGAAGGAATCTGACAGTCTACAGGTTGACCAAGCTGTTCAAAGTCCAGAGCCAGGACTGACTCCATTGTTGAAGGGTTCCTTTGCAAAGTACCTGAAGGATTGTCTGTCCCTCTAAATGAATTTTCCCAAGGTCATCTGGAGAGGTTTTCCTACAGGTTCCATCATTGCTGGGGGCAAAATAATCAGTAATTAAATGTTTGGAAGGGCCTTCTTTGTTGTGGTGCCCATCTTGTGGAACTCCCTGCCAATGGATAGAACCCCCCCCCCCACACACACACACTTTGGCAACTTCCCCTGCTTTATTGGGCATTTGACACAGCCTACGTGGGTCCAGCTGATTGCATTTTTACTCTGAAATGGTTGCTGGCTTGTCCTTTTGAGTCAATGTTTGCTGTAAGCTTATTGGAAATTGTAAGGCTCCTTCTTCTAGTGGAGAAGAATGGTGGCATACACATATTTTATAAACAAATCTCCTGTAAAGACTTGGGGCTAAACTAAATGATACATCAAGTGCATCCGGTTCGCAGCATGGTGAGCCTAGCTTTTATTGACACACATTGGCATTTTCCTTCTGGGCCAAATAGTAGCCACTGGGAGCTGATCTGGATTGGGACTGTGACTAGGCAAAGAGCTAGGTTCCTCCTTCCCCACACAGCATAATCCCAGTTCAGATTGTCCCCCAACCTAAGCTCCTGTTTAGGGAAACAATGAGCACATCAGTTCTAAATACAGACAATGTGGTTGGCCCTTTGTCCCTTCGTTTCAATATTTTTGGGGGGAAATTTTTGGGAGGAAATGCACAATGCATTACAACACCATATCTAAAGTGAGCCTGTTGTCGGGGGTCCCTATGGATGACCTCGAGAGGTCCCCCGCTGAGAGTCCTCTGCTCAGCGTGCAACTTGGAGAGAAAGACCCCATGGAAAATTCCTAGCTGAAAGAAGGCTAAAACAATATCAAAACCTTAAGATGACAAAAACCAGCGCTGGATTTGAGTTACTGAAGCTTCAAAAATATTGATTTTAATATTAAAGGACACAAACGGCAAAAAGCACAGCCCCGAAGGACTGGCTTGTGTAAAGATCTTCCATTTGGCATTGCATTTTATAGGTTTTTAACAATGTAATCTGTTGTTATCAATCCTTCCTCCCAAGGTGGAAGGGGATTACAAAGGCACAATTTCATGTTACAAGAAGTCTACAGAAAAGCAAAAAGAGCAAACAATTTCATCAAGCAATACAGATACTATGGGGTGTAGCAGGGTGTGTGTTGCTTCAGATTCAGGGTGGGAGGCTTCTTAGCAGAGTCTGAAAAGAATTGTCCAGGTGAGCCTAGCTCCTGGGCAGATAAGAACTTGATTTAATTTCAGGCAGGACTTGTCATTGTATACACCTTTTGTCAGAGACCAGATTTGCATTTTTTAAGACGCTGAGGGGAAAGGAAACTTACAGATGTCTCTGGCACCAATTCTTAATAGCGTTAACTCTCAGGATGAGACCCAAAATGGAGTCAGGCCTGTACATGTGTTTGGGAAAGGGAGGGTGTCCAAAACCTTCCCCCCTTGATGGGGTCCTATGGCATCCTGGTCTGACCTTCCCCTTTCCAAGTCTTGCATTATGTGCACCTGACCATTGACCATCTGACCATTGAGCATAGCAATGCAAGTGTTTCCTGGAGGGCCAAAATAACCACAATGGGGTACAGAGTCACATTTGAGAGGCTGCCAACAGTTGGACTCCAGCCAAAAAATGTTTCCCACCAAGAATTACTGCTGGCCGCTTACTAGACACTTGAACACCCTCTACAACAAGCCTCTTGAAAACACTGTATTACTTGTTTTCAAATGCCACTGCAGGACCAATGCAGGTTTAATCAATCCCAAGCAGAGGCATAATGTACTGCCTTCGTCCCCTGGGGAATTACATTATGACATTTGGGGTTCTCCTTGAAAGAGGGAGTGCTCGTTACAGTGGCTTCGCGCCCTGGTTCCTTTTCCTGTGAAGGCTCCCCCTTTGAAGAAAAAGGAGTGGGGGTGAAGCTGCCAGCACCTTCTCAGACTAGAGCCTGAGGGGCAGTCATGTACTCCCCCCCCCCGTTGGCATAACACCTGGGGGCAGGTGCCCCTCAGGCTCCACCTTTGTTACACCTCTGATCCTCAGACAGGAACAATAAGATCTCCAGTTTTGAGATCATACAGGAGAAAGTAACTGAGGAAGCACAGGAAGATCCGAACCAGCAAGTCCTCGACCAGGGATCTTTCTCCAGCAGAACAGCAGCTCCTGTCACCATACTAACACAAATTCAAAAATAGCCATTTGCATGGAGACCCTTTAAAAAAAAAGGGAGGAAATGAGAAGCCAGGTACTAAAAGCCTTGAGACTAAACGCAGAGCAAAAAGGTACAGATATATATAGAGCTATATGATTTTTATGAACAATACACCTATTTTCTTGCAGCAAATGTTGAATGGACCCTTTCATTATCGGGTGAAATGAATGACGAGCTAAAGGCCAAGAACGATGACTCCACAGCTGCAATTAAGTGCTACATTATGTTGGGTGGTTTTCAACAATAGAGAAAAGAAATCAGTCTCAACAGTAAAGATGGAGCTAGGAAGATTTATCATTAATGGCATGAGAAGAACGAAGACAATGTGGGAAAGGGAGAAAGACCTTCAAAGTCAAGTTACTTACAACTTTGGCAGTTCATGGTTACTTCTCCTTAGCACACTGTCTGCTTCGGTGCTCAAGAAATGTTGACAACATGAAACCATTTGGGAAAAATATTAAAGTCATTGGGTCATTTCAAAAAGCATCTAGTGAAAGATGGTCATTCCTATATGAACCTGCCTGTTCTTGAGGACCATCAGATGAGGCAGTGTTTCTCAAACTGTGGATCGGGACCCACCAAGTGGGTTGTGAGCCAGTTTCAGATGGGGCCCCATTCATTTCAATGTGTACTTTATTTTTAATATATTAGACTTGATGGGGTATATATATCATAATAATATATTAGACATATGTATGGGGTATGTGATTGCATTTTGGAAAATGTTGCAGATCTGTACTTTTAACAGGCTACTGTGTACGGGCTTTTCACGATAATAGTCAATGGGGCTTACTCCTGGGGAAATGTGAATAGGATTGCAGCCTTTGGGATGTTTGGGGAATTTTTTTCTGAACAGATCAGCAACTGTTCGGGAGAATTAGGGGGTTCTATTTTTAGATAATTTTTTAAGTATTGTAAACTTTGACTTAATTAGATTTGATTCGGTCATATGGAGGTGTTAAAATTTTTCCTGCTTGTTGATGTAACTTTTGACCATGACATCACTTCCAGGTTAATGACATCACTTCTGGTGGGTCCTGACAGATTGACATTCTAAAAATTGGGTCCTGGTGCTAAAGTTTTTGAGAACCACTGAGATCAGGCCTTGCTCTCTATCCTGCTATTAATGGAGAGTCAACAGGCCTTGCTCTCATTAACAGAGACAAAGGTCTTTCTCAGTGATGGAACCTCTTCTTTTGAAACTTCCTCATAAAATGGAGGTGTCAAATTTATTTCATATAGCAGGCCAAATAGCTTTTATGATGCCAACTGAGGCCAGGAACTGATGACATTAAGTAGGAAGTGGTAAGCAGGAAGTGCTTACCATAAATAAGCACTGTTTTCTCACTCAAGAACACGTTATCTGCCATGACAAGAGAAAATATGCCAATCTTTATATTTTCAAGATATGGGAGAATTCAATTATCACGTTGACTGCCCTTTCAGCAGTGACACTGGAGCACAGCTCAGCAGCTGATGGTGGTGCTGGGAGAGCCCAAGGGGCAGATAAAGAGCTTCTGTGGGCCACATCCAGCCCTGGGGCCTTATGTTTGACACTCCTGTCATAGAGGAAATCAGACTGGCTCAATTCCTAGCTATTTTCAGGTGTACATTAAGGTTATTGTATTTGAAATGGTTTAAGTCAGTTTTACCCTAATTTTATATACTGTATTGCAGTGTTTCTCAAACTGTGAGATGGACCCATCCATTTGGTGGGTCATGATCTGATGTCAGGTGGGTTGTGGGAAGCTGGGAACAGCCATCTTAGAAGCTGCAGAGTATGGAAAAGGAGAGGAATCTTCTGCTACATCCATATCAGGTCTGGGAAACCAGGTTCTGGGACAAGTCTAAATAAGTCAGAAGCACATCCAAAATGGGCAGTGTTTGAATTCCAAAGTAGCAAAGAGGAGTGTCATCAAAACCAGGCAAGATCTAAAGGCAGCAACATCTGATCAGGAGGGCCAAATGCAAGCATACAGTTAAAGCAGATAGGGGTCTGCTAAACCCCAAATTATTCAGGGTGTTGAAAATCCAGGTGGACCTGAGAACTCCAAAAAGAACTCTCAAAACTGGATGAATACGCAGCAAAATGGCAAATGTGGTTCCAAGTATATGTCAAGTAATGCATATCAAGGCAAAAAAAACAAAATCCACCAGTTCACGTTTAAGGTGATGGGATCTGAATTGACAGTGGTTAGTCAGGAAAGATATTTTGGAGTTGGCATCCCACCAAAGGTAGCAGGTTCATCAGGAAAACTTACCAACTTAGCTAGAATGCATGCCTCTGGAGTGGTGTGCTACCAATAGCTGATCTTCTCCAAGGAAGCAAGATCAAGATCTCTTTGCAGCAGTGCTTCTGCATTCATTGGCCATCTGCTGGGCCCGGTACCCAGAGCAACAACCAGAGACGGGCTGTCTGATGACCTAACTTTGTAACCAAATCCATTGTGCTCTGTCCATGGTATTAATACCTTGTTTACCATCCCTGTTTCCCACCATGTTCTTCCTGCTGCCGCCTACCCTTTTCCTCTGAAATCTTCTATTGCTGGGACCAAGATCTTCTCTGAAGCCCCAAATCTGTCACTGGGCAGTGACTTCTCCATGGGCCTCTGCCTTTAACAGGAGACTCCGGGCATTTTCATACACACTTTCAAACATGTTATACTTCTGTTACAAACTGATTGAAGGTAAAACTGACTTTGGCCAGGGTGCTCATTTGCATTACAAATGTTTCTCTTCCAGATTAGTAATGCTTAGGCATTGCAATAAATAGCACCTGAGAGGTTTCAAGGGAATTTGAGCCTTGTGGATAAAAACACTCTGAATAATCAGAATTGAAAAACACTCACAAGTGAATCAGTGCAGCTCCTGAGTGGCTCTACACCCATTACACCTATCTCCTCTGGACCCAGATGGCTCTTCCCTTTGCTTCTTGTGTATTTCCCTGTGAAAGGCAAGCTTGAGAAGGGGCAGGACGTTCACGGAGGCCAGGCAACAACCTGCCTTCCAAACCCACTATCTCAAGGTTGCCTGGAGTACAAACAAATGTGATAGCGGTCTCTGGATTTAGCCAGCATCAGATTGTCTTCCCCACACAACACCAACGTACTCCAATCAGTTCAACCAACGTAAAAATGTTTATTAAAAGGGTAAATATTCCCAAACTTGGCTACAGGGAATTGTCAGCAAATACAGTACAGAATACAAAACAACAAAAGGCTAGCTTAATTCTAACTTACAGACATTCAACACAGGCTGTCTTACAGGCCTCTCTTAGCTGGATGTTCTCGTTGCGCAACTCAGCATTATTTCCTCCTTAGTTCAAGGCAACATGATGAGGCAGTCTCTATCCAGAAACCGACTAAAGAACCCAGAATCTTATCCTTCTATTATACCCAACTCTCCCCTCCCCAGGTGTTCTCAATCCTTCTTCTGGTTAGTGTCAGGCTCGTTTCATCCCAGATTTACAACAGCTGCTTGGCATTTTTAGGGCGGTCAACTGGCCACAACAACCTTGAAGGTTTACTCCCTTCCTATTCTCACCCTCACTGATAACAACCTTCCTGGCGCCAATTAGGTTTTACAATCACCTCTTTCTCACAGCAAGCAGCTCGCCTGCCATTTGGCCTGAGACCATTCCCAGAGCTCCCAGAATCCTTCACAACTCCCAAAATCCTTCACATTCCCCCATCATTTGTCCTCTTGCTGCCAGTTCCCTACTTCCTACACTTGTCCTAGACTATCTCATTGCATTACCTTCTGCCCATCTTTGTCCACTGTTCTATTTTCTTCCCCCTTCTGCCCAGCTAGTGCTTGGTCTCTTTGTCTGATGTTCACATCCCTTTCTCCTTTTCCTCTCTGCTACCACCTTCTCTTGCTCCCCCCATTCTCCTACATGCTCTTGTTTCTGGCTGTTTCGACCCTTTTGTTTCCCATCTGTGTATGCCTTCTACTCTGCCCTTTAGGTCATTCTACAGGGGTGCCCCAGTAGCCACTGATTAGATATCCACTGTTTCAGATATCCATGGATACCATGGACACTGGGACTCCTATTTAAAAAATCAGGGAACATTAAACAAATCTTTCTTTTACCTTGTTGCAGCAAAACCACTGATGTGCCCCTATCTTTAAAAAGGCGTCCCCAATATCCATGGTTTCAGGTATCCACAGTGAGATCCGGAACGGAACCCCAGTGGAGACCAGGGCATGCCTGTACCATCTCTGGCTATTACAGGGAAGCTATTGCATTTCTCACAAAGTGGTAAACTTGGAAGTTCCTTTGCGTATAGAAAACCAGCATGTCTGGAAGCAGGATTCTATTGTAGCCTTTCCCCCAACAAGCTAGTTTTCTATATGTAGGGACTGGGAGAAAATGTAGAAACCTTCTATCATATGATCCCCTACCAATAGGTTGAAGTCATGCAGCTCACTCAGATTGAATCCCACAGTGAAAACTAAGCCCTACTTTTCATCACATATATGAATGAAGAACACCAGGCAAATCTGTACACATGTAGAGAAAAAAGGTGCTAGATTTTATTCCCAAGGACAACAACTCAAGAGCAGCCCAAGGAAAGAGCAACTGGAAACAAACAATGACGATCCTTCCATAAGAAAGTACAGTATTTAGAAACCAAGAGCACATAGACACACACATGAAAAAGGCTCAACTCCCACATAACTTAACAGATTGTATGCAATACATCGAGACCAGATATAACAAGAAAAGTTTGCAAACAGAGGATGCCCAATAGAGACACTTCCAAAGTACAGAAAAAAGAAGCTATAATAATTACTACAAGAAAATCCTGGTCAGGCCTTGTTTTATTAGAAGGCCACTTTCAGAAGGGGATGGGAGATGACAGATGGCACAGGAATGGGGAGGGACACCATTTTCAGCAAAATGGATTGCCAGCACCAAAAATAAGAGTTCACATGCTACGATAAATATCTCTCTTGCTTTTGGATTAGCCATAGAAGGCCAACTGGTACTCCTTAGGGAACAGGGTTTGGCCTCGGGGCTCCCAGTTGCTGACAATATAATTGGGAACCAGAGAAGAAAGCTTTACACTAGTGCAAACAAGCAAGCCATGGAGGCCCACATGCAATTAAAATCCTGTCCACTTGAGGTTATTCTCAAAATGTGAACTGAGCTGCCAAGTTAATGGAGATTCGGTGGGGAGAGATTTGCTCAAATGGGATCCACTAATTTGTCACCTTTCACAAATGCCCTATCTGCTGCCTCAGTGGCACCTCAATAAAGATCCTTCTCATTATGACATCATAGTGGCCATGTCTTCTTTGAATTGCTACAGCTATAATGGTGCTTCCCCAACTAGCTATGTCTTGGTTTGCTTGTTCATTCCTCACCAATTTGGTTGCTGTCCTGTCATCTTCAGTTCTATGTCCCTTGAAATGAGATTATCCCCCCACCACCACCACTTTGCACAGATCTGAACTTCATTTCCTTCAGTGCTTTTTTTGAGGGGCCAATCAGGGCAGGCGTGTCAAAGCATGAATGACAGAATTCACAACACACATTTTAGACACATGCAAAGAATTCAGAATTGTAGTCACAGGGCCTCTCCTAGAACATAGGGAAGAGCTCCATCATGCTCTCCTGAACCTTTGGCACTAGGCAACATTGTCACATTCCAACAGGAATTTTTTAAGAGCCAGCTGAAGTATCAGAGTTTCTCCACTTACAGTCAAGCACAGAACTGTCCAACATCCAAAGCTGGTTTAATCACTTCTTCTTGGTCCTTCAGGATCCCCCACCTTTTCAGACCTCAAAACAGTGCCTGACCTTTGTCTGGCAGCAAGAAAAGCAAAAACCAAAAGAGACAAAGCAGAGAACCAGTGTGACAGCACCATCTCTATACTGGCACTGTTGGGTCTGTAAGGCAGGTAAAGTCCATAGTTCTAGGTTGCAGTCCATTCTGCATGGTAGGCTGGGTCCAAGACGCTTTTCTTATCAAGAAGTTCAGTTCCCATCAACACCAAGGACTTGTCAGGTGATGCCTTTTCCCTTTCAAGAGGAAAAAGAAGAGAAAACTGAACATTAGTTTACGTGGTCAGCAAAACAAGGAATGGGGCTGTAGCAAAATAGCCAAGCTGATATTTTGCATGCAGAAGAACCAGATTCAATCCTGGTATCTACCAGGTAGAGCTAGACTCCATCAGCCAATCTAGTTGCTGCTCAATCTCTAACAGCATTAGCCTCCCCCACGCTGTGTCAAATTTACCGCAAATTTCATCTTTTCAGATTGTCATTTAAGATGCTTTGGGTACAACACTGCAAATGTATTGTTATGGGATTATTTTATATTGGTTTGCACTTTCTGCTTCCCTGTTCAGCCAGGGGAAAATACATTCAAATGTGTTTAGAAACCGGGGGCGTTTGCTTCAATCTACTGGCCTTGTGTGGGAACAAACAAACTATAGAGATATACAGGCAAGGCTGCATGCATGCTGCAGGAGCAGTATGCAGGAATGAAATTTGGAGCAGAATTGATAGATTCTTAAACATTGAGTGTTTTAGTTCTAGGAAAGTGAAAGTATTTTTCTGGAACCTTGTGGTGGATTACGCCCATGGAAATCTCAGAAGCCAGAGGAAGGCAACACAAGGTTTCAAGTGCTCATCAGAGGGGGCTGTGGGTGGGTAATTTCCACACAAAATAAAACTAAGCAGTAGAGTGTTCTGATTAAATACAGTGCTGGAACTCTGTCTTGAATACAATATGATCTGTAAAATGGGAAGGGTGCTTCTCACTTTCCTTAGAATAAAGAAGTTGAAGGCCAGTTTCCAGTCAGTTTTCCCATGAGGAAGAAGTACCAGAAACTTGTGGTGCTTTTGTAAAATCCCTTTATATACAAACCATCTGAGCAGGTGGGAATCTGATAGGCATACTAAAAGACACTGCTAGTATCCATCCTGCCTCCCCACCTCTGATCCCACAAACACAGTTGGAAACCTCTAAGCAACTTTTCTTAGCTTCAAAATTCACAGTGGTCTCCGTTTTGCTTGCCAAAAATAAGAGAGCAATCCTTTTCTTTTACAGCCCACAATCTGATTTGCTCTCTTAAAGAGAACACGGGATTTCAAACTGAGTAGAGTTTGCTAGAGTTTTCTGTTCCTTCAGCAGATTCACCTCTTTATTCCCCCCCAACTCATTGCCCCCCACATGCACTGCAAAAACACAACAAAACAAGTGAACTGTTAGTCTATATGATCGCATCAAGAATCCTTTTGTGCATCTTTTTATTGATGGACCAATGCATTCTGTACACTGTCAAACACCACAAAAAAGAATCCTGGTCTAACTACAAGTGTTTCAGCATCAAGATTGCCATTTGGCATGATTTATTAATGTACATGTAATGTACATTACAGATGTGCATGAAAATGGAATGAAGGGGGGAAGGCAGGAATTAAATGAAAGCTGTGGTAAACTTGGTATACACAGTGCTCTGTTCTAAATTCAGAAAAAAATAAAACCCCAAAGAATCTGAATATTTCCATTCCGAAAACAAAACAATGGATTAGATCCAAAGGTGCCTTTCTGCATGCAAGTGTCCAAATCCAAAGACGCTCTTTCACTTGTCCAACCTCTTGTTCATGAACGTTGCTATAGAACCCACCTATTGTAACACAGGCGAGCTCATGCTCAAGCATTGCAGAGTGCTAGCAGCTGTTTTCTTTCTGTTCATAGCTATTTGGATCCAACCCCAGGTAATTCTCCACCCCAAAATCCATTTAAAAAAACCTCAGACGTGGTATAAGGAGTCAGCAGTCTCGAACCAGGACCTCGGCAGCTGAGTAAGGTGCTTTATTCTTCATGCCACTGAGACAACTTGCAGGGAGATTGACTGATCTTAGCCTTGCTACTATGCATTGGCACCTGATGGTGGAAGGGGATAATCATTTAACTTTCCTTCAGATAAAGACTAACCTGTTGGAGGCTATCTATCCATTAAGGAAACTTAGCATGGCTCACCATCAACCAGCAGGAGAAATAACCACCTAGAAAGATGTAGCTCCTTTTTTGCTTGGCATAGCAGCAAGTCTTGTAAACCAATCAAAGTTTATTAAATGTTGGGCCATTAAATTTTAATATTAAAAAATGATTGTTCAAATTATTGATTTCCATTATCTTGGGCACATCTCTTTAGGATGCTTCTCTGTTGAAAAAGAGCTCCTGAAGACCGTTTTTGAGCCCTGGAATTCTATGTTCCCAGAAGCAGTTTTGGACCTTTGCAGTAGAGATTAAAAGCCCACTAAGAACCATAATGAAGCAGAGGGTTATGGATTGTTAGCCTGGCTGCTGTTTATAGAAGTAAATCATTGTGAGAGGAAATGAGATAGAATTGAGGGGAGGCTGGAAGTTGAGACTGGGACGATGTGAAGGTGCAGTGGGGTGGGGTAGAAGCAGAAGACTCTTCTACCTCAGAGTGGTTTGCTTACGAGACAGAAGGAGAGCCATATGAACTGGATGCACGCCCAGTCCAAGACCTCCCAGTGCCTGAGGAAGTCTATCAAATGCTACCTCTTCCCAACCCAGACAGTGGGTGATGCTACCATCTCTGCCTGTTCTCTGGATTAGAAAAGCAGGTGAAAGAAGGGGGGAAGAGAGAGAGAGAGGTGGGCTAGGACATCACAAACAGACTGATGCACCAATCTCCTCTTGACAATTCTTCTACAATGATTCAAGGAGTAGGTGGGGGTAGGGAAGGAGCAGTGGTGGAGGTGGGCAGTCAAGAGACAGAGAGTGTCCCCACCTATCTGTTGCTCAGGACAACTGTCCCAATAGATGTTGCGGTCTTGTGTGAACGCCAGAATCCCAGAGAAATACTGTAGATTCTCCCTCCCCTACCGTACTTCATTCCCAAACTTCACTTCATGGCAAGTTGTTCTGTAATCACAAACAGAATTCCTAAAATAAAGTTTTGAAATTTGAGGTGTGGCAATCCCCTGAGCTTTCTGGTCTCTTGCATCTTCCCCTTCCACCCCACCCCCCCCACCCCCCCTATCAATATCTACATTGATAAAACGCTGCAAAAAAGCCATTTTAATACATAAGGCTGCATAAAGATTTTTTTTGTGCTGTTTTATGAATGCAACACTCTTAAGGCATTCTTAAGCTCTGGTAGAAGACCATACTGTAAGGCACAGGGGGTCCCAAAATGGAAACTCTGACAGTAAGTGCCACCAAGGCAGCTCAGAGAGAACTGGTTAAAATAAGCATTGTTGCTCAATAGCACCCCCTAGACAGTGGTAGGAAGGGAAACTGCAACTAGCCAGCCTAGAAAATGAATATGATCTTGAGGACCAACAAGGCTCTGCTTGGCAGTCTGAGCTCCTCATGCCTAGGTGACAATGCCAAACACCCTTGTCTTCTTGTCTGCCAGCTCACAAACCTGATCACCAGCCCACCTTCAACCACATCTCTGACCTTTTGAACCTTTGCTGCTTACATTGGGACAGAGGCGTCTCTACAGGGAGGGCAAAGCTCTAAGTTTTGCAAGAAGCCTTACCCTGTCAGGTAAATCCCTCCTCTCCCTTGCTGCTGTAGCCAGTAAGCAACGCCAAGATGTTGCTGTTCCCTGTGAGGATTGGCTAAAACGGTGCAGGAGAGGAGTGATTTCCACTGCAAGGTAAGGCTTCTTGCAAAACTTAGAGCTTTGCCATCCCTGTAGAAACGCCACTGCACTGTAATTTTGACAGTTGGCTTGTGCGTTCCTGCTGTTTGGGGTAGATCCTGCCAGCATGCAACACAAAGAAAAATAATTTTGATGTAATCACACAGCTTTTTTGTTGTTTGGTAGTTTTAATCAGTGTATGTGTGCGCACCATTAAGGGAAAAAACACCAATTCACAGAAAGCTGTAGTAAATGGTGCATGCACAGCAGTCTGAACAAAATTCTGAAATTAAAAATGAAACAAATGGAGAATTCCTAATGCATTTTCTCCACTCTGGAAACAAGCCAAGATCATTCAAAACACCAACATTAGGGGAGAATTGCAGATATATCCCTGGGAGGCTTGGTATTTGCTACAGAAGCAATAGGTACGATTGCAATGCTTAGCTGATCAACCATTTCAGCAGAAATTATTTCTGGGACTAGGAAGCTGAGCTTCCATGGAGACAGGAGCAGGACCCACAGTCTCCTCTGGTCACTGTTTAGCATAGTGACCAGGCACACACAAATTCCTAGCAGCTTCTTGGGGTTGCTCCTAAGAAAGTTGATTTAGCTGCAAGGAATTAAAGGGTTATGTGTACTTGCTCATTTACATGCCTTGGATTTAAAACTGGTCCAGGGCGGGGGGGGGGGGAGAGATCCATGCCCCTTTTTAACAAAACGAAAAGTCTGCAAGAGCGTAATGTTCACCCTGAATAACAAATTCATGCTTTTTAAAATTATCTTCCTTGTTCCTGCAAACCTAATTTGCACCTCGCTCTCCTTGTGAGCTGACAGCAACAAAGAAGCTGTAACAACTAGAAACTGACAACTTCAATGCTAAAGAGAAACTTGGGCCGACAAACACTGCCCTTGCCTCCCGTTTCCATTTGGAAGTTGCTTGCTCCATGACAGGATCATGATGCGGAGAAAGGATGGTAATGAGAAACCATGATGCCCTCTGCACCCCTTCCATTGGCACAAGCACTAATTGCCTCTCATTGGTCATGATTCTATACTCAGAGTGCACATTTCTACCCTTTCCCCAATTGGAGACTCTGGCTATAAAAGGCAAGGGAAAAAGTGAAGCTCTACTGTTGTGTCACATCAAAGTCCAGTGTTAAGCCACAGGGCCGGCCTTAAGCCAATGTGACCAATGTTGTTACATTGGGCCCCGCATCAGCACAGAAAGCATATCGCCTGCTGCTGCAGCTGGGGATATCTATGAACTGTAAGTCACTGGGGGTGAGCACAGCTGTTTTCCCTTGGGCCCTCCCACCTGCCCCACCACTAAACTGCCTCAAAATGGGCCTCCAGGAAGCAGTTGGTGGTGATGTCATCATGTCACCATCAACTATTTCCAGTTGCCGCATGCAGCACCACAAGCAATGTGCGTGGGGGCCCACAGGGAGGGTGGGGTCCCCTGCAAGAATGCCCCACATTGGGCCCCATTGCTCTTGGAGTTGTCCCTGGCTGCACACAAGTGCAGGTGACCTTTACTTGCAGGGAGGTCACATTCCTCTTATATTAGGGCCTCTTCCCTGCCCTACTCACCAGTTTTGCCGTGATGGGTATCGCTGTCATCATCTTCAATCTGCAGGTCGCTCTGACCGCTCTCGGTGGTACTCAGCCCTCCTCCACCTCGCTCACTGCCCAGGCTGCTCTGGCTTTCTGACAAGATGTTCCTCAAGGCCCGGCTAGTACTCCTGCTGGGGGTTCGGACAGCTTCACTACTGGAAACTGTAAGGAAGCAGAGAAGACAGAGACAGTCTGAGCTATTAAGCCACACCTAAAATTAACCATGGAGGGTTCAATTGCTTTATAAGCAGGGTGGGACGTGGACCACAAGACAAAAGAAAAGTAGCAGCAAAAATTTACAAGAGGTTAAATTGTGTATTTTATCGTATTTTTGTATTGTAATGCCACCTTGGGTGCCTTCGGGCAGAAAGGCAGGATAGAAATCCAATAAATAATAATAGTTTTTTATTCCATATAATAAAATAGCCCCAATTTGTTTCAATCAAAGCAATGAAGAAAAAAGGATAAAATATAACTTATGTCAGTAACAGTGCTTCTTATTGTATGAACCCTGCAAGACACCTCTAATTTTTAAGAAAAAAAAATTGTGTCAATAAAATTAACCATTTTTTTCTTAAAACCAAGCTATTACATAAAACCAACACTAGCCATTTAAGAAAGCTTAATATCCAACAGATTAAAATCCACTCTAATACAATAACCTTCTGTGAATGTATTTTTAAAAGGGGCGTGGGGAAATGACATGATCTTATACAATAGGGGTCTCCAAACATTTTAGTTGGAGGACCACATCAAATATCTAGCATGGTGTCGAAGGCTGGAAAAATAATAAATAAATTTAAATAAATACATTAGAGACAGAACTTAAATGAATAAATGGGCTCAAAGTTCCAGGACTCCTCCAAACACACACCACAGAAATACAGCACACACTTAAATGGACTCCCATTCCCACATCCCAGAAACATCTTACTTAAATGTGCTGGAGCAAATATCTCAGAACCAGCAGATGCCAGAAAATACCCAGAGCATGTTCTGAGGGCTGGGGAGACCTCCCTGATCCTCAGAAAGCTGCCCAAGGCCTTCAGAGGGCCTAAAGTCACTTCTGGGTCTTCGAGAAAACCAGGAAGTGACATTTTCGGCCTTCTGGGGCATTCTGTTGGCCTGGGAGGATATGCATGGCTTCCTTGGCCCTCAGATACCCACAAACCAAAGCACAACTTGGAGGGTGCAGCCTGTGCCAGCAAGGTCAGGAGGGCCAGAGGCTCATAGGGGATCAGAGGCTTGCCAAGAGCTGGATAGATGCTCTCCGAGGTCCGCATTTGGCCCATGGGCAGAGGTTTTGGAGACCCCTATAATACCAGGATCCAACTAAAAACCAACTTCATTTACAACACTATTGGAAGGGGTCTCTCTCATTTTTCATATGCATTTCCAAAGGCTAATGAAACAGTTCTATATTTTTGTATAAGGCAGACTCTGAGACCATGCATTGAAAATTGTGTTTTTCAGCTATTAGTTCTACAAGCCTTCACTCCACGCCAAGACGTGTCAATCAATACATCAAGAACATTTCTTAAGCACTGTAACTCCAGAGGGAAAGTGTTCCCACAAGCATGCACAAGCTGTTTTCCTCACCTGACTCAGCTCGGTGTTGTCTGATCTTGAAACCCTTTGATCCCATGGATCGGTCATCCAGACTGGAGGAGCTGAATTCTGAATCACTCTCACTGTCACTGGAAACCACTGTGGGAAGAGAGTGTAACATTCAAGCACAGGCACAGAACAGGGTTGCTGAAAAGAACAAAAGAAAATGCCAAGATTTTCAATAGTCTAACAGCAGAATCTTATGCATATCTACTTGGAAGTGAGCCCCACATAATTCAGTGAGACACTCTCAGGTAAGTATGGACAGGATTGTATTCAAAATGTGCCAAGGTGTTATTGTAGTGTAGCAGCTACAAGCTGCAAATCAGATTTCTCTCAGTTCAAATCTTGCCTCTGCCATAAATTCATTAGGTAGCCTTAGGCAAGCCATTCTTTCTCAACTTCTGCTCCCCCACCTGCAACATGTGACCACACCTTGTATACTTGTCATAAGGATTGCATCAACATAATTCACATGAAGCATTTTGCATACCCAGGAAGTGCCATACAAACGTTCAGTGTTAAACTGTACCAAAAAGGTCATTTTTCCATGGTGTTTTCATTTGCCTGCAGCTCCAACGGTCTGCCTGGTCTCACCTGACCTCCCGCAAGACTGAAGATCATCCATGGTTTCCCTTCCTTCTGAAGTGGTGCAGATGGCAACAAGAGACTGGTCTTGCCAAGAGCCCATGTAGGAGTGCCGCATGAGAATTCTAGAGCTGGAACTCGTAGCCTTTTCTTTCTATCAAACCTCCCCCCCCACACACACACACACAAACACACCTCATCTTTCTTGACTAGTGTGCAATCAAAATTGAGGACATGCTTGGTGCCTCTATCACTTTCCTCCTGTGTGTGTGTTCAATCTTTCTGTTTTAGTGGAAGCCCAAGATTAGCCTCGATCTTCCATTGAACAATTTCTCTTAACCAATCTATCAAGAACTCCAAAATGTAAGGAGGACAGACAAGCATCTCTCCCTCTCTGTGGAGGGATGCCTGTTGACGCACCACACTTGCTGTCAGTGGGCCTAGCAAGGGGCAAAATGAAAGGAGAAGCACTTTCTGGATTGATTTTGAAACCCTTAGCCTAACTAACCGAGTGCTTACTTCTGTACCCCCTGCAGTATCTGCCCGGTGTTTTTGAAATACAGTATACAGATGATTGTTGCAAGGCTACCATGAAGTCTCCAGCACTTTTTCTTCCAAAGGAAAACCTGCCTTGAAAAAGCTACCCAAACTACACCTGAAAAAACAAAAAAATCATAGTGGCCCCAAAATGTTAGCTGTACATGCTTTTTTTGTGAAATGACTTTTAGAAATCCTTTGAAAATGTCAGTTCCTAAAATAAATTTCTGGAACACTTCAGATGTCAGGTTGGGGCACTAAGATCCTAAAGGATTTTAACCAAACACATGCCAAAATCTTTAGATCTTATGTTCTAAATTTTGAAGAAAGATGCCTCTTACTCCAGACTGAGTTTTTGTCCATGTTGACAGTTTTTCTTTTTTAGGAAACAATACGAAACTAAGAGTTGATTGTACCAAACACAGAACTTGTTAAACATGCCCCCCTTCTCTGATGTTTCTTGCAATCTCAACTCGAGAGAGGAGAAAGTGAGACATATAAAACGAGCAAGCCTCTATTTCGCTGACACAAATCTAAGGGTGCTATTTGAATTGGTAAATGGTTCCCACTTTACCGTGAAAATCTGCAAGCACTTCTGCTATTTAAACACCATGTGAAGAAAAAAAACTAATTTAGCTGCCAGCTGTTTGATGGGGAGGATTGGTTCAGGGTTGGGGAAAAGCAAAAAAAAGCATTTTCCCTTTTAGTTACAGGCCCTTTGATCACAGATGGATAGCCCAGTTACCTTACATTATTCTTCCAGGCTAAATTTGAGCCCAGGCTTAGCCCCAGAAGCTATTTTGAAGCTGCGGTTCAGGTCCAGAACAGATAAAATGGGGAATTATTAAACCACCAGCAGTTCTTTTTAAAAAATATTTGTCAGCTACTATTATGCTAATTCCCAAACTGCATGCTGCCAAAGCAAACTGCCATAGTGTCATGAGAAATAAATTAATGTACAAACATTAAAAAAGCTTCTTCTTTTTTTGAGTTCAAAGTACCCCATCACAGAGGAGGCTATCTGCTAGGTCTCTCCATGGTTTGCTACTCTGGCCGCCTGGACTGGCCTTCTACCACTCAGTTCTAGCCCTCTACTTAGAATAGGCAATTCTCAACACCGGGTGTGAAAGTAGCATACATAACCACTGTGAACCCAGTTTAATTAGCTGCCTGTGACACCACTGCATGAGTCACAGCTCTGAGCTTGCCCCATTTAATCAGGAAGCACATCCAGGTCAGGAAACATATCCATGCAGAAGCATGGGAGTGGGGCAAGTTTCTCTGAGGGCAATACAGGGCCCGATCCAGAAGTGTCTGACTGCCCAGGAATGAAGTGATAGTCAGGTGGCTACCATTGCATCCTGCAGCAGCCCCAGAAGGCTTCGCGGGGAAAGGGGATGTTCGTCCCCTTTCCTTGCGGTAAGGGTGCAGGGTGGTGGATCATCTCGTGTCTGTGCCAGCGCAGAAGTGAGGGCCTCTGGGTAAGGCTGTGTGCCCCGATTCGGGCCATGCAGTCTCCTCAGATCTGTGCCTGCTGTTTAGCAGGCAAATGTGCCCTTGCTGCAGGGAGGCTCCAGCCTGCTCCTACCTTGCGTAAGATACAGCGCAGGCCCGCCGGCCAGCCTGTTCCAGTAGGATAGGTAGGATTGCACTCTCAGTGACTTTCACACCAGTTCTTACAGTGGCTATTCCTACAGGGGGGCAAAATGTCAAGCCTTGCAAGAGCCTGAGCTCCTGTGTAGCCCCCCCCCCCCCCGCATCCAGAGCTATTCATGGTGCAGAAAGCTGGCTCAGATGCTTTGCTCTCCAAGCTGCGAATGGCTCTGGGGGAGAGACCACATTACACAGGAGCTCAGGCTCCTTCAAAACTAGCATTTTGTCCCCCCATAGGAATACCACTGCTTACAAACAAGATGCTCAGAAGGCAGTTGTATGACATAAACACCCCATTTAAAATTCCAGCAAAAATACAACAGTGGAGAATACTGTAACTAGAAATAGCAAGTGGCAGAATGGTGGGAAGCTGCATTTGCAGCAGCAAATTTGCAGTCACAAATTGGGTGGGCCTTGTGTTGAGAAACCAGAATGGTTCAAAAAGTTGACCAACTCTGCGGGGGTTTTTTTACCTGCCATGCACACACTCTAGCACAGCAGAGTGCAGAGGAGGTTAGAAATGAGTCACTGCTAGCCAGGGCCAGTTCAACACCTCCCAGCACTTGAAGACAACATGCCAAAAACTGCTCTCTTACTCAGCAATGTGGCAGCTACTACCTCCACTACTCCATCTCAACGTTCTAGCTCACCACGCTCTTCTCCTCCACACTTCCTCTGCTGCTTCACAACCTTCCTCCTTTCTGAACTCAGGGAGTAGGGAGAGGAGAAGTTGCAGTGTTGGGTTGGTGGATGGTGGCAGGAATATCTGTCAACCTACCACCTGAGGCAATCACCTCAGTTGATCTCATGGATGGGCCAGCCCTGCTGGCAGCTTCTGAAAAGCCCCATATTTACAATAAATCAAATTGTGAGACAAGAAGGCTGTATGATCTACAAAGATCAAGGTACATTAAAGAACAGGGGGGAAAAAGTGTAAAAAATAAAATAAAGGGTACTTATTATCATATGTGGTGGTCCTGTGAGGTGGTGGGAAAATATTGGAATGCAATACATGAGATGCTACAAAAGATGTTAAGATGCATTATTCCATTTAGACCTGAACGGTTTCTTTTGAATATTATGCCAACGATTCAAGATAAAGCAATTAAACATGTAATTATACATATTAATACTGCTGCGAGGTTGGTATATGCGCAAATTAGCAGATGTACCTACCGAAGAAATGCTCAAAGATAAAAAAATTTGAACTGGTAGAAATGGATGTATTAACGGAACGTCTGAAAGAAGGAAATGGTGAAAAGATTCGAAGATATTGGAAACCCTTCTATGACTGGATAAAGAACTCAAATTAGAACTTAAGACAAAATTGTTAATGAACTTAAAGGTATATTCAGGATAAATATAGGCTTTGAAAAATGAGATAATTATAAGGATGTGTTAGAATAACTTGATGTTGAAAGACTTGTGAAGCGTAGAAACAGTGTTGTAACCCCCAACCACCCTTTTGTAAAATCCCATTCCCTTTCCCTCCCTATCAATAAACTAATAAAAACCAATATATATATATATATAAAAGAACAGAACCTGGAACAAATCCTTTTCAAGGTTAAAGACAGATGGCCACACTTATTGTGCAATGATTTAACGAAACTGTCCACTTAACAATATGATCCTTTGAGCCCATACAGATGCAAGGAGCTGCAAGGACCCAAACTATGCAAGGAGTGACCCTAGAATCATTTGGTGGTCTTATCTTGCCAAGTGGGCTGGAGGATTTTACAACAAAGGAGATGCAGGTGTGGTAAAATGCAGTAACATAATGGACTATCTCTAGCCTTCCCTACTAGACATGGCAATGCAGAATCTTACCACACTTAATCAGAAATTAAGTGGAATTGGTGGAATCCTCCTCTGCCCTTGACATGAAGAAATCAGGGTTATAGTCTACCATGCAACTGCACCCGACTTGTGGCAAAATCCAACTCGTTAGCAATGCATATAATCACTTGCCAAGCTGGCTTTCTCCATCATCTATCCAGCAATTGAGGAAAACTTTACAATTCTTCCTGCTTCTCTGAATTTCTGACAAGGCAGAAGTGCAGTCAGAGTCACTTCACCACCCCAGGGAGCCCTGAACCAGGAACCTCAAGGTCAGAGGATGGGACCTAGCCTAGTAAGCTGGCTAGGATTGTCAACACTTGGATCACTTCAGAGACAAAAGGCTGCAACATCACAGCCCTATCTGAACTAAGGCTCTGAATTAGACAGAGCCTTAGTAAAAATACTAAGAGTCTGACTTTCTGCCTTTGCCTGATGAACTGAGTGGTGCAATTCTGCATACTGTTTTTCAGTCTCCCGACTGATCAGACTTTGGGTATGAGCACACAAACACATACAGTCTGGATTTGGTAACAACCATCCACTGGCCTGGCTCCAGAAGCACTTTGCAAAGCAATGAAAACTTGCAGCTTGCTGCCTTCCCCTCAGGGGTCAAACATTCTGCCAAAACATGTACAGTATGCACATTAAGCACCAGTTCACATACACATTAAATCCAAGAAGGAGGATTTTTTTGAACTGGGTCCAGAGTTCTCTTGCTGACCATAGATGGACCCTGCTGCCCCTATATACTGAGCCCTCATAGTGTCTCTCCTCCCCATTCTGGTCTCCTCACTCAGTTGTTGGTCACAGTGGGAAACAGAATGGCTAAATGGCCATTTGGTCTGATGTAAAAGGGCTCTTCCAGTGCTGTGATATTTGGCCAAAATCCACATGTTGCTGCACAGAGAGACAGACAATCACAAGCACAGCAAGACATTGCTGTCATTGTTGGCCCAATGATAAATCAAGGAGAGGCTGAGGCCTAGAACATTAATAGGGTTTCCCTGGCAACGGCTTGCTCATGGTAGGAAGAGAGAAGGCACATTCATATCTATTTAACTGCATGCGAGTACACACCTTTTTTTAAAAAAAAAAGGACTGCAGAAGGTCTTGATTACAACCAAAAACCCCAACCAAAGTCCATATCCTCTGGAAAACAAACAGGGCCCTAAGCAAGTGCCAGCGCCAATGGCAACTGTAGTGGAGATAGAAGAATACCATTAAAGGAAAAAAAGAAAATCTATAGCAGTTGCTCAGAAGGGTACATTTTCTATCATAGTTTTCATCCTCCTCATAACAGCCAAGGTGGCCACTAATAGACACTTTCAAAATCACCTGGGACTGTAGTAGGGCCTGCAGTTGGTACCCAACAGGGCTTGCCCAAAACTTCCTAGCCCTGCCGATGATGCACCAAATGCCAATATGCCGTTGCCCATCAGTTGCCACTGCTACTCACTCCTGCTCAAACAGGATTCCCTCCTGATTCAAACAGGAAACTGAATGGATGTGTGAAGAGAGTGGTGGAGACACTGTAGCCCATCACTCTCCTCTGTTCCATTTCTTTTTGAACCCAGTAAACAGGAGAAGAGAAGGAGGAGATGAGCACTTCCTGCCGAGGCAACTACTGCCGTCTGCTGAGTGGGCTAACTATGCTCAATTGCCCTGCTTTTATGGCAAGCTCTTGCAGAGAGAGGGAAGGAGGGATAGGAATGGCCATTCAGGCTCCAGCCTGGCTACATCTCACCTGGGTACATCTCACTGACTCCTCCTGAACTGGCAATAAATGCTCCTATTAGATGGCTTTAAAAGGGGATTAGACACATTCAGAGAAAAGCTATCTTTTCACAGGTATCCACCATGATGGCTAAAAGTTCAAAGACAGAATACCTGTGAGTATTCTGATGAGTATTCTGATTGATGCGGCGAAACAGAGAAGAATGCTGCCTTCATGCTCTGGGTGTAGGCTTCCCAGAGGCATATAGGTTGGCTGCTGTGGAAACAGGATATTTGAGCCAAGGATGGAGGAAAGCAAGCTAGGGGTGCTAAACTTTATTGATTTGGACCAGAACAGCAAAATGTTTGATGGCAGAGTCTCCGGTGAGACTCACAGTGGCAAAGCACAAACTTGGAAACCCTCCGCAGGGCTGCTGCCTAGTCCATTTCATCCTTAATGAAGCAACAACATTTCAATCTGAGCTGGGAGTGCTTTGTTGAAGAGAGCGCTTCAAAATGACCATCAGAAATACACACACACACACACACACTGCAATGACTCTGATGAGACTCAGCTAAATGCATCAGAATAAGCAGGCAACCTGCTTTCCCCTCCACCCTGATTACAGAGATTTAATAAAACTAGGGGAGATGGGAGGAGCAGTGGAGAGAGAAGGGAAGGAAACCAGGAAGAATGGTTAATCCCTATACACAGCAAGAAATCAAAGAATACTAATTTCAACACATTGATCTGGTAGAGCTGATGGGGAGTGAGCAGAACCCAGCGCACACATTTAGAAAGCTGCTTGAAAGCCATTAATGGCCGCCAGTGATGGTGAAGAAAGAATAATGGGGCAGTAGGGAGTGAAGGTTCTGTGCTAAAAGGAGGACTCTCTCTTTCAACTGAAAATATTTAATAGTTGGTTCAACATTACTTCAGGAGAAATAAAACCTAATACCCTTAGACAGCGACAGACATCAACTTCCTGGTTTTTATTCATTAAAACTTCACAGGAAATGAGGGTCTGGGAAGCAGTTGTGGCCCTGCCCATGGGCCACCCTGGGCCAGGACCACAGACTGTTCCCCGCGCCCCAAGCTGCCACCCACCACAGCCCTCCTGCCTGCCCTCCCTCACTGGGAGCCTTGTGAAACTCAAAGCTTCTCCGCAGTCCCTTCGGAGGCTTACAGCCTCCAGAAAGTTTTTAAGTGTTACTTCCGGTTTCCAACAAAAACCAGAAGTTACGCTAAAAGCCTTTCCAGAAGCTGTAGTAAGCCTCTGAAGAGCCTACAGACACCGCGCATAGCCTGCCTGGCCTTCGGGAGGGCCTCAGAGGGTGGCAGCGGCAGCTCTGGCGGGTGGGCGGCAGCAACACTGCTGCTGCATTGGCCTATATGACCCCCTGCTAGGCCTGCCCCTGCTGGGAAGAGCCATCACTAAATAGAACATATATGTGCAGCAGCAATATTCCTCCAAGTCTTACAAGGGCAAAGAGCAGGAGAGGTTTACAATCTCCCAGAAAATTCCTGTTGGAAGTAGATTGGAAGGATCCTTGATCTTTCCCAACAAAGCAATTCTCGCAAGGAAAAAATTAGAGTTCTCACCTTTGGCACACTTTCCTTCTGCAGTGTTCTTAAGTCAAGCCACCATCTCTCAGCCTCAATTCCCCAGGAATGGATGTCAACCTACCCCTCACACCCCCTTATCAGCTAATGTGATTCAACCAGTGGTGATCTTTCTTTTTCCCCCAACCCAATCATTGTAGGATGGGGGGGGGGAGAGATCACCACAGGGCTGTTCACATCAGCTGCACTTTATCACAAAAAATACTGACCTCTTCCCCTGGCCCAGGTGTAAGTGCGATCTGTGCAAATGCCCTTGACATCTAGCGCTGGTGGCTCCACATGGTGAGGCCTCAGATGTGACTCGTTGACTTTACTGGTGCTTTTCAAGGGCAAGATGTACTTGGGGAGGCCTTTGTAGAACCAGGCACCAGACCGCTTCCAAACCTAAGTAATGAAAATGAGAAGATCAAGACATTGAATGCCTGTTTCTTTGCTTTTTTTTTTTAATTAGGAAGGATCCTCCCCTTCCCAATGCCCAGTTCCACACTCTTACCGCCACCTGAAACACCTCACTGCCAAAATGTCCTGCTGGCTAGACAATGTCTTCTTGGCACTGAGGCTCCATGCTGACTGGTGCTGGTCCAGTGCCAGCGCTCCTTCCTCCCCCGGTGCTGCAAAAAGTGCTTTGTGGCACATTTGTGATGCCCAGAGCCGGCAGTATGCGTGTACCACTAAGAGGCTCAGCACTGGGCCCTGAATGTCTTTGATAGGTACCTCATGAAGGGCATGTTGCTCAAAACATATTAGAATTTCTATTGCCTGGATTCATTCAGTTGTCTCCTCCATCCGTTGAATCACTGTCTGTTCTCCAGGCAGCAGATTTTTAAAATCTTAAAAAAAACTACAGGTGGCAAGGGAGCCCCTAGAAGCGGCATTTCCCCCTGTGTGAATGCCTCGTCTAAAGCAGCAATCCTTGCAGACATCAAAGACTATGAAAACTCTTGCTTGCTGATTTAAATTAGCTAAAAGTTCTTTAATCAGGTGCCAGCTCTGACAAATACTTATGTCACAGCAGAAATGTCTGGGGGCAGAAATCATTGTAAAGCTGATAGCTTGTTAATAGCCAGAGGCAATCACCTACCTGCAACAGAGTTGAAACAAAGTGTTCCCTCCATTGGTCTAGCTCAGAGGTTTCCAGAGTGAGGGCCATGGCACACTCACAGGCGAGTCGTGCAGACTCTCCTTCCCAGCTTGCTGGGCCGACAAAGTGCAAGATCTTGCAAGAATTGAACAAGACCTCAGGAGCTGTCGGCCCAGCAAGCCAGTAAGAAGAGGCCATGTGGTGCCCCTGTGAGTGTGAAGGGTGCCACAACCCTAGCGAGATTGGAAACCACTAGCGTAGCTGCAATGAGCTGTCATTTTACTCCTTCCTTACCAGAATTGCCTCCAGCAGAGCCCATGACCCTCCGAGCTGCTTATTTTCCTAGATTCCATAAGGAACAGAGCAGAAGAAAATGGTGGGCTAGGGTGTGACACTGCAGCCCATCACTTCCCTCTCCTCCAATTCTGTTCTGCCCCTTTTTTAATCCAAGGAGTGGGAGGAAGAGGAATAAAGGTGGTGGCAAAGGCTGGTGTCCTGCCACATAAGCACAACAGCATTTGGCCCCTAAAACACACAGGGCCAGCCAAGTACCATGTTAATATAGCAATATTAAAGCACATTATAAGACACTGAGCAGATGCCTGTTAAGAAATTCAGTTTAAGAGAGATTCAAGCCAAGAGAGACCATTTAAGTGAGAGAAAGGAGTGAATGCCATGGCGAGTTCAGAGCAGAGCAGCCAAATCCTGCAAGGGAAATAAAGCATAACACCTTCCTATAAGAATCTGTCACAGAGCCATTTAAATTTTAATAGCAAGAGTGTGATGAAGGGAACATATTAAGCCATTGTAAGATATACAGCTTGGCACAAAACAAAACAACCCTAAACTGAAGGAAGAAGGTTACAGGCAACTATACAGAAAATGAAGCAATATTAAAAAACCAAACACCAATTTTGTTTGTGCCTGCCAGCAAAGCTAATCATGAACTAATGAGACACCTTGCAACGAGGATGCAACTAAGTGTTTTAACCAAGATAAGAGAAGCTTTGCAAATATTTCTCAAATCTCCAAAGAGCTTTTTCTGGGGCTGGCACAAGAGGGAATACAAAGTTTGGAAAGCAGCACCCATTTTATCCTGAGGATGCAAAGCATTTTTACAATAACTGTTTGCAAGCAAGTCACTGGAAAGACAAAGAGATAAGGTTTGTCATTTCAACAAGCAGTGTGGGCCACATACAAGAGCATTGCAAAGACTCAGGGTGGGGGACTCTGCCAGCTCCATGCCTAGAAACACATTGCATCCCCCCCCATTGTATTCAATTCCAGGGGGTTGGCTCTTTATTTTGTGATGATCCCATTTTTGGCAAAGGTATAGAGTGGGCCATCATTTGACAGAAATTTGTCATGGGAGGAGAGAAATCAGGCTTGTGGATTTTCTCCCAAAACACAACCATTGCTTCCGCCATGGTACAGGCAGTGAGAGCTAGGCTGTGGGAAGGTGGATTCACACAAATTGTCTCTCTACTATACCAGTGTTTCACTAGAGCTGGGGTAGAAGGGATGCAGAGCCCCCAAGAAGAGCTTGGGGGTTGCAGAAGGGATGAACCTTAGCTTTTCTGGGCGGGGACAGGATATCCCGGTGGGCAGGGCGGCTGGGGCAGGGGGGGTAGAGATTGGATACGGCCATTAGGCCACATCCAAAGCCCTGTCCCTGGCCTGCACAGCCCCAATTCAGACCCCTGCGGGAGGCTCAGACTTGCACCTACAATTTTGCAAGCGTGGATCCAAGCAGCCCTATATGGCTGCCTGTGGCTTACTGCAAGGCAAGGGGACATGTGTCCCTTTGCCCCGTGTCAAGCTGCCGCCACCTCCTAACTTGGTTAGGATGCAGTGCAGGCCAGCCAGATTGCCCAAGTTAGAATTGCCCTCTAAACTGCAAATTGAGACTTCCACAGAGCAAAGCTCCCCTCTGCCACAAACTTACTAAATCAGTGTTCCTTAAACTGTGGCCTGGACCCACTTGGTGGGTTGCAACCTGATGTCAGGTGTGTTGCAGAAAGCTGGGAGCAGCCATCTGGAAAGCTGCAGACCTTACCTTTGCTATATTACTTCTGTGAGTATTAACAGTTTGAATTTTTAAGTGAGGTTTTTGTTTTTAATGTTTTGTCCTAATCTTGCTTTCTGCCAGAGATGTTGCGTAATTGCTGCAGTCCAAGAAGTCCAGTTTGCATTCCAGAAGTGTCATTTTATTATGTCACAATGACAGCACTTCCTGCTTGATGATGTCCCTTCTGGTTATGTCATCACTTTCAGGTTAATAACATCACTTCTGACGGGTCCCAACACAAGTGCCGTTTTGAAAAGTTTGAGAAGCACTGCACTAGGTGGCCTTGGACAAGCCACTGCTTCTGGCTTAGCTCTCCAGCTGCAATTTGGGGATAATCATACTTGCCTTACAGGCTGCAAGAACACTCACTATGCAAGTATTATCGAGTATAATCATCACTCCTCAAGTGAAAAGTGGACACCCAAATAGAGTGGATATAGGAGAAAGGGGTGTGCTCAGGGACAATATGGAGGCAGAACAAAAACTGCCACCCCTCTGAACTCTGGTGAGAAGCACATTTCACTATTTCTATTCTTCAGAGTGCCGCCTTCTTGCTTTCAACCTATACAACTCAGCAGAAGTCACTGAGAGCACAACCAGAACACCCAGGCTCCTTATTCATTATGTCACCAGAACCAACTGTTCTCGCAATCCCACTCAACAAACTGTTGACAGAGATTATGTGTTAAGGGATGCCCATCTGATGCTTAACATGATTGGCTGCTGCCAAATACAGGTGCTGAGTGGATGTTTCTAGAAGGTAGGCAGAGATGTTCACTCAGTGGCTTTTAGTACTGTAAACTGAAGTATTTTCTACTATCGTTGATGGCTATTGGGCTAAAACCAATGCTTGCAAATACATTGCAGAGATTGGACCAAGCAGTTGGCAGCTACAACTGAGCCAGGAAAAGGGAAGCAATTGAAAGTCTGCAGCTGGCTGGAGGGAAGGCAGGTAGGCTCGAAGAGTAAACTTTATATCTTGAGAGTGATCCATAATTGATTTTCTCAGCGTCTTTTTTTCTTTTCCTAAAAGATTGCAAGGAGCAGACCATTTGATCAAGGCTGTGGTATGGCGGAGCGAGGTGTTAATGCATCCCCCCATGTCGATTACCCAGATAGGTTGTCTGTTACACAGACACACACCAAGGTGCTTTTGTGTAGAGGGAAAAACAGACACAAAACTAGTACATGTTTTACATAATGTAGTATGTAGATTGAGAAATTTACATGGTAACCTATTTTGAATCATTTGTTCTGGTTTTATTAATCCAGGGGGACTGGGAAAGAGCATGCAAAATCAATCTCAAATATCTGAGAACCTTTTTCAACAAGCCTAGCTTCTAAGAATTCACCAGATGTTCCCCTTGTCCACCCCTCAAAGCTTGTTTGGAAGCTTGTTTGTTTGGATCTTGTCCCCAATACTGCATTCTATAACTTTTCTGCAGTTCCACAAAATCATGGCATACTATCAGGAACTTTTGGGGCCATAGCCGAATCTTTGATTCTGTGAGCGGCTGCCTGCGAGACGAGCTAGTAAAACAGCATCAGCCCCACAGAAATAAAGGGCTCCTAGGCTTTAGATTGGCCTCAACTCAGACTGGCTGGTCAACAGAGCCATTTGGAACAGGAAAGACCCAGGATTCTCTATTCTACACCAGTACACCAACTTCTATGCTTCCAGAGGGCTCAGAATGTCTGCAGTCAATAACACTGTCCTAATTGGTGTCCTGATAGACCATTTTTTAGCATGCATGTAGTGGCATACATACATTACTGATGGCATCTCGTGGATAGCATCGCCCCCTCCAAATCAGGTGGCAGCAAGATAAATACCACAAGATAGCAAATTAAATGTGCCCCCCTTTGTTTCACTATGTGGTGGCAGAGCTTTGCAATCGCATCTTTTATATTAGGTAGACTGGACTCCTATGCTTTTGCATACCAAGACAAAGAAAATTGCCAAGGCAAAGGTCCTTCTGTCATGAGAACGAGTGAAGCAGCTGCCTCTGGTTGTAAATCTGGGCACCACTGAAAGGTAAACAGATTATTCTCAAAAAGATTTTGAAAGGGCAAAAGACCACAACCACCCCTAATTCCTCATTTACTAGGTAACAAATCTGGAGGGGTAGCAAAATTTGCCAACAGCTGGGGTGGGGGGCTTACTTTAGCAGCATAAGTGTTTCTCCTTGCCATTTAAAAGCTCATTTTGTTTTTGCCCACCTAGATGGGAGTGGCAGCACTTCCCCTCAGTGGTCACATCCTGGCAGCTTCCATTTTCCCCTGTAATAGCCCAAATATAGTGGCTGTACTGTGAAATTTCCAGAGGAAAAAAAGGTGACCCCAGCTGGCAGCCACCATCCTTTCCCAAAATGCCAAAAATTAGGCAATGTCAGTCATCTTATTCCTGCTATGCTTGTCGCAAACTGAAGTAAACCAGTGGATCAGGGAGAAGAACCAATCAGCAGAGTCAGTCTATCTCGGAGGAGGTCCCCTCAGGTGGAAGATTGCTCAGGACACCTCCTTTGCCACTGTCCTGGATTTAAAAATGGAGAGAGGAACCGCTTGGAAAAGGGAAGAGTGGTGGGTAAAAGCACCTTTCCTCCATTTTCTCCTTCTATGTTCACTGTAAGTTTGGAAAAGGAGGAATGAGAAGATGAGAGTGGTGGGCTAGAGTGTCTCCCTTTCCTCCACTTCTATTCCCCACCCCTCTTCCTTTTTAAGGGTGCAATCCTAACCGACTTTCCAGCACTGACAACTGTGCCAATGGGGCTTGTGCTGCATCCTGCAGTTAGGGGGCAGTTACTCAAGGTAAGGGAACGTTTGTTCCTTTACCTCAGAGCTGCATTGTTCTTATCCTGGAGCTGGAAATGCTTTGGTTAGGATTGCGCCCTGAATCCAGCAAGCATAAGAACATAAGAAGAGCCCTGCTGGATCAGGCCAAAGGCCCATCTAGTCCAGCTTCCTGTATCTCACAGCGGCCCACCAGGTGCCCCAGGGAGGCATGAGACAACAAGATGCTTGCATCCTGTTGCCACTCCCTTGCACCTGGTACTCTGAAATAGCCTACTACTAATATAAGGAGATTGCACAATCCATCATGGCCTATAGCCCACGATGGACTTTTCTTCCAGAAATCTGTCCAATCCCCTCTTAAAGGCATCTAGGCCAGATGTCATCACCACCTCCTGTGGCAAAGAGTTCCACAGATTAACTACCCGCTGGGTAAAAAAGTATTTCCTTTTATCTGTTTTAACTCTCCCAACCCTCAGTTTTAGCGGTTGCCCCCTGGTTCTAGTGTTTTGAGAGAGGGAAAAGAACATCCCTTTATCGACTCTATCCCTTCCATGCATAATTTTGTATGTCTCAATCATGACCCCCCTCAGGCGCCTTTTTTCTAGGCTGAAGAGCCCCAAACACTGCAGTCTTTCTTTATAAGGGAGGTGCCCCAGCCCCATAATCATTTTCGGCGCTCTCTTCTGCACCTTTTCCAGCTCCACTATGTCCTTTTTGAGGTGCGGCAACCAGAACTGTACGCAATATTCCAGGTGTGGCCTTACCATCAATTTGTACAATGGCATGATAATATTGGCTGTTTTGTTCTCAACCCCTTTTTTACCCCAAGCATGGAATTGGACCTCTTAACTGCTGCCGCACACTGGGTCGATACCTTCATTGAATTATCCACCAGCACCCCAAGATCTCTCTCCTGAGCTGTCACAGACAGCTCAGAACCTATAGGTGAAGTTTTGGTTTTTTGCTCCAATGTGCATCACTTTACACTTGTTTACGTTGAAACGCATCTGCCATTTTGCTGCCCATTCCCCCAACTTGGAGAGATCCTTCTGGAGCTCTTCACAACCCCTTCTGGTTTTCACCACCCGGAAAAGTTGTGTCATCCGCAAACTTGGCCACCTCGCTCCTTATCCCTGCTTATGCGGGGGTGGGGAAGCAGCCACTCTCCTTATGCCTGCTGGCACACCACTGGGTAAAGGGAGGCAGGATTGGGCATCTAGCCTCCAGCACCAGAAGGTTTTGAGTCACCACAGAGTGAGAGATTTGCTGTAGAAGTCTCTTTCCATTCAGAAAATGGGTAGGCCTCAACTATTGGGACTCTCACCAGGAGAAGGAAGATTTTCCTTTCTCTGCTTTTCAAAGTCAATGCGATCATTTTCAAACTGCAGCAGCTGGTGCCAGAATGCCTCCTGTCCCTCACAAATAAAAAATGATTGCTCTGAAGATCAGAGTGCTATGGTGGGGGAGATGTATACGCCTTTCTCTCCAGCTTGTGGGCTTCCCAGAAGCAGCTGGTTCACCATTGTGAGAAATAGGATGCTGGAGTAGAGAGGCCTTTGGCCTGATCCAGCAGGGCTTTTCTTAGGTTTCTTAATGCAGCAGTAAATTGCCTCTCTTGCCACAAAAAAGCTGTGAAAGACATATACAAAGATTTCTACAGAGCATGGTGTCTCTAATGGTGCAACTACTTGAATAATCCTACCCTAGACAGAGAAGGCACAATACACACACAAAAATTGTATTGCAATTTCAAAAGGGGAGGAAAAACAGCAAAAGAAGAAGAAAGAACTGAACAAATCTGATTTTCTGCTTAAACTTCAGTCGTTGGAACACACCATTGTGCTAAGAAAGGGGAACAGAATGATGTGATAGGAACATTGCCCCTTGTTAGCAATTATTGATCAAAGACTTCCCCATTCCGGAAGATCAGCAGCACATTAATTTAAAACAGAAACTAAAATCGTTATGGCTGAGGTCTCAGACCTGCAGAATGTGGCCCTAAAATTTTAGAAATTGGGGGTTGCAGAAGGGATGATCTGGAATGGGGCAATATTCTGAACATTTCAGGAAGACTGTTTACTCCTGGTGGGTTGGAGGGACCAACAACTTGGTAATTATTGAATGTGGTGCTTGTGCAAGTGGTGGCAGAAGGAATACTGGAAGTGCCAGATTGTTTCCCAATGACCAGCTCAGTCCAAGGGGCTTTTCCCCTCCCCCACTCTGAACAATAAAAACACTCACTTTGAGTGGGTAAACTGCTTCGCATATATTATCTTGAATATAATATTTACAACAACCCTGCAAGATAAGCATTGCTCTCCCTGAATTGCAACTGGGGAGCTGACCGAGTGTGAGTGGCTTGCCCATGGCCATCTGGAGAGTTCATGGGGGAGGCAAAACTCAGAAGTCCCAATTCACAGCATTGTCTCACACACCACACTGTAGCATTATTCCCAGGGCATTCTAGAGGAAAAAAAACAGTACCTGATCAGGGCCACATGCTGGGAAACACTAGCAGCATCAGCACTGGTACCTGGCACAGGTGCTGTGTTGCACTGTTGCCCAAGAGGACATCACTTTGATACTGCTACAAGTCTAGGAGTAAGCCGTACCTAAAATTACTGTATAAGCTTTTGCAGCCCCCCCCCAAAAAAACTCCAAATATCCCACATTTTCTTTGCCTGCAAACGGAACAGCAGCTCATCAGATCAGCACCACTTCAGACTGTAGTAATGTGTTTCACATTTTTTAAAATAGTCCTCCACATTAAAGACAAAAACATGGCTATGTCCAGCAATATGAGGAATCTGCATAATAGATTCAGATTGTGCAAGGCCTGGGAGATCTCACAGACGTCATTCCAACAGAGCCCAACATTCAGCTAAGTTAGGAATTTTCAACCTTTTTCATCTCACCACACACAGGCAAGGCCCAAAAATGGCCAAGGCACACCATCAGCTTTTTGACAAATGACAAGGCAAACTGTGCTGCTTGATTCAGGAAATCTGGCAGCAGGCCGCAGGTAACACTTATTCTCTGTATCACCAGGGCAGCTCACAGGTGGAGGAAACTGCTAGCCTGACCCTTACTGCCCTACAGAACCAACTAATAATGATGGGGACATGTACTACATCTTGACCATCCAGCCAAATCAGGTGATCTGGTAAACCAGTAGGTGCACACCTGGCCTCCCTGCCTCCAGTGGAGTGGCATTCCAGGCAGGACAGTTGTACTACCAACTCCCGAAAGCCCCTGATCCCGTCTTCTGCACTGCTGCTATTCAGAACCTGAACCATTCATCCAGAACCTGTCCAGCCATCTTGTGCTAGCTACCTGCATCTGGTCCTTTTGACCACCTCCTCCAGAATTTAACTTGTGAGTATCTTGGACTGTGTTACTCACCACCGGATGCTTAGGCTGACAAATAACACCCCAGAAACCTAAACATATATCATGGGGGGGGGGGGCTGACCGAATTGGCCACCAAGAGGGAGCAGGAAGCAATCTCATGGCTGGGTCCTCAGTTACTTAGCCACTCTTACAATAGTTGGCATTCTCTCTCTACTGGTCCCAAAAGACCAAAAGAGGGGGAGGGAGAGATGCATTTCCTTCCAACTAGTAACCTTCACACAAGGTACATCCCACACTGCCAAAACAAGAGGCTGTGCAAAGGAACTGACCCTAAAGAAAAGAGGTAAAAAGAGAAAGAAAAAAATTAATACTTCTGCTTCAGCCACAGACAGAGAAAAGAAATTGCATGCCAGCTGTGGCTTATTAACTGCACACTCAATATTTTAATGCTGTCTTCCAGCAGAGACCATGACTTTTTTATTATCCTTGTAGGAAATATGTTTAAAACCTAGGCCATTGCACTGAGAACGTGAAAAGATTAAATGCATGAGAAAAGGAAACAGCCTCACATAAAATAAGAACTTTATGCTGGTGGTGGGGAGTCAGTCAGAAGAGGATCAAAACTACAACAAGATGCCAGCTACCCAAGGCTTGGCCTATACTGGTGGCAGAATGGACTGCAGCCCTGGACGACAGGTGGGGAAGATGGTTTCTAGCGCTCCCACACATGAAGCAACCCTAACACTTCCCACAAATAGAAGATTATCACACAAGGGAGGTGCTAGTTTTCCATTTGAATGAACATTAACACTAATTAAAAACTGCCATCTCTCACCTCAAATCAAAAAGGAGCGAGAGAAAGCAGCTGAGTAGAATCTGGGAACTAGAAGCCAGGGTCCAAAGTCACTTGGGTCAGAGCCAGGAAAGATCACCATCATTCCGGCAAAGTCTCAGCTACCCTTTTAATCCTCCTTGTTGAGGAGAGTCAGTGACCAGCTTTGGTAGGTGGAGTTACTCCAGTACTCCTTTATGGCCTAGGGAGATGTACCAGTACAAAGCCCTGGTGGCGCACCATTCAGGGTAAGTCACAAGTTCCCTATTCGAGCGCTGGCAGAAAGAACTTGCCAGAAGCTAAGGTGGTGGACCCCAAACTAGGCGTCATGATGCACTCCCCATGGAGCTGCAGGCTGCCTGAAGGTCTTTAAGAAGGCTCCAGCCAGCCTTCTGAAGTATGGGGAGCCTGCGCACACAATAAAAATAGCAACCATGAAAGGGAGTACTGTAACCCAGGCCGAGACTGTGGCATGGGGAAGGAGTAATTCACCTTTCCCCCATGGGACAGTTTTCCTGCTGAAAATCACCTTCCCAAAGCTATTCCACCACCACAGCCCAATCCAGATCAGAATCTCCCCACCATGGGTTCTTTAAGTTTTAGGTATACATTTGTTTTTGAAGGCAAAGGGAAAAGGGCATGGTAGAAGATGAGTTGGTTAGATAGTGCCACCGAAGCGATGAACATGAAATTGGGCAAACTCCGGAAGCTAGTGGAGGACAGGGAGGCTTGGCGTGCAGTGGTCCATGGGGTCGTGAAGAGTCAGACATGAGTTAGCGACTGAACAACAACATACATTTGTTTCCATTTCAATTTTCATCTAGTTTGACATTCAGCCACAGAGTTCACAGGGTGACCCTGGAACAGCTGCTATCTCTTAGCCCAACCAACCTCACAGGGTTGTTGTCACAATAGGCATAGATTGCCATGTACAGAGATCCTTGGAGAAAAGGTGGGGCCCAACATGCAACAATGGCAATGATGACAGCTACTGCTATGAAAACATGGGCAGGAAGCCAAAGCATTAGAAATGGCAGAACTCTACCCCCCCCCCACTGTAGACCCACCTCTCTCTGTTCACTGCAGATCTTACACAACCAGAGAGGCCGTTTCTGGGTGCCCAGGGTTTCAATGCCACATTTGGTGCAGACTTTCTGGAAAACAAAACAAGGAGACAATAAGACATTTCAAAATAGCAATAATAAAAAAAAAGCAAAGACACAGAAGGAAAGCAGGCGAGAAGTTTGTTGTTTCTCACAGCCATGTGACAAGGCATTAGAATGCCAGATTCATTGAACCAAGGGACAGAAGGAAACCTAACACAGGACTTTATTAGACCCCAGAATAGATTCAGAAAAAAATATGCAGCACTGACCTCCTAGGATTATATGACTTCCAAAGGGGGGAGGAGTCCATATTGGAATACTCCCAATCAAAAACAACCTCAACATGGAAATAGGAAGATGACAAGTGATGACTTGCAGGCCTGGCATATCAGAGACAACCGTGTGCACTCAGACAGGGACCTATTCGGGCCAGGAAGGGTATAATCACAGGCAACATCAGCTCCTGTGCCCGACAGCCAGTATGAGGTTTCTGAATCGGCAGGACCTGGTATAAATACTTGGAGCTCGGCCATCTGTTCTAGGCGGCAAAGCAAGACCTTCAGGTTCTACCCCAGATTCTCTAGCTCAAGACTTCTTCCAGCCCCAGTAATTGACCTCTGGGACAGTGGGGTGTAAAATGCCCGGTTAATAGAACTTCGTGATTTGCAAGATCTGGCAAATTCAATTCCGGTGTTCACTGCCAAATGAATACATTTTGTTTCTGGGAGATTTTTGAACTATTCAGGAGCTAAGCCAGCTACTTTGTTCCCAGAGCTACGGGTAATGCATTTTGCTACAGCCATTTTTTAAAAAATTGCATATGATTGGTATATGCACAGTTTACTTTGTTATATCATTTTATCGGTTTTAAGGTGATTGTTGAAAGCTGCATTAAGCATTGCTTAACTGGGATAGAAAATTTAAAGTGTACACATTTAAGCACACAAACACACATCCAGAACCAAGTTTGGACTTTCTCTGGACAGCACTCCCCCCCCCCACCATTTACTGTTTTTCCCATAAGCAGGGACTTTTGGTACCCAGGGTTGACTCAGGATCTCCCAGCAACTCCAGTGGCATGTCAGTTGCCACTTCCACCTAACCCAGAGGAATAGTAGTTGTTTCTGCCACTCTTCTCAGCATTTGAACTGGAATGGAAGAGGAGGAAAAGAGTAGTGGACAGCACCTTTTGGGGTGGTGGTGGAAGGTAATTAAACTCACAAGTCTAGCCCCCAACTTCCCTTCCCAGACTTGACCAAGTCATGTTCCCCCAAGAACCTTCTAAAAACTATACAGAAGGGAGCAGACCCCACTGTTGCTATCTGTTTAAATACCATTTCAAACATTCAATCAAACCACCTCCAACTTGCATCCTGACATGTCATAGCTCCTGAAAGAATCTTTCACTTAAGCCCCAGCACCTTTCTAACTGGAGACTGACCTGACCTTCACAATACTCCCAAAGCATTATGAAACCCCAACATCCCTAAGAAGCAATGTGTTCCCCCCTTCATAGGACTATCAACTCAAACACCACATCAGTGGCGTACCTGAGGGTGTCGGGGGCAAATGCCCTGGAGCACCAGGCCAAAGGGGTGGCAAAATCGCTCCCTCCCACCTGGGTTGTGTCCCCGCATTGCCACTCTGCTCTGGAGGAGGAGGATGGTCCTTGGAGGGTCTTCTGAGGGCCTGAAAAGCCACGGGCAGCCTTCTGAGGGCTGGAGAGGCAGCACACGGGCACCCCCGAATGCCATTGCACCACATGACTCCCTGCATTGCCGTATCAACAGGAAAAACCAAATAGCTTGCAGGATTGGCACTAGCCAGCTAGAAAGCAACAATTACTGCCTTTGTGTTTGGTTTGTGAGTTGTTCAGTGGCAGAGAGAAAGGCGCTCCAGAGGGTTATTAACACTGCTCAGAAGATCATTGGCTGTCCCCTCCCTTCCTTGGAGGAGCTTTATAGCTTAAATTGTCTGAAGAAGACTTCTAAAATTCTGAAAGATCCATCACATCCTGGTCATCAGTTTTTCAAACTACTGCCATCAGGCAGAAGATACAGGGTGATTAGAACAAGAACGAACAGATTAAAACACAGTTTTTATCCTAGTGCAGTGTCTAGACTAAACGCGGTGGTATAGCGACATGTTGAGTAGAGCTTAAGCAAAGTGGGATTGTATGTGATGTTTTTGTTTTAGTGTATTGTGTTGTTTTTACCATGCAAAAGCACCTAATTTGGTTGTATGTGTATACACGTGTACAATGACAAATACATTTTCTATTCTATTCTATTATTTATTTGAATTTATATCATGCTTTTTCCCATTCCAAAGCAAATGCCGTGGGCAGCTTAAAAAGCTTCATAATTACAATGCAATACAACAATGAGTAAAAAACAAACACATTAAAACATTAATTTTAACATTAAACATACACACACCCAAAACATTTACAATTCAATGCATCTTATCAGGCCATTTTTTTGGGAAGGGGAGACAATTTGTCCAGGTAAGCAGTCAAGCTACAGCACTATTCCAGAGGCACAGAGGTCAAACATCCACCCATCATCCAAATGCCAGATGAAATAGGCATGTTTTGAGTCCTCTTTGAAAAGCTATGAGGGATGACCTACAAGGAGTTCTTAAGTAAGGAACAATAGATGAACAGCCATTGAGGTTAGAGAAGAGCAGACCATGTGATCCAAGGAACCACCCCACAGTCTACTGGGCTATCGAGGGAACTCTTTTTAAAGTGGTTGTTCTCTTATATTACGCAGGGCGAGAGGAGCTGTCCTTCACTCCAGCATGGTCTGTTCTCCTATAGCCATTCCATTAGCGCTTCATCCACATCTTTTGCTAGATTGCGAGTCCTTTGGGAATGGGGAACCATTTATTGCAAACACCTTTGTAAACACCTTTGCTGAAAAGCGGTATAGAAATATTCTTAACCAGAATGAAACTGCCTCCAGTCTTGCTAATGGACCCTTGAATGGGCTTTAAACACCAGTAACTATCCAGCCTGCTAATTCCCGCATTGGCCACAGGTCTGACTTGCATTATGGCTGGGGCCTTAACTAGCTCCACCCGCCTCAAGGAAAGCCCAAGGAAATCCATGAACTTGAGATGGGCAAATTAAGAAATATTTCAAAAAGAAATGCAAGGGGAAAAACAGCCGGTGCTCAATACAAATCAATCCTTTTAATGAGAGAACAGCACTATTCCAGCACGCTGGTGGTAGGAGCTGGGAGGAGAAATTAAGGCATCTGATTGAACCATAGCAGCCACAGATGGTGCTAACGGCCTTCGATCGACACCAGGAGGGCAAGCTAAGCAATTAAAAACAGCCGCCTGCCCAGAGGAGCCTCAACTGTGAAATTTGACAATACGCTAATGCAACTTCTGCAGCAAAAGCTGGTTATCTGATACATGAATCCCTGAATTCTGATCCTTTGCTCTTATTATTTAGCTATTCGGTTTGCAGAATGTGGGCACTCTGCTCACAGGAAACACAACACTAATAATCAGGTTTCACATAAATCCAGGTGCATACAAGCCAGGTCTTTCCCTAATGCTAAAACATTACAACATCCATTTCAGGATCCTCTCCCATTATCATTTAAGTACCTGTAGCTCCCAAAGTACAGTTAAGCTTCTTTGGCAGGTGCATGGCTTTAACACATCGTCAGTGATATCACATACATAAGACACCAATTTCATTTTCTGCCGGTTGCTCACACTGAACTTCCAGTGCAATGCAATAGAGGAATGGCCACAGTTTGGGAGCACAGTGTAATTATTATTACTGAAACCGATGCAAAAATGATCCCTTTACACTTTGGGTATCTGGGGTGAAACCCTTTGGGACAAAGAACTATTTTTGCATTTCTTATTCAGTTGCTTTGTGAATTTTGTTGTTGGAAAATGTCCTATAAATATTCCTAATAAAAGGCATCAGGCCAAAATGATCTCTGGTATAGGCCTTCAACAATGTGCACTCCAAATCTCTACAGCAGCCTTCTCAAATTGCTAAAGGTTCCTCCACCCCTCTCCCTATCCAGTTATTGTGCCCCAGCACCTCTCTGCTTAGAAATGTTTCCTTCCCTTTCTTTCAAGGATTGAGATGTGCACCTTTTAGAATACACCATCCCCGAAAGGCCATGTCACAGTCATGCACTCCCCCCTTGTGGGCACTTGTGGAATTTAAAAACTTATCAGTACACATTCCCTTTACAAGAAAGAAAAAAAATCCCCCTTCTCTCTCTCTCTCTCTCTCTCTCTCTCTCTCTCTCTCGTAATAGAAACATCATTTAGTATGAGCAGGGAAAAAAATATGTTCCTTTGGCTCGTGGAGATAATGGGCAGGAATGCAGGAGAGGAAGGCAGTTCGGCAGAGATGATTACTTACAGATACTTTAAATGCCAGTGATTAAAATCTCCCCTCAGGTCCTCTCAATATTCTAATTTTACATTTCAAAACATGGATTCATAATTACCACCGACAGGTTTATCCACAGCCTGGTAAATATCAGCCTGGGCGTATGTTACTGTTATTTATGTGGCAAGTTATCTGGGTGGGGGGGGAAGGAAGAGGAGAGAGAACTGCATCTTTTGGCAGAACTGCATCTTTTGGCAATAGAAACATTTCAAAAAAAGAAAATATGAATATTTTGGACAGCAACAAGCATCTAGTGTTCCCTGATCAGGACCCTCAGGGGTTTCACTCTGGGACACCAGGATCACATCAATCCCCACACACTTTATTTGTCTCTAGGCTGTGTGGGTAGGTTTAACCCCTTCATGCCCTGCAAACAAGGCTCGGGTATAGCTTAGTCCACAAAAGCTAAAGCCATGTTAAACCTGTTTGATCTTCCAGGTGCCACAAGACCATTTTTGTCATCTTTCCTGCTATGGGCTCACATAAAACTACCCCTCTGTGGAAGTATTCAGACAGGAGTCAGCAACCAAGGTACACGGTGAGGGAAGCCCCTGGCCAGAGTCTCCTACACTGTTCACATAGAGGGCCTTCAAGAGCCCTACACTTGTGACATGGTGGGCCTTTCAGGCTCTTGCGCAGTGCAAAAAATGGCCCCTATTTGGAAGGGGGGAAAAAAAGATCCCAACTCAGATCTTTTAAACTGAGTGGCAACGTTGAGAGTGAAGGTAAAAAAGCTAAAAATGGTCCCACCTCTTCAAACCAGCGTGCACAGAAGCACTTCCCAGTCATCAAAGGGTCCGGCTCCAACTCTGCATCAAGTCCAAAGCAGGAGGGAGATTGGACATGAATTCAGCCATTGCACCACCAAACTCTGGCCACATGAAGGAACTTCAAAGCTGCTACCTGGCAGCAGTATTCTAAAAACAGAGCATGGGGTATGAGCCGATTCTCCCCATATAGAAGACAGCAAGCCCGATTTCATCCCAGGTTGAACTATGCTTCTGCATTTCCTATAAAGATATATAATCTTTGAACTACCTTTGTTTTTGCCTTGTCCTACCCCAAACCTAAAGGATCTGGGTCAGGTGCAAAGGTTATATATTTATATATCAGTGTTATATGACGAACCATGGCATTTGCAAGTTCTCTCCACCTCACAAACAGCCACCCACACTTTATCTTTGCACCAAACCACAGTTCACTATTCTATTGTGCTTGCTGTTGAAGCCAGAATTGCAAACTACAATTTGCTGGTTTGCTTAAAATGACAAAGGATGGTTTGCTGTGACAGGAAGGAAATTGACAATCCAATTCTATTGCAAGTTGTAAATGTCTCCATGCGACCGTCCAACAGTGGATCAGAGTCCCCCTGTCATAAAATGGCTGCTGACAGAGTGGCTACAGTGCTCCACCAGTGGCAATTTTCTGATTGCTGCTACAGAAGGCAACAGCACTCCACTGGCGCTGATGGGCCTGGTCACACCTGCTGGATAAGACAGTAGCAGGGGACAAATAGGGCATGGAGGCTGCAGAAGGGGGTGGATCTGGCAGCAATGGCACACGCTGAATCCTATTGCCACTTTTGCAAATTGCCCTGCACACTTTGTCTCCCGAGACTTGTGCCAGCTACAGAGTAGCACAGGTCTATGGAGACCAATTGCAGAACAGGATACTTATGAAGAGGCAAAGGGAAATAATTCCCTTTTATTTTGCCCTCCAAAGCTGCCTAACCCCACCACCACCACCGGATACAGCAGATCCATTTTCAGCACAGCTGCACTAGCAAAGTGGGGGGGGGGGGAAGAGTGGATCAAATTGGGCTCTGAAGCTTACAGGCGGCCTTGGGTTCACACATGTTATGTGAACACATGATTTGGCATTTCATGTGAACCAAGCCAATGAGTGGGTCCAGGCATAACACTAGACCATGGTTTGTGCTAACCATATTTGAGAACCTAGACCATAGGTTGAGCTTCCAGACATCCAACATGCCAACCATGGTTTAGAACTGCTTGTAGGCTTTGGTTTTCTATCTGCTCAAGACTCAGCTTCATAAGGCACTATCACCTCCATGGTACACCTACCTCACAAGGCAGAGAAATAGCCCCAATAGTTTGCCCATGGTCAGAATTCAGACACACATAACAAAATAACACAGTCAACACAAACTCAAGTTTGTAAACCAGCATCAAGCCATAGTTCAAGGGTTCCCAAACCTTTTAGAACTGGGCCCCACTTTTTAAAACGGCACACTATCAGGACCTACCTAGGTTTGCAAGATTTGTTAAAATGTTTTTATAAAGGATAAAAGATGGGGAAGTCGCCTTCTGGTGCATTTGTTGAGCTCCATTTTCATCAGGAAAATTCTAGCGGTCTATCGCCTAAACTTCCATAGGAACCAGAGGCATGCTTGCTTACTCATGAGGAAATGTTCAAATGCAGCTCAGTTTCACTCAATATTGGGCTTGATATATTTTCCTTGTGAGCTAGCAGCTTGTCAGTTTCATGTCCTACCAAAAAAAAGTCAGATCACAACCCAGTGGGGGGTCCCAACCCACAGCTAGGGAACCATCGCCATAGTTTGCAATCCCTAAACAATGACTTCTGAGCAGACTCTGGTTCAAATGTAATGTAAATTGGCTTAGCTAAAAAAACTATGATTTCATGTTGCGGCTGAATCCAGCCAACAGCTCAGTTCAGATGCCACAGAGCCCATTACAAACCTCAGTTTGAGGATTAGGGGTGCTTCTGTTGGTTGGTTTGCTCCTGCCTCCCCAGGCTCATAACACCCTCTCTTTCTAATGGTTTGAAACAGCTGAAGGTTTGCCATGATATCCAAATCATGCAAATGTACGATTTATACCAGTAACCACAGTTTGTCTCCAAACCAGGGATTTAAACCACAGGTTGCAGTGGGTTCAGTCCCTGGTTTAAAGGCAAATTACAACTACCAATTTAGAAGTCAATTCCACATTGAACAAAGACGGCACAAGATTCACATGACTTTCTGGTATTTCTGGAAAATGGCTTTCTGGAGGAGGGAGAGGGCAATGGAGCAAATTGGGTTTGCAACTCAGCCAGCTAGATTTGCCCCCAGCTCTGTCCCCTGCTTTGGGCAGCATTACACATTTAAAAACGTGCTTCCTTTTTAAATTCCTTGCACCCAAAAACTACCCTGCAGATAGTTTATAAACACAGACACACTACACTGAACTGTCATTTCAGGATCAGTTCCCCTGGTAATTTAAAAGCACTTTGAAACGCTTTCCTCATGCCATCGAGCGTGAAGGAGTCTCACTGTTACCAAACTAAATCGAGTTTCCGACGGAATGGCAACAGAGCAAGGTTCGCAGCAAAAATATGGACAGGAAAAGAAATCTATAACTAAACCAGGGGATTAGTGCGCAGGGCTACTGAACTGGCAACTGAGATCCAGTTATGCTGGACTTGTCATTTCTACACCAAGAAACTAATTTGCATACATTTGCTTACTTTACTAAACATTTCCAGTTATTTACGCAACTTCTAAAGTATATTGCTCAAAATACAGTACTGCCAGAGCAGTGGAGGATTCCTTGAAGGTAAGAGGTTTGAAAAACTGCTGCCCCAAATGGAAGTCTTTGCCTGACTTGCTCTTAATTTCCACACATACACAGACAGGAAACGTTCAACTTCCTAATCCTTGTAGTCATGAAACTGCACTTTCGAAGTACCCTTTTCAAAAGCACTAGAAACTTGTACTTTTGAAAGTTTCCCATCTGTGTAATGGATGCAAGGGTGGCCTCTTGCTGTGCAGAAATTAAGATGGTAGAAAAAGATTTTTGGTATGGAGGAGGGGCAGGCTTCAATGTCTGCGACTTTCAAAACCAGGCTACATTGTGCAAATAGTACATACTGCAGTGTCACCATTGCAAATAAGAGATATTATGTAAATTTGCCTTATTTGCAGAACTTATGCCGGTTGCAGAATTCAACTTTTTATGTGGACATTTAAAACACACACACACACACACACACACACACACACACACACACACACACCCAGCATGTGCCCAGTCCTGGATAGATTTTTTTGGAAACCAATAAGCACAAGATGAGTGTGATGATTATGCAGTTTTCCTCAACAAGAGTCCAAGCTACGGGCGCTGCTGCCCTTACCTTTTTGCAGTCTTGGCAAAAGACCGCTGTGCTCCCCAAAAGGCCCAGGGTCTCCCCACAGAGCAGGCACTGCGACACTCCATTCCCCATCACGTTCTTCTGCATGTTCTCCAGCCGCTCCACCAAACACCTGCAAAGCAGAGTCTCCATTAGAGCATAATTTAAGCAGCTTAGTACTGTTGCAATGTAAATATTGCAGGAGGAATGGTGGCATATGGCCACTTGTGATTCCTATTGGGCCGGTTTTGCGATCAAGGTGGAATTAAGCTCAAGCAAAGGCACATCTCTAGTTTATTTTCAATACGGTCATGCCGTTATTTATTACAATACAATATTCCACACATTATCACTTCTCTAGTGGAGGAGAGTTCCACAGCTGCAGGTGTAAGAACACAGCACATTTATGGCACTCAGAGAGGAGGGAGGGATGGGCTAGTGCCAGTCAGAATTGAGCCTCAACACTGGGAGAACAGTCGGCTGGTACTCCTGTATCAATGACCAGCAGGGCGGTGGGGGGAGGCAAGGAGCAGGTGGAACAAGGTGGAGGGGTGGGAGGTTTGGGCCCATGAAAGGGCAAGGACAGTGGCAGCCTCTGCCACTGAATCCTAACCCCCTTCCCCAGCCAGGCAGCCTGACACCTGTCTCTTCAAACAAGTGCAGACCTGAGGAGCCCCATTAGTGCCTCAGCTGCATTAACCGCTGTAACAGAGCAAAGCCTCCCATTTCCTAAGGATACCCTGGCAGTAGCCTCGGTGGCCACAGGATCCACCGGTCACCTTTTCAGTGCCGCTTCAGAATTGGGCAGCCCGTGCACAAAACATACCTACCAATTTGCTCCCACCTACCACCACGTGGTGGCATAGTGGGTTAAACCTCTGCTGCTGGGCTTTCTGACCGGAAGGTTGGGAGTTCAAGACTGCACGACCGAGTGAGCTCCCGTCACTTGTCGCAGCTCATGCCAACCTAGCAGTTCAAAAGCACTTAAAAATGCAAGTAGATAAATAGGGACCACTTCGGTGGGTTTCCGTTCTGTGCACCTAGGTGTATAGTCATGCCGGCCACACGACCACGGAAGCTTGTCCTCGGACAAACGCCGGCTCTACAGGCTTAGAAACGGAGATGAGCACTGCCCCCTACAGTCGGTCACGACTAGACCATTCGGTCGTGGGGAAACCTTTACCTTTAATCCACCCAGACCCTACTCCAAGTACATTCAAGGGGACAGCATTTCCCTGGTAATGTTTTTGCTCAAATGGGGTGGGGAAGAGTAAAATATTTGGATTCAGCACACAAGATGGTTTAGTTTCACTCAAGATAAATGAGCAGTAGGTGGCACCCCTGTGGCAGCTTCAGCACAACCTATAAGCATGCACTCCTGCACTCCTTCCCTTTTGACCAGAAGTACCACCTTTCACACACCTGAGTATGGCAGCAACCCCAGTTAGAACCAGAGCGCCCAGGGAAGGAGGATTCCGTCTCCTGCTTTGTGCTCACCCCCCCCCCAAAATTGCCTCTCTGCACAGCTATTTTAAAGACTTTTTTTAAAGAGTGGGGGGCATTAACAGGCTTGTGTAAATTGGCCCGAGCTTTGTTCCTCAGACATTTTTGCCTTTTTTAACACCACAAGCTTTAAAATTTAAAGAGGTTCTGAATCTGCTGGACCAAAAGCAGTGACTCAACAGGATCCAAAATTAAGCCAAATCAGAAGACACCAGAACCCAAACAACAAATAGGGGCCTTGGGGGGGGTGTTGGGGGGATTGTGAATGGGAAGAGAATGACACCAATAAGCTAATCACTCCAGCTAAGACATTTTCCAGCTGGCAAAGTCTGCCTGAACACCAAAGCTAATTCATCACTCCAGGCCACATAATTTTCGAGAGAATTACACAATCACAAAGAGGCAGGTGAAAAAGGCTCTTTCAGTTGTATTGATGGCAGCTTCAAACTCAGAATGGTTTAAATATCTCTCAGCTACAGGCCTCAAGGCATTGAGCTATTAAGACCCTGTTTAGTTTTTATTCTAGACAGCATTCCCAATTAAAAAGGCACACACTTTTTTATTTTTTAAACACAGTATTACAGCCATTCGGTATCTCATGGCTATTTTGGTGATTCTGAACCACAGAGGTAAGAGTTACCACGATGCTCTTAGACCACATTTCACTGCATGGTGTGGCCATGCCCCCACCCCCACTAGTGGCTTTGATAAGAATTAACCCCGGCTGGAGCTGTCCTGCTTTTTTCACTACCCAGAAGATAATATAGTGCATCTGCCCACAACACTTAGTACAAAAAGGGACAGTACAGAATTTCAGCACACTAGAAAATCTGCTGCACAAACCACTAGCAGTGGTGTAGAAAAAGAGGACAGTGGGCGGGCTATGGCCACAGTCCCTTCCAGCAACAAATTGACAGGGAATGCTTGCTAGCCACCAGCCACCTCCACTGTTCCTCCTCTCAGCACATGGATTTGAAATAGCAAAAGAGGAGAGGAATGTTGTGAGCTAGAGTGTCTCTTCCACACTTCCTCTTCTGTTCTCTCCAGGGAGGAGGATTGGCAGTGCCAGGTACAAGGACATCTGGTACAATGAAATACCACACAAAGGGGCAATGGCATTATGAGGCCTTGGACTAGGCCTGGGCAAGGGGTAAAGCAAAGGAAATGCAGCACCTCCATTATTGCTCCCAGTACTTGTGTTTGCAACAGCATGTGATGCCATCTTGGTTACATCTCACCCTTGCACATGCGGGGCCCGCATCCCCGCACTGCTCTGTTGCTAGCAATACTTGCAACCAGTTTCGGGCAAGGCTACTTTCAGGTTTATTAGTGGGATGGGGGGGAGAATTAATTAATATTAATCCATTGCTTCATAGGTTTCCATTGCTTCATTGATGTTTATAGGTGTGCACTGATTCAGCTCTTATGTACTTTTTGGTCAGCCCACCCAGAGAGAAAGAAATGAAAAGGAGAAGTACATAGGAGGTCACATGCATCCTACCCTATTCTTTGTTGCTCGATAACATCCAGTTTCTCCGCCCTACGGATGACATCCAAGATTATTTCCATTTCTTTTGAGTTCAGCGCCTGTGTTTTCCTCTGCCGGTCAGTTTGGAACGTATGTACTGACCAGCCAGTTTGGAGCCTACACGGAAAGGAAGTCCAGGGTTGAGAGATGAGGGGGGGGGGAGGAAGACAAAGAACAGCTTTGAAGCAAGGCTCTCAACTAATTCAAATTGTTTTTGTCTGCTCAAAATTGAACTCGGTCAAGTTTTTGCTAGCAAAAACTAAAAACATTTGCTAGCAAAACGGCAATGGCTATGAAAACCAAAATAAGATATTTACTAGGTGCACAAGGTCTTTTGATCACGGCCATGATTTTATTTGCTCATTGTTTCTTGTCCTATGGGAGGAAAGTAGCTACCAATCACCTACAGAACATGACAGTAGTTGGAACACAGAACATTAAAAAAAAAAAGAAACAATGAAATTGGGTGTGTTTGAACATTGCTGATGGAAGCCAGCTTAGAACAATGAGTCTGTGCCACTCACATAAAGCCTGCTATCATTATTTGGATCCACTCAGCAGTTCAGAGACAATCCAACAGGCTTCCCCATCACATTTTCCAGCTCTAAATTTGAAATTGGGGACTGTCCCCCAACCTCAAAAGGAGGCAATGTTCAGGTCAATGTCAAAGGAAAGTAGTGGTGGTCCTGCTGTTGGCTGAAGGAGAGCAAATGCTTCCGGGCACCACAAACAAGTCCTTCAAGGGCAGCATCGCTGTCTCCGCCCTCCAGAGAACTGGAAGCAGCAATTAAATGCTGTCCAAAGGCATTAGAACACTTTCTGACAGCAGCATCGCGCAAGCGTCCATATGGGTCAGCTCAGTTGGGGGAGCAGGAGTCTGACGGCGGGGCGGAATCCTGAGGACATGGCCCTGAATGGTGAGGGGACCAGGGATGCAACTAAAGAGAAGGAAGGAGTCTGACAGCTATAGATTATGGCTTAGGAACCATGACTCACCAAAAATCACAGATTCCTGGCTCCTATTCAGAAATATCTTTTATGGATCTTAATTCCTAACAGGGATCTAAACTGACAGAGCACTGTGTGCTAACCCATAAAATTATAACACTAATAGATTGCCAGCACTTAAAAAACAAACAAAAAAGCTTCACACTCCTTAGAAAGATTGGATGGTGACATAATGGAAGAACTCATCCAGGAAGTTTTAAAAATAACCAACAATCCAATTTTTAATTTTGAGTTTTATGACCCTCTGGATGGGGACTGGCATAAACAAGGCAGTTCCTCCAACACATAACAGGAGTGGTTGATGCATGTCAATTTCACTCCTCTCTGGCATATAGTATTTACACCTTTCCATTTAATGTATAGTAATTTTCACCAGGGAGGAGATAACAAGAGCAATTCACAAGTTCTAATCTCCCAAATATAAATAGTATAGAAGAGGAACTGGAAAAAGAGACCACAAATTATTAAAACTCATCCCATGAATCAGCCTGTAATCAGAACACTCAATATGGGGCTTGCCATCGAATTAAACAAGCCCCATATCCCTTTGTGTATCCTCTCCCCAGTCCTTCCCTTGGACGTGAAGCACTGCAAAATGAGGGAATTGCTAGGGATCTCAAACATAGAATGCTGAGCACCTACAATTCCCAGGACTTTTTGGGGGGTGGGGACGAGTCTTGGATTGCAACATTTTTTTTGCTAGCTTTCGCAAACAGCCAGAGTGTGTGCTTGCCAGAGACATGCAATCATTAGAGCCAAGAGAGGCTCTGCCTCACCTACCCTGACCACACACACATCCCTGTGGCTGTGCTCAATGGAGCGCTGGTGGCTTTGCCGCACCCCGTCCTGGCTTCAGGGAAGCTCCTGGCCTCCCCTGAAGCTGGGACAAGCCACAGAGAAGCTGCCAGAGCCCCACCCCCCCACCCCTTGGGAAAGAACTGTGTGACGGTCTTTCTGAAGGCAGGGCTTCAGTGCACCTTGTCCCGGCTTCAAGGAAGGCTGCTGGGATGGGACACCTTCCCTGAAGCCAGGACAAGGCACGCTGAACTTGTGGTGACCTGGAAATGATGTCACTTCCAGGTCACAGGGCACTGTGACATCATGTGCCTGACCACCACAAGATGTCATGACACGTCCTTGGTCTTGCCAACCGCCCACCCACAGCTGCTGGACCCTCAACAACTGCCCAAGAGTGCCACCCTATAATGTCCGAGATGCCTTGAGCACCATTCAAAAGCTGCTCTCTCAAAACTTGCGAAGCAATTGTCAAAATATGGTAAAAGGCAACCTTTACAGACACATACTTGGCTCTCAGTGCCAGCTGCCTGTCATTTGGGCACACCCACTGGTCATTTCCATTTCCAAAGATCGTATCAGCCATGGCAGAGGCTCCCAGGGGCTGCTGAGGGCATCAGACCTGCTGGGAACAAACAAAAACACAAGGGTGTTTTTTTAATGAATGCTGCATTCATTCAATCAGCTGACTGTAAAGTGAGAAGATCTCTCCCCTCACCAAAGAAACACACCTGTGAATTAACCAAGCGATGAGTCTCATTACCAAGAGATTACTTTAGGCTGTGCCCCCCCCCCCGCACTTCATGTAGCCTAGGAGCATGTTTTAACCTCATAGTCACCCTGCAAAGTAGGCCAAGCAGAGAGTTGTGGACTTCTCCCCATCAGTGAGCTCCAGGGCAGTTGTGGTCAAGTGGGAAAATGGGAGAGTTGGGAGTACCATGTCGGGTGTACCGAAACAGATCCTATGAGGCAACTGTTTATGGGAAGGCAAAGTCAGGCAAGTCTGGCTAATTCCCACAAGAAGATGCTCAGGCTGAAAAACCAAGCAGGAAGTAACTGTAGTTTAAGCCTGGAAAGGCCTCTCCTGGTTCCCCAGATCACCTGACTAGACGGATGATGCCAATACTTTCCTTTCCCCCCCCCACCCAAACACATTAGCTGGGTCCTCACTAAGAGGGGCAATTTGGCTGTCACCCACCCCTCCCATTACCTTAAAAACATTGCTCTCCCCCACCAATTTGGGGCCAGCTAAGGTAAAGATGTGCCATTTGCCTCTCAACTCGAAAGCACCATTTCCCAATATAGATGCCAGACCCCCTGAAGGGCTCTTTGGCAGGGAACTTTTGGCAGCAGCTCCCAGAGACTGCAAACCTGCCTTAAAATGTCCCTGGAGCCTGGTGTTGTTCTGGAGGCCATTAGCTTCCTACCCAGCTTATGCACTTCCCGGCTGGCTACTGTTTGAACCAGGCTTTTCTGGGCTCGAGGGCCCCTCCATCTGAGCCAGGGAACTTTCGTTAGGATCCAAACATGCTTTAATTCAGCAGCTCAGCGGGTATGGAACACCAAAAACAAAAACAGAGTATTCCCACCTGACAACCATAGGCAGGTGTCTCTATGGGCCACAGCCATTAACATAAGCTTCCCTATTAAATATTTAGAGGCAACATATAGTCAATATTTGCCTTCGGCAGCTGTGACATTTGCCAGTGGTAAATATAGATTTGCAGAAGGCAATTTGCAATTAAAGAGGGGGGGGGAAAGGAAAGCACAGGCATCAATCAACCCAATACATGTTCCAAGCCGAGCTCTGCAGCCCTCTGAACCAGAGAGCTGGCTGGGCTCGGTTCCCATAAACATCTTCTCCTTGGGCAGCTTGGCATCTTGATTGCCGGGCCTGCCCCTGCTATCTGCTTTGTAACATGGCCCTTCCACAAGCGCTGGGGCTGCTGAGCGCAAGCAGCATGGCCTTGGCCCCTTCTCAGACAGGAAAAAAAAAAATCCAAGTACAAACATATCTTTCCGTCTGCCAAGTTCCCAGAGGGAAGAGGCAGCACATAGCAAAACACCCGTTAGCTCCAGCCCTGAAGCGCAAACACACATACCATGCTAGGCAAGAGCTGGGAATTCCACCGCAGTTTTCTTCCCTGAAGCCTTTTTGGATCCTAAAAGCCAAAGCAGATGTTGACCAACTGAATCATTTCCCTTCCTGCTAAAAGATACGCTGGCTTAAGGCAGGGCAGCACACATGCCACAGTCGGGCAGTGAGTACAAGATTCTGCACCTTCAAATGCATACTTCCATTTGAAAACACACAGGCAACCCAAACCTAAGCGCTGGAATAGCCAGGCGGACGCAGCTGGGCTGCATCCTAAGCACGTTAGGAGGAGGCGGCAGCTCAGCACAGGGCAAGGGGATGTTTTCCCCTTGCCCTGAGGTAAGCCCCAGCCAGCCCTATGGGGCTGCTCGAATATGCACCTGCAGATTTGCAGGCGCAGGTGAGTGGCCCGAAGCAGGGCCGCCCAGCCCAGGGTCTAGACTTGCCAGGTGTCCCTTACTATAAGGGACTGCCCGTATTTAAGATTTAAAAATCGTGTCCCGTATCAATGTTGAACGGGACTTTAAAAAACCCCACTCTAAAATTTGGCTGCTGTTGCTGCTCCCTCACCACTGCTAACTACATAATTTTTTATATTATTTCTGGTAACCATAGAGTGGTTTGATAAAAAGTAGTATCCTGATACCTGTTTGTCCCTTGTTATTTTGAAAACCTGGCAAGTCTACCATGGACTGGGGTTAGGATATGGCCCAATGGCTGTGCCCTGTCTCTGCTCCTGTCGCCACCCACAGCGCCGCCCTGTTACACCTCTGGCACACCCTTGGCACAGTCCTGTGCTTGCCGAGCAATGTTGGCGCTCGACCATTTCAGCTGATGGGTGCAGAGGCACCACTGCATCAACGCTGCTGCTTGCGCCCATCCAGCAACTGATTCCGTGGCGCAGGCGCACCTGATGGCCTGTTTGACACAGCACTGGTCCAGCACAAGAGCGCTGTGCTGGCGCAAAGCCAGGTTAGGATTGCGCTCCAAGAGTCTAGTCAAATCACTATGAAAGTGGGAGCAATGCAATGAAATGAATGTTCTGCCATGCTTTGCTCTTCTGGCTTCTTGACCCTTGGCTACCCAAGGGTCTTCTGCTCCCTCCGCCACTTTGCTGCTCCTTACTCCTTGAACTCCCTCCCAGACCACCTGCTGGACATGTATTCTTACTTTTTTTCAAATCCCTCCTCAAAACCCACCTTTTCCTTGCAGGTTTTGGTACTACACCTGCCTAGTCCCTTTTCCTTACTATACTACAGCTAAGCCCAAATATGGAAGCATGAAACAACCACATATTCTCCCATTTACTCGGGCACCACTCCTCTCTAATCCCCTGTTGTCTCCCTTGTGTCTTTGGGGTTTTTTTTTTAAGATTGTGAGCTCTTTGAGGTAGAGATCAGTTCTCTATTGTAAAGTGCCATGTACATTGCTGGTGCTAGATAAATAGTGAATGAATGGAACTCTCCAAAAATTTAAGCAAGCTGCACTGCTGTGCATACATATATGGCACTAAGTCCCCACTGAACTCGATGAGATTCACTCTGAGTACATCTTTAATACACTGCTATAGCCTTTTAGCCAATCAAAATCTTTTTGACCTACTAAAAAAATTAAGTCTATATGAACACACACACACACACACACACACACACACACACACACACTCTTCATTCAAGTTTCAATAAATGCTGATGGCAGTGGCAGACATTCCACCTCCTCTTCCCCACAAGAGGGACTGCCTCTCCAAAGATGCATGCCAAAACACACTCAATTCTTTTTAAATGAAAGTTTGCTTCTTTCTGCAGAAATCAGGTTTTCACTCACATACAACTTCAGTCAGTTCGATAAAGTGGCAGCCCAATCCTATCCTGCACTGGAACAGGCAGGCCAACTGGCCAGCGCTGTACTTAATGCAGTGTTGGGGCGGCAGCAGTGCAACTCAGAGTAAGGGGGTTTAGGTCCCCTTACCCCCGAGTAAGGGGACAAGTAAGGGAAATGGTGGCACTACAGGTTAAACCGCTGCTACTGAACTTGCTGACCAGAAGGTTGGCAGTTCAAGAGCACGCGAAGGAGTGAGCTCCCATTGCTTGTCCAGCTCCTGCCAACCTAGCAGTTCGAAAGCACCTAAAAATGGGAGTAGACACTTCGGGACCACTTCGGTGGGAAGGTAACGGCGTTCCGTGCACCTATGGCCACATGACCACGGAAGCTTGTCCTCAGACAAATGCTGGCTCTACAGGCTTAGAAACAGAAATGAGCACCACCCCTACAGTTGGGCACGACTAGACCATTTGGTCATGGGGAAACCTTTACCTTATCCGCGAGTAATGCTGCAACCACCGTAATGGGGCTACTCGGATCACTGGTGCAGATCTGAGCAGGCAGGTATAACGCCAGGCTGCTTGAGAGGGGAGGTTAGGATCCAGCCTAAATGCCAGAGGCTGCTTCCACTCTGTTCCTGGACCTGACCCACCCACAGGCCTGCCCTCCCCTCACCCCAATCTACCCTTGTTCCACCCTCTGCAACCTCCCATGCCAGCCGCCCTTGGCCTCCTGAGGCGGGCTCCCGCACCTTATGGCACGTTTGCAACACCCCTGTGCACTCTGGATTGCACTCCCAAACTCTTATAAAAATGGGGCAAGAGCCCTGCTTCCCAATAACCTAGGACTGGTCACAAGAGGCCATGCCCAGAAAGGCCATTATATTAGCTCCATCATGAATCTGCACAGTTCCCAGTTGTCATTCCCTCACTCTCAACTAATGCATTCCACGAAGCAAGACAGCACATGACTTTGGCAGCCACCATCCAATCCTGCCTTCTCCTACCAACCACACAGCAAACAAGGGGGACGCAATTGTTCACAATTCAAGTTGCTTCAGGATTTTCATATACAACTCACTTTTCATGCCAGGAAAGCAGGAAGAACCCTTCACCAATTGGCCTACAGTTTGCATTCCACAACAGAGGCATCATTTTACTGTTCCCGTTTAGCCTCAACAGCAGATTACATCACTGTTGTGTTTCCTTAACCCAGTGAACTTGACATTGTGGGCGCAGGTCTGCTTCTGAAGCTTGGCATACGCTTCTGGAAACACACATGACCAAATGTTTGCAGGAGAAATGTCCGGCTGGAGTAGAATGTTTCCAACTATCTATGGCTGAACAGCACTGTAATATCTCACAGTTCTGCCTCATTTTTTAGGAAAAAACTGAAGCCAAAGCATGGTCATAAGTTGCAAGGCCAAAATGAGTGGAAGGAAAGGAAAAGAATTTGAACTGGATTTTCAGAAGTGCATAAGCAGAATTAGGGTGCAATTGTAACCAACCTTCCAGCACTGGGGTAAGGGAACAAACAGTCTCTTAGTTTGTTCAATTACTAATAATCCACTGCAGGATGCAGCATATTCCCCATTGACACAAGAAATAAAACATGAAAAAGGAACTAGTGTTATGACTATCCCTTTCTTCTGACAATGGACGGCAGTGTTCACTAGAATCATAAGCTTGTAGCGCACTTTCTTCAGGATCTTCTTATAGCTTGCACCACACTTGTAGCTTGGACTTCTAGTGAGGTACTCACAATGTGTTCATTCATTTATTTTAATTTATACCCCACTTTTCACCAAAATTATCTCAAAGCAGTTAACAAAATCAAAAGAGAACAACCGCCACAGAGGGAAAAAAAAGCCACCTTAATTTGTCCCAAATGCCCAGCAAAAGAAATCTTTTTCACAGTCATCTAAAAGCCAGGAAAGATGAAGAAATAGAAACCTCTCCTGAGATGGGGATTCCAAACCAACCACGTAGAAGGCTCAGAATACGTTTGTTTGATTAAGGCTGCATTTGTTCATGCAGAAAATAACACGATATAAAATAGACAGCAACATTTGTGACTGCAGGTGAGGGATTACATTTTTGTTTTTAGGAGGTGCTAAAATGGACTGGACGACTTTAAGTTATGGTTAGAGGAAACCACTTTACAATGCTTTCCAACCTAAAACTCCCTGCAGCTAGGAAGCCACTCCATCAATACAAGGAAAATGCTTCCGGCCAAATCCTTTGTATGCTGGTTTTCTCGTTGCAGAATTGTTTTTGTTTTTACACAGAAACAGAACATAAAGAAATGCAACTTCTTATCTACAATCTGAAGTTATATGGGCCATCTGACCTCATTCTACCATATGCGTTTACCAAGCCAAGAAGATGAACCAGTGAAGTAACCACAAAAATCTTCAAGTACTGAGTGGTCATAACAATAACTGTACAACTAAAGGATCATCTCCACTCCTCCATCTTATTGCATTTCACAAGGATTCCAGGCAAACTCCTGGCCTGGTTTTCTTTCCACCTCCACCGGGTGCTATGCAATTACCTTCAGCGACCTACACCAGACACATGATTATGCCAAAGAAGAAACCTTAGCAACCCGAACAAACAGCCACTTTGGTTGCTATGACAAGGAAGCAACAACCCAGAAGGAGGGAAGATAAGGGCTTACACCAAAATCTCTGCTCTGTATTATCGGAAACAGGAAAGGCAGGGGCCCAATCAGCAGCATTTGCCTGTGACAAATGCTGTAGAGTACATAATTAGTAGGTCAGCTGGGTGGTTTTCTGTTCTATGGGGAAGCAAGAAGAACCACCAGATCAAGAATAATACAAGACTAAAGAAGGGTCTCACATGGCAGTTTCCACCTTTACTTTTTCTAAGAACTCAGAACAACTTTTCATGCATGTGACACAGACCATGTTCCCATTATACTTGTACCAAAGATCTCCAGCATTCCAAAATACACTCCAAAATACAGTCCAAAAAACTACCATTGGCACAGATTTGAAGCTACTTTTCATGGGCCCATCAGCACCAGGGCTGATAGACAGCCATCGATAGGCAGCACTTCTCAACGTTTCAGACAGAAGCCTTTCCTAGCCTCACCTGTGTTTGTTTAGCCTGGAGAAAATTGAGGGAGACACACAAAAGCAAATCTTCAAATATCTGAAAGATATGTGGAAGAGGGCAAGGCTTTGTACGCTGCTGCACCCAGAGGCATTGACAGGTGGGCATTCACCTGTCAGGGATGTTCTAGCTCTCCTGCCCTACACTGAGTGAGGGAAATGAGCCCCACTCATTTCCTACCCTGAGTGGTGGGGGGCAGACCCATGCCCTACAAGGTTCCCTCCAGCTCCAGGATTTGATACCTGGAGATGCAGAGACTGAACCAGGAACCTTTGGCATGCAAAAGTATACACTCTACCACTAAACAAAAGGCCTTCCAAATATTAACAGGAGCATATGAAGCTGCCTTATATTGACTCAGACGTTTGAACTATGTGCACTGACTGGCAGCAGCTCTCCACAGTTTCAGACAAAGGTCTTTCCCAGTCCTATTGGGGGATGCTGCCAGGAATAAAACTCAAGATCTCCTTCATTCAAAACCATATGCTCTACCACTGAGCTAGACTAGCTAAACTACCTTTAAACTACCTTTAAGTCTTAGCTAGTTAAACTAGACCCCTCCTTTGAGTTTTTTTTCCTTTCAACAGCATATCCTGGCCTGTGCCATATCCAACTGGAATCAACTGGTACATCGAGCACATAGATAGTGTCTTCCTCACTATTAACTATAGCCCCAACTACCACCCATATTGGACAGTTTGTAATAATTGCAAGACCCCTCTCCCTCAATTTTGACAGATCCCCAATTTATAACTTACAAATAGAAAATACCAAACATGCTCGATAAGGGGAAGTAACATGACATCGCCCCGAAGTGTTGAGATATTGGAATGAAATCTGGTATAGATTAAGAAAGTAATTCTACAATTCTAGCTCCATTGCCTGCACCTGGTTTCAAGGGGAGAAGAAAAGACATGACACATTGTAGCAGCATGTCCAAAGTGCCTTCAAACATTGGGCTTTATCCTGTTTCTGTTGACAGGAAAGTGGGCAGGCACATGGGAAGGAATGCCAGGGAGGAGGGTGGAATGAGAATCTGGCCATTTGGCTGGATCCTAACCCCTATCCCCAAGCCAGGCAGGCCTGATCTGGCCGCTCAGATTTGTGCCAGCAATTTTGCTGCCATAGATCTGAGCAGCCTCATAGGGCTGACTGGGGCTTATCCCCGAGTAACAGGAAAATGTCCCCTTCCCCTGAGGTGAGCGCCAGCCACTGCCTAACCTGTGCTGGATACAGTGCAGGCCAGCCGGCCAGCCTGCTCCAACACATGTTAGGATTGGCCTGTAAGGCTTCCTATCCCTACCAACACAATCTACTAAATAAGTGAAGCATTTTGGAACTCATCTTGGGTGGGTGGGTAGGGGGGGCTTTGGGGGAAAAAAAAGTAAACTCTGCAGTTTAAAGCAAATTGCAGTTACTTAGATTTTTCCGTAATCTCAGATTTGGCATTGAGAGACAATTTTACTTGCAAATGCGTTGCTGCCGACTCTCTTTTGCTCTGACCTCTGCGACCCCAAGCAGTGTGGCATAGCTGTGCGAAATGAACCGCTCTGTAACACATCATGAACTGTGCAACCCAAGAACTCAGGGCTGGCATATCGATGTGGCAGAAGTCAAGGGGGCAGAAGACAATTAGCAAATGAGCCAGTGACACTGTAGTATCACCTTGTTTCCCCAGGAAATGGAGGTCTGAGGCCAAGTATTCACTGACTAGGCTGGGGTCCCTGTAGCATGTGATAGAAGGAACATATTTAAAAGCATCAGTAGCTGAACATTAGGTTGTTTTAGGGAGGGGATTGCGGATTCAAAAACCTAAGAGTACACCCCTTTACACACAAAGTTCCACCATTGAAGACAGAAGTATTTCACTCACAGGACCCTCCCAAGTCCCAACATTATTTAGTTATAAATAAACATTATTTATGTTTACTTCTGCCTTCATTTCCTTCCCCTTCATCCAGTGTCTCCCTTGTACCATTCTCTAGCTCATGGGTCTCCAAACTACATCCCAGGGGCCAAATGCAGCCTGCCACAGGATTTTATCTGGCTGGCAGCAACTTAAAATATATAATGAGTAAAAATGTCAAATATCATTTCTCAGTCTAGGCATGGCATTGTTTCTTTGTGAATGTCACATTTCTCTTTTGTTCTGAATCATATCAGGCTGATTACAAAAAAGATCCAAGTAAAACTTATAAATGAATGAATAAAACTGATTTTTTTAAAACTTACAAAAATCTGTAAAGTTTGCAATGTGGCCCTCAAACTGAAAAGTCTGGAGACCCCTGCTCTAGCTTGTAAAACCCTTGAAACAGGGAGGGGAGGGGAGGGGAGGCGGAATACAAAACACACAAAGGGGGTTTGTAAGGTCCAAGGGTAAAAACTGTGAGTTCAAGTCCCACATCACTCACAAATTGAGAAGTCATAATGGGCTTGGTTGTCTTTGTAAAAAGACTATTTCTTTTGCAGTGCCATATTGATGGAAAGGCATCCTTAAGAGTTTTATAACAATCAAGACTACATTTCTGCTTGAAGAAGCGATCTCTGGCAACTCTGGTTACAGGGCTCTCAAGTAACAGGGCTGGAGTCAAAGTAGACACCACTGGACTACTAGGCTGTCCAAGGGTCTCATTCGGGCTTGCTCAGCACAAGCCATTTTCTTATGTTCAATCTCGGCCGAGGGTTCTAGCCAAACCACTTTACTCAAACTCTGTCTTGTATAGGTTGTATACGCCAATCAAAGATTCTGAACTGAACAAACTCGTACTTGCAATATGGAGGCAATGCAGGGTTGTTGTGTTTACAGTTCCTTGGATTATAGTTGTCTGCTTCCATCAGTTAAAAAAAAAATCAGTCAACAGTGGCCTTCATCAGTAATCCAAGTGCTGCTCTGTGCAGGCTTATGGAGCCTTGTGAACTCCCAAAGAAAGGAGGGAAGGGTGTTGAAGGATTTCATATTCACATATTGAAGCCACTTCAACTATGGAGTGGCTTCCGTCCTGAACTACTCCCCCACCCCACTTTGGCACCCAAATGAAACATGGATATGAAAGATATGAGAGAAGTTTTTTTTTTTAAATCACTACTATTCCAGTTACATTTTGGGAGACAAACTTTAACTGAAGCTTTACTATTTAAATGTATTTATGTTTGCTCCCCAGTTTTTGTGTAGAGAAGGTTCTTTAAAGAAAACCAAATCTACAATATAAAATTGGCAGAAAGTACTAGATGTAGCTTACTTCTCAGCTAACAGGTTCAGGGGCAGAAAGCCAGTTTTAGAAGATTAAGTACATCTGCATTATTTATTTCTGTTGGCTTTATTAACTGCCAAGCCTACCTACTAAAGAACCCTGGAAAATGAAGTTTGGGGGATGCTAAAAGAACCCCTAGCACATGTCAGAGAGTTATAGTTCTCAGTGTTTCCTGGAAGAGGAAATTACTTTGGCCTGACACATAAATGCACCCACAGTCACCAGCTGCCTGACAAGAAGGGGGGCTCAGTTCTCATATGCAACTAACTGTATTCCCATCTCAAATGAAGTATACATCACTGTCTTGCAGCTCTCTCAAAGGAAAAAAAAACTTGTTCATATTCTCAGCTTGCTTGATTATGCTGACTTCCAAGTCGTGTGCACAGGAACTCGAGTGCCACAAGTAGTTAAAAGAGGCTCCGAGTTCAAAGTAATATTAATGGTGAGGCTGCCCACTCATCTCTGCACGAGTCACAGAACGCACCATGCAACCAGCCTCTGCTGGGGCAATAGTTCTGCACTCTCGCTCTCTGCAATGGGTGCAATAATTCACTAGCAGAATGCAGAGAGAGATTAAGCACAATTACCTGCGCTCAGAGGCAACAGACCATTCAATACAGTACCTCATGGAAACACAACGGGGCGGGGGGGGAAGCTCCAAAAACGAAAACCTTTTCAGGTGGAAGAGCAAAAGGTGCCTCAGTAGTCAGGAGCATAAGAAACAATGGCTCAAACTAGCAATAAGCCGCCACCCCAATCCCCGCCCGACCATCTTCCTGGATACTTCTCTCGAAGGTACCAAAAGCTTCCCCGCAGACCCCATTGACATTTGGTCGCGAAGCCTCCTCTCCGTTTCAAGCACGCCTGCGCATTATGACTCACGCCGCACGCCTGTTGTGCCAACAGCCGGCCACAGTTACGAGAAGCCGCATTTTCGGTTCACAAGGAACTTCAGGTTGTGGCACGCATCTTACATAAATCAATGAAAGACACTCACACAAAAATAATAATAAAAAAACCAAACAGGGACGTCTTTCATATTTCAAAAGCCCTGGGAATGCCCTGAAGGAAACAGAAATCGGAGCACTGCCGAGCTTTTATTTTTTTACAGAACAAAGGCAGGAAAACAGTCGAGCAAAGTTTAGAGCAGCAACAGGTTTTTTGCTTTTGTAATTCAACGCCCGGTTCTCACTCACCGCATCCATGCAGAGAGGGCGGCAAGCTGGATCTTCTGAGTGCTTTTCGCTGACCACCAACGGCGGGAAGCGCCCCGGCCAGAGCTGCCAGAAGGTGTGCTTCAGACAACTGGCATTAGTCAGTCCTTAAATAAATAAGGTACCAGCAACCAATGGACCGTACCGCTGTGTAGGAGCGAAACCCCGGCCTGGATTTCAGGAGCAGGTTGCCGCTAAGCATCAAGAGTGACAGGCAAGGAGGGAGAGGCCAGTCGCCTGGGCTGATCCCTTCTCCTTAAGTATGTCGGGGGCAAACTAGGATACAGTGGCATAGCTGGGCAGGGGAAACTCAAGGCAACAGATGGGGCAAGATTCAAGGCAACACAATGTTGACTTTTTCATGAGCGGAAAAGTAAGGAGATGTTCACCCCATTTTCCTGTCTCCTTTTACAAAGGCTGAGAAGCCAAGCAGAGCAAGAAAGCACAATCTGTCGCATACCATAGCAGGCCTGGATTAGGCCTGGGAAAATAAGTAAATGTATGCAAATCTGACTATATTTGCATTAAAAAAATACTTTCACTGTTTCTTTTTTTCTTTAAGATTCTTAGATTCTTTCTAACACTGCCCAGAATTTCATCTCCTTGAACAGTTGATGCAACACAAAGACGTAAAGGGGGGAAGGAGTTGCATTCAGTTTGGTTTTTCAATTTCCCTGCTTTCTATACCCAGTTGCCAGATGGGAACTCTGCACATGCTCAGAGAGAGACTGCGCTGATTTTTTAAAAACTATTTTTTTCAGAAAGGAAAACACTTTACACATGTTCTAAATAGACAAGCATAGGCTTGTGCTCTCAGTCTCATCTCCCTCACTGGGTTATCATGAGGATTAAAAAAGAGGGAGATCTGTGCACTATCCTGAGCTCTCTGGCTAAAAACATAAATCCAACCAAACCTGGAATTCCAGATACAAGTATAAAATTAAGCAGCACTCCATGTATGTGGGATTGTGACTTTTAAAAATTAATTTAAAACTTTCCATAAAATGCTCAACCTCAACAACATAATTTAGAACTAGATAAGATCCTTTCATGGATCACTGCCTTGTCGTGGCGAAGGGGCTTGAGTAGCTCAATGAAGCTGTGAGCTATGCCATGTAGGGCTACCCAAGATGGACAGGTCACAGCAGAGAGTTCTGACTAAACGTGGTCCGCTGGAGAAGGAAGTGGCAACCCACTCCA